>JAMPIV010020367.1:0-425000 GCA_024509875.1 Oreohelix idahoensis
TTAAACTACATGACGATCCAGGACATATCCTCTGGCATTCCGAGGGTAAGTACACAATCTAGAACTCGTCATGCTTGATAATAGTAAGGTAAGTCCTCAGCTCATCAATGACATTCTGAGAAAGTACAAGCAATATAATGCTAATTAATAACTAATATGCTTCATAAGGTACAATACATTATTAATAATTGTGGCTGTTTAGTAAACTAACGGCCCTTATATTAACCACTCAGTCTTCCTCTATCATCTTAAAAAACGAACAGAAGAAGATGATAACAAAGCACGATAGTGTGTACATATAAAGTGAGTACAGATGTGCTAATCTATTGTAGTAATATAGGTGTGTTATGACTCTGTAATATATGGAAATATAGGACAGAAGTATTAGTTGGAGTCATGTGGGCATCTAGACAAAATGTCAGCCATCACATTATCCGCACCACGGATAGCTCGTACCGTGAAGTGAAAAGGTTGAAGAGCTATAGCATATCGAGTGGATCTCGAACTCTTCAAATTCTTAGTCTGAATAGCTGTAAGAGCTTTCTGATCAGTCTCTAGAATGAAATGTGCGCCCAGGAGGAATCTTTGTAGTTTTAGAATTGACCAAACCATCGCTAACAACTCACGGTCTAAAAACCGAGTAGTTCCTCTCTGCCGCATTTAGTTTTCTAGAAATGTACATAACAGGATGCAGAGTATTTGCATATTCTTGCATCAGTGCTGCTCCAATCCCAGTGGATGAAGCATCACTTCGAAGAACAAAAGTCCTATCAAGAGTAGGTAATCTTAGGATGGGAGGAGAAGAAAATATATTCTTGATTTGGTCTAGTGAAGATTGGCATTCTTCAGACCAACGGACCAGATTAGGCGAACCTTTCTTCAACAATGTTGAGAGAGGTGCCATGATCGAAGATAAATTTGGAATAAATCTCCCATAAAATTGAATTAAACCTAAGAGACTCCTAACTTGTTTCTTCGTTTTAGGAACAGAGATGTTCAGTATTTTGGAAGTATTGTGGTCTTCTGTCTTCAAGAGACCATGACCAACACGATGACCCAGGAAAGAGATTTCACCAAAACCAACAAAAGCTTTAGAAGGTTTTGCTGTCAAATTATTCTCACGTAGAGTGGACAGTAAGTCATATAACCCTAAATAGTGATCTTCCCAGGTATCACTGAAGAGACAGATGTCATCTAAGTATGCGATGACATCCGAACGATGTGACAGAATTCGACGCATCATGCGAACGAAAGTGGCAGGGGCGTTCATGAGACCAAAAGGCATAACATTCCATTGAAATAGACCCCTAGGTGTAGAAAAAGCAGTAAGAGGTTTGGCATGCTCTGCTAAAGGCACTTGCCAATAACCTTTAGACAAGTCAAGTTTAGTGAAGAATCTAGAATTAGAAAGTCTAATCAGTAGATCTTCTAACAAAGGCATCGGTTCAGCATCGAACTTTGTGACCTGATTCAATTTGCGATAATCAACGCAAATTCGTATGTTCTTATCCTTCTTCCGGACAATAACCATGGAAGAAGAATATGGTGAAGTCGATGGTTCAATTATATTTAATTGAATCATTTCATCCAATTCCTTTTCCACTTGCGACTGAAAGTGTATAGGATAGGATAAGGCCTAACCCTAATTGGATTATTGTCGGTAAGAATTATGTCATGTTCTATGACATCTGTGTGTCCAGGAATGTCAGTGAGAACATCCTGAAATGTTTGTAACATCGACGAGATTTGTCGATGTTCGTCACCAGAAAGATTAGGAGAAACAGAAACGTTTTTCCAAGATTCCGTGGAATGTAATGGAACCACTGGAAGGGGAAGATTGACATCAGAGAAGGTAGATTCCTCATCCTGTATGACAGACAGGGATGAATAATGACCGTGAGGTGCAGGAGTATCATCCGTTGCCTGGAAAATAGGCAGCAAATAGTCCGGACGTTCGTGAAATTCCGAAAGCATGTTTATGTGGAAAGTTTTATGCTTTCCATCAATATCGACCACATAGTCAACATCGGAAATCCGAGAGACTATTGCATACGGACCTTTCCATGCAATAAGAAGTCTATTTTCCCTACTGGGGAGTAGGACGAATGCTTTGTCACCTGGACAAAGTTGTCGTAGACATCTATTCTTGTTAGCAAACTGCCTTGCCTTCTCTTTAGCAATTTATGATGAAGCAGTTGCTAGCTTACATGCCTCAATGATCTTTTGTCTAAGAGCAATGACATACTCATATGAGGATTGAGTTTCATCGCTAATATCATCGGCAGTGATGAGATCGTGTAATAAAGACATAGGGCCGCGCGGACGCGCGCCAAAGACAAGTTCGAAGGGAGAAAATCCTGTGTGTTCATTAGGGACTTCTCTATAGGCAAAGAGAGCCGCGGGTAAAACCCTGTCCCAATCTTGAGGATGATCTTCAGTTATCTTACCAAGCAAAGTCTTGAGCGTTCTATTCAGACGCTCAACTAACCCATTAGACATAGGATGGTAGATACTACTGAGAGATCGTTCAATATGTAAGGTAGACATTACCTGTGACATAGTGTCAGATATGAGTTGAGTGCCATGGTCTGACAATATTTCTCTGGGGAACCCCAAGCGAGAAAATATCAACCAAAGAGCATCTGCGATATCTGTAGTAGATATGCTCTTAAGAGGGGATAGCCTCTGGCCAACGTGTGCACATATCGACACATGTAAGGATGAACTGATGTCCTCTGGCCGACTTGACCTTAAAAGGGCCAATAATATCTATGGCCATTTTCTGAAACGGCCGAATAGGAATGTCAGCAGCCTGGATAGGCGCAGCATGTCGTGGTCCTCTAGATTTGACCTCCTGACATACCTTGCATGATCGGCAGTAAATACGAATGTCCTTGTTGACAAAAGGCCAAAAGAAAGCCGCAAGGACTCTCGACTTCGTACGGGAAAAAACCCATATGTCCAGCACATTGCGAGTCATGAGCATGTTGTAATATTTGCACTCTCATGCTCTTGGGAACAAGAATTTGCGAATGTGCCGACGTAGTCGAATCTTGTACCATACGTACAAGTACGCCGTTTCTCATTGCAATCCAAGATTTTCTATTTGTATCCTGATTCGGATCACCTTTCTTCACAAGAATGAAGAATTTTTTTAAAGAAGGATCTTCTTCTTGCAATTTTATGAAAGAGTCACGAGTAATCACTAAGTGACTATCTTGGCTATCAACTTCATTATCACAATTCAGTGAAGTTTCGGGTGTTTGTAGAGCTTGTGCTCTTGTAACTACTGCATTTGTAGCTTGCATGTTATTATCTTCCCAAGCAGCAATCTGCTGTGGGGTACACTCCCTAACTCCGTGAATACGACCAATAATAAGGTCCGCAATAGGATTAGGTAAAAGACAAGCATGCACATCTCCAGTAAAGAAAGGAGTGGCAATGCGAATTACAGCAGTAGGATATTTTTCTAGAGTGCCGCCAAATGTGACACATTTAATAACCTTTCCTGTAGCACAAGATGGATCTACAAGCGATTGTCTAACACCAATAGTGGTGCATCCGGAATCGAAAAGTAGTGAGACCGGAGTATCATTAACAAGACCCTTATGTAGGATTAAAGAACCCCTCCCGTCATGCGCAACAGCAGCAGGAAGAGCGGGAAGAGGGTGACCACAACTCAAAGTAGTTATGGTACCCGGTTCGAATAAAGTACTGCATTGGGGGCATTTGTTTGCTCTCTCAAAGTCAAAAGCAGAACCAGTGACCGCGTCAAAGTTTTTATTATCAACGACCTGATTACAGGCTCCCTGAGTTTCCTGTTGTACAGAATTAGCCTGCTGATATCTCTTTTTTTTGTGTTGAGATCTACCCCGACTATTTTTACCTCTGAAGTTATCAGAGTTATTATTATCTCTGCAGTTATTATTGTCTCTATTGTAATTGTTATCATGATTCGAATTCCAGTTTCCACGATTACTATCATGTTCACATTGATGCGAACATCTATTTGTTTGGTTTTGAGGTCTTCGGCAGGAATAACCTCTATTACCATATCCTCTTTTGAAATGCCTATAATTATTAGGGTGATAGTAACGAGTACTATCAGGTTGTCTCCAATTCTTCGAAGAAGAATCACCATGAAATTGATTCCCATGATTTTGACAGAAATTACCGCTGCCCTTTCTATCAAAATTTTGTTGGGATCTACGAGCAAAGTTTTGACCATACGGTGCTGCCGAAGCAACCGGTAAACCTTCTTTCACCTTAGAGTTACCCATGGTTATGTGTGGGTGCGCAGTTACATATTGGCAACAGAAATCTTCCATTTCTTTTATTGTTTTAGGTTTACGTTCATGAAGGAAAGCAAGGAAAGACTCATTGACAGACGACATGACTTTGTCTCTAAGTATTAAGTCCATAAGTCCTTCATAAGTTTTTTCCGTCCTAGATAGTTCAACCCATCGTGAGAAAGTAATGCGTATTCTTGCAATAAACTCGGAGAATTCAACTCCATTTTCAGGTAACATGTTTTTAAATTGTAGACGATAGCCGTCTTCGTTAAGCTGATATTTCTTTAACAAAGCGGCCCTGACAACCTCATAATTGTTCTTGTCAGGTTCATCCACCATATTTAATATACTTAGAGCTTTACCTGTCAGTATCCCTCATAACTGATAAACATATTTTGCTTTGTCTATGTTATGAGCTGTACATGCTTGTTCAAATCTGTCCAGATAGAACATTATGTCATCACTGGAAGGACTAAATGTTGGTAACTTAATCTTAAAAGTATCATTATTAGCCTTACCAGAAGATGAACCCTTGTTTGAATCATTACCATTACTCATGTTCATCAATTTCAATTTTTCCAACTCTAAAGCTAAAACCTTTTCTTTATGTTCCATTTTTGCTTTCTCTTTCCTCTCATCAGACTCTCTCTGTAATCTTCTTTCCTCAGCCTGAGCCTCTATTTGAAGTCTTTCAGCTTCTTTCTCAAGTCTTTTATTCTCAGCCTCTTTTCCAAGTCTTTCAGCTTCTGATTCCCTTTTTTGTTTTTCCATTTCCATTTGGAATCTTTTTTCATCCACCTGCATCTGCAGTTTCTTTTGTTCAGCTTCCATTGCTTTATCATATCGAGCAGTTGCAAATTCTTCTAACTTATCACCAGTCTTCCCAAGCAATTTACCCTGCTCAATAAAGTGCTCAAATGTAGACATGATGAGTAATAATATGAGTTCAAAAACCTGAAATAATTAACTAATTTATTTCAAACCTAAGTGTAACAAGTCTTAATTAAGCACTTGTATATTCACATCACATTATATTATCCCAGTCTCTGTGGGAAACAAGTCTCATATCAAAGAACTTGTGTATAGACCTTTTTGAAATATTATCAATCAACTCTTGATCATAGGTGCACTTCTCATTCAATAGTGCACGACACTATTCATCATTCATTTATCATCAGTGTAGTAGTAACAGTGCATTAGCATAGCCCATAACTAATTACTATAACTGTAAACAATGACTATGTAAACACATGCAGAATGTAAACATTGAAAATGTAAACAATGCAAACAATGTAAACAATAACAATGTAAACAATAACAAAGATCAGCAACAATACAAAAACGTTCGTAGAAATCAACAAAAAATAAAGCAGAAATTAATGAAATATCACAAAAAATGTGATGATATCTACGAGGAGATAATACAAATACAAGACACCACAGTGTATAAACAAAAATGTTGTATAAAACTAAACTATAGTCAAGAGTAGGCTAACAAATACAAACAAATCAAAACAAAACTAAAGAATGCGAAATAATAACGAAAACAATATTAATACATGTCATCACAACTAACATAAATAGCAACAGAAGTCGCTTAGCAAATTCCAGTATCGGAAATTTGCACACCCTACAGAAAACGCTCACAATAGACGACCTCTATGACGTGGCATGATCTAAGGGAGACACCACCCAACCGAGAACCCGCTGAAATATAAACATATAAATATACGAATAACATATAAAAATAGAATGAGATGATACACAGAAGACTCAGCAGAAGTATAAGGGCACAGTTTACATACAAACAGGCCACTTAACTTATAGGCTTCCAATCGTAGAACAGCAGAAAAAAAACAGATGTCAATCAACGTCCTAGAGAGCGAAGCTCCAACGATGATGGCACATCTGAACTGCTTCCACTGCTAACACGATGGTACTTGAGCTTCTGACATACTGTATGTTGAGTTGTTTCGGCACTTGACCTTCTAATCCAATAGTAAATTGATGGAAATCGGTACTTGGCCTTCTTCAGAAAACAACCCGTTTCAACCGGCACTTGACCTTCTCAAAAAAAAAAAAAATGACAGCACTGGAACCTTGATAACAGCAACTTGCTTGACTTGTGTTAACGACAACAGTAGTCCGTGTTATCCGGCAATATTTAACAACGCCGTGTACTGTCAAATTCCTGTTTCCGTCAAAAAAATTGAAATTTTGACTTTTACCGGGCAACGCCGAGTACTTTGAAAATTTGAAGTGTTGACTTTCTTGAAGAATGTTGATTTCTTAAAGGATGCTGATGAATTCTTGTTGAAAATGAAGTGGGTAAGGGACCCCGTGTTTGCTGGTACCAGATCAAACCAGCTTATGGCCACCAAATGATGACGCCCAATTTATATTATGATTGAGTAATTGGCCGCCAAATGACGCGTGCACCATGGGTTGAGTGATGGTGCCCGTGGTCTGGTTTTGTGAAGTGTGCAGATGTGTTCAGTCAAACAATGATCATACAAAAATAACAGGGCAATCCACATTAGGACGTCAGTAAACTCACGACGTATAAAGTCAATGATTCTTGTAACAGCCGATGACGTTTTTTCTTCATTATTTATTGTGGACGCCACAGTGACAAAATGGTTACGCGAATATGTAGGCACATCAAACAGTCATTATCACAGCAACATTCAATACAGCAATGGACGGTAGACAGCATTACAATGATGAGTCAGATGCATGTTATATTTCATAGTGCTGTAAATGTAGTCAGGTGAAAAACTCCATCCTTTTCTATAACAGCCAGGAGATAACCAGATGTATGAGATCAGTTCACTCTCCTTAATCTGACTTCAGCAAGACAGGCACGTCTGCTGAAGTATAAATAATGTCCTCAAAAATACCCTCTAGATAACAAAGGTTTTCAAACCTAGTTCATGTAACAAAGTAGCGAGTAATAGTCCTTGGGACATGCATCAACCGATGCGATACAATACAGCGACATGTGAGCTGGGAAAAACATCTCGTGACGACACCTTCCGAAGACAGGCTATGAATCAAAAATCGCTCACGACCAAAAATCGATAGAGTTAATGAAAGTTAATTTACCTTGCCTTCAGGAAATACACAGAAATATTACGCCTCCCGGCATGTGGAAAATACACTAGAGGTATTATCTCGAATAAACGAAATATCCATAAAGAGGACTTCACATTCCTGACAGAACAAAAAAATAGCGGAGATCCCCTCTTCAGCGAGGCATCCCCCTAGCTATTCAAAATCGCTCACTGGACTGACTGGTGGGCGGAAATCGATCGACCAAGAAGCAAGACCAGTCATGCGCAGTCCAGCAGAAAATGACCACAGCTCAGAACTTAAGACGCAAGGACCTTTACTACGAACCAGCGTAAGAATGATTACCTAAAAAGGATAACCCAACAGGTTGCCAACCGTTTGTCTGAGAAAACGGCCTAGCATAGCAAACTTAACTGCATTCAATACCAACGCGAGGAGACAGCTGCTTACCGAGAAAAGTGACTATAAATTTCAAGCAGTTGTTGCCCTTGCGTTATAAGATATATATTGTAATAAAACGATGTTGCGAGAATTTCTCACGCAACACCATGCCACGACTTTGGCATTTACGAAAATACGGCATATAAACATAAGAAGTATGCAAATCAATTAACTTTGTTTCTTCGTAGGAATCCTCCCCTCTACGGTAATTCAAAAGGGCTAACGACTCCGTCTGTCCATTCTAGGAAGGACATACTGTGATGACTTCCCGCTAGATCAGAACTATGAGCGGCCTTATACATTAATTTACTCAATAAACATTCAATGACATGGGGCGACACTTACATGATACTTCTACTCTTGGCTGCATCATGAACCAGTAGAGATCATACAAAAGTAATGGCTTCTTCCAAACTTGCCAATAAAATATTCCAAGAAATATACCTCGGACATAAACACAGTCCGTACTGCCCCGAACTCACATGACGTCACTCTCTCCCAAACTAGGTTACACGTGCGTCCAAAGCAACTCACACTACATTGTGCACGTCAGTGCGTGAATCAATCGAACGCACAAATAATAAAAATATATAAAACTGGTGCGTACATTTGGCAGGACCGAAAACTACCCCCTTATTTAATAAATGTACGTAACAGCTCCCTTATTACCTCCCCTTAAAAAAATTAATTTTATTAATTTTTTTTGAACTTAATACCCGAGAGAGGTGAGTCAAAACTACAAAAAGATATATTAAATGCATAAAGTTATACCATATTAAGAAAAGAATATTAAACGAAATGAATATAACTAAATGATAGTATGCATTAAAGCACACATCCACAAACGACCTACTTTGGAACGATGTGGTAAAACAAGTTTGAAAATGAAAAATGAAAAAACCATTTAAAAAAAATGATAATAAAATTCAACTAAGTTTTCTAAAAAAAATTTGAAGCATATGATTTCAAAAATGAAAATGAACAGCAACACTGATGATGATCAATGACAAGAGAATCAATAAAACAGAGAAATTGAAAATACAATGTGCAAAAATGAAACAATGCAAAATTAAACACTTTAAGAATCAACACACTTAATGTTTTCTAACACTAGTACGGTTGACTAGTGATCTAACAGTGAGATATCATAACTAAGACCCGTGAATGCAGGCATTACGTGACAACTAAGAAAGTTAGTATGTGTGTGATCCATAATCAATTAAATAGATTAAGTTGAATTAATCTAATTTATATATTCCTTAATTACTAACAAATAACTAGTTAACAATATATTCTAAGTAACTGCAATATCACTATCAATAAGTCACTGTTCCGTTACAACTAGTTAGTAATCGACGAGATAATGTTCTCAATGTTCCATACACGATATAATATATTCTCTAACACGTTATGTAGTGTAATATGTTCCATAGGAATAACAAATGTATATTTGTCGCTCTTAACAATGTTGCCATATTAATAAAAAGTTACTGTAGTACCAATGTTCCCGTTCTAATAAAACGTTAATATTGTATCAATAACAATGTACAAAGTTATTCATGTTATCGGTGAGGATGTTCCAACATCTGGAAGTGGTTTAGTTTCGACACGTTCACTTGGGCATCTTGATAGACAGTCTGCGAACACATTCTGCACTCCAGGAATAGCTCGTATCTCAAAATGGAACGGTTGAAGCGCTATAGCGTAACGCGCTGACTTTGATGATTTAACGTTCCCTGTATTCAGTGCGGTAAGAGCTTTCTGGTCAGACTCCACCACAAAGTGTGATCCGAGGAGATAACGATCCAGTTTAGGGATTGCCCAGACAAGAGCAAGGAGCTCTTTATCCAGAACGGAATATTTCGTCTCGCTCGGCGTGAGCTTTCTGGATACGTACATAACCGGAAATAAGGGGCCGTTATATTCCTGCATCAAAACTGCAGCAATAGCGTAAGCACTTGCATCACTGCGAAGGACAAAGGTGAGATCTTTGTTAGGCAACCTTAAAAAAGGTGCATTTGAAAAAAATTGTTTTATATATTCTAACGCCGTTTGGTGATCCTGCGACCACTTTATTACATTAGATGTGCCTTTCTTCAGTAGAGAAGAAAAAGGTGCAGTTATAGTAGACAAATGAGGGATGAATTTTGAATAGAACTGTATTAGTCCTAAAAGCGACCTAACTTGTTTTTTTGTCTTAGGTGCTGAAATGTTTAAAATTTTAGAGACGTTACTGTCTTCTGTATACATGAAACCATGACCTATGCGGTGACCCAGAAATGAGATGTCATGAAAACCGACAAAAGCCTTTGAAGGTTTCGCTGTTAAGTTATAATCCCGTAAGGTAGAAAGTAAAGATTTTAAACCCTGAATATGTTCATCCCAAGAGTCACTGAAAAGACAGATGTCATCTATATAAGTAATGACATCGGGACGATGAGACAATATGCGACGCATCATGCGTACAAAGGTAGCTGGCGCATTCATTAACCCGAATGGCATAAAATTCCATTGAAAAAGACCCCGTGGTGTCGAGAAAGCGGTGAATGGCTTTGCTTTAGGAGTGAGTGGCACTTGCCAATATCCCTTTGAAAGGTCAAATTTCGAAAAGAATGTAGCATGAGATAATCTCTCCAATAAGTCATCTAAAAGAGGTAATGGTTCCGCATCGAATTTTGTAACTTTGTTTAATTTTCTGTAATCTACGCAAAGACGTATATTGTTGTCTTTCTTCCTAATGATTACCATGGAAGAAGAATATGGTGATGAAGATGGTTCAATTATATTTAATTGGAGCATCTCATCCAATTCCTTATCAACCTTATCACGAAAGTGTAAAGGAATAGGATATGGGCGAACTCGAATAGGCGTATCGTCAGTCAGAATAATGTCATGTTGGATGACTGACGTATGACCTGGGATGTCAGTGAGGACATCCTCATACGAGTGTAGAATATTAGAGACTTGCTGACGTTGATCAGCCGAAAGAGTAGATGAGATTGTAACATCATTCCATTTCTCAGTGGAATGGAGTGGTACAACTGGTATTGGTAGTTGTACATCATCGAAAGAAGATTCCTCTTCTTGGATGACTGACAAACTAGAATAGTGTTGAATAGGAGGTGTAGGATCGTCAGTTGCCTGAAACACTGACTGTAGATAATCAGGACGTGAGTAATACTCCTTCAACATGTTAATGTGGAAGGTTTTATGTTTACCATTAACATCAACGATGTAGTCGACATCGGATATTCTTGAGATGATCCTGAAAGGACCTCTCCAGGTAATTAAAAGACGATTGTTATGCGCAGGTAGTAAGACAAAAGCTTCATCACCAGGTATGAGCTGGCGAAGACGTCTATACTTGTTTGCAAATAGACGAGCTTTTTCTTTGGCTTGTTCAGATGATGCAGTAGCTAGTCTACAAGCATCTATGATTCTCTTTCTCAGAGAGATCACATACTCATAAGAGGATTGAGTTTCCTCTTCAATATTCTCGTCAACCAATAAGTCGTGGATTAACGACATAGGACCGCGTGGTTGCATGCCAAAAACAAGCTGGAATGGAGAAAACCCCGTGGCCTGATTTTGTACTTCGCGATACGCAAAGAGACAAGCGGGTAGGACCCGATCCCAGTCTTGGGGATGGTCTTGAGTTATCTTACCCAACAACTGCTTGAGTGTCCTATTGAGACGCTCAATTAACCCATTTGACATCGGATGATAAATAGAACTAAGAGATCTGTCTATACCTAATGTCATCATAACTGGAGACATGGATTCAGAAATGAACTGAACCCCATGATCCGACAAGATTTTCCGTGGAAAACCAATGCGTGAAAAGATTAACATCAATGCCTCTGTTACACTGGCAGATGAAGTGTTCTTGAGAGGGATGGCCTCAGGCCAACGAGTGCACATATCAATGCACGTAAGGATATGCGTATGCCCTCTAGCAGATGGAAGCATCGGACCAATAATGTCAATGGCCATTTTATCAAATGGTCTAATCGGGATGTCCGCAGCTTGAATAGGAGCCGCATGAAATGGACCCCGTACCTTAACTTCCTGACATATCAAACAGGACCGACAATAGAGAGTGATGTCCCTATGGACGCCTGGCCAGTAGAATGCCGAAAGCACTCTGGATTTGGTACGCGAAAAACCCATATGGCCCGCACATTGCGAGTCATGCGCATGTCGTAATATACGAGATCTCATAGAGGATGGGACTAAGATCTGATAACATAAGGATGAATCCTTTTCCCGTATTACTCTCACCAAAATCCCATTTTTAAGTATAAAGTCATGTCTAGATTTTGCAAGTTTGTTGCTGGTATTCTTTTTGTTCACATACTGAAAAATTTTTTTTAATGAATCATCATTCTTTTGCAATGTTGCAAACAACTCCCGTGAAATAGGAGCATCATCATCACAAGTGGTATGAACTGTAGGTTCAATAGGTGTATCATGCGACATATTAGTAGCTTGCGCTCTAGTCACTACTGCATTTGCAGTTTGAATATGTCGCTCTTCCCATTCAGCAATTTGCTGTGGTGTACACTCTTTAATACCATGTATGCGACCAAGTATTACATCACAAATTGGATTCGGAAGGAGACATGCTTGGATCTTTCCTGAAAAAAATGGTGTATTAAGATCAATAATAGCAGTGGGAAATGTTTCGACGGTGCCACCAAAAGTCACACACTTGACAACCCTGCCCGTGGCACAACTTGGGTTGATCAGCGAAGTCCGGTCGCCCACAGTGCCACAACCTGAGTCAAATAGGAGAGAGCATGAAATATTGTTGACAAATCCCTTGTTAAACTTAAGAGAGCCCTGTCCCTGGTGTACTGACGCAGCAGTGGCCGTACAGACTGCAGGTAGACTAGGCAAGGTATGTCCGCAACGCAGCGTCGTGATCGCCTTAGGCTGGAAAAGAGTCGAGCATTCTGGACAGTCTTTCACCTGGGTACAATCAAGAGAACAAGACATAGCATTGTGAGTTTCAGCTACTTTACCCTGTTCAATGTTAGCCTGTGTATCAATTAAAGAGACATTAGAATGTCTAACCGTATTACTTGACGATCTATCTCTGCGACGCGATCGATTTTGATTATTGTCATTAAAATTGCCAAAATTGTCGTTTCTGCTAGAGTTAAAATTTGGATGAGTCCGATAGTTTGTATAATTAAAGTTATGCTGTTCTTTAAAATTTTTATTCCAAGAACCTTGTCTGTTTTGCGGACCCTGAGATTTTGATCTCCAGTTTTGCTTATTATAATGTTCTTGATTATTTTTAAAATTATTGTTACCAAAATCTCGCGATCTGTGAGCTTGGTTCCATGAAACTTTAAATGGAGCAGATTGTTGAAATTGCTTCCCTTTGTAAACGTTATCATTGTTAAAATTGTAATTGTTTCCCTTATTGACATACCTATCATGACTAAAAGAACGATTGCGTGAAAAATTGTTTTGTTGTGCTGCAAAAGCGACAGGCAATTCATTCGTAATCTGTGCATTACTTAGATCCATGGTTGGGTGAGCAGTACAAAAATTTTTTGCATGTCCTTCTAAGCCTTTCATAGATAAAGGTTTCCTTTCGTGTAAAAATGCGAGAAATGTAGGATTTACAGACGAAAGTACCTTATCGCGCATCAGTAAATCGAAGAGACCTTCATATGATTTTTCAATTTTGGATAATTCGATCCATCTTTCTAATGTTAGTCGTATCTGTGACAGAAAATCACTAAAATTTCTGCCAGATTGAGGTAGTAATGTATGAAATCTTAAACGATATTCGTCTTCTGTCATTTGGAATTTTTGCAGAAGTGCTGCTCTAAGAGCATTATAGTCATTTTTCTCACCAATGCTGGTGGTATGATAAACTGCCAAAGCATCCCCAGTAAGTAACCTCGATAAATATGTGCAATACAGTGTTTTATCCACGTTGTAAGACCTACAAGTGGCCTCAAATCTATCTAGGAAAAATATTACGTCATCCGACGGGGGATTAAATTTAGGTAATTTAAGGTTAATTTCCTTAAAATAATCATGTCTGGATGGAGTTTGGCTTTCAAAAGTTCTCTGAGAATTAGCTTCCTGAGTAAACCTAATTCTCTCATATTCTGACTCTGCTAATTTCAGTTCATGCTGTCGTTTTTTTTCATTCTCTTCCATCTCAAGCTGAAGTCGTTTTACATTTTGTTCAGCTATTAATCTCCTCTCTTCCATTTCTTTTTGTTTATTTTCCATTTCTTTTTCAGCTATTAATCTTCTTTCTTCCATTTCAATTTTAAGTCTTTCTTCAGCCTCCTTTTGCTTATGTTCTGCCTCTCGCTGAAATCGTTTCTCTTCTAATTCAGAGGCTAATCTCATTTTTTTCTCCTCTTCCTCAGCTATAAATTTCCTCTTCTTTTCATGTTCCTCAGCATCAATCCGTTTTTGATCTGCCTCAAATTTCATCTTCTTCTCTTGTTTCTCAGCCTCAAATTTCATCTTCTTCTCTTGTTCCTCAGCCTCAAATTTCATCTTCTTCTCTTGTTCCTCAGCCTCAATCCGTTTTTGATCTGCCTCAAATTTCAAATTTTCCAATCTTAACTTTTCAGCTTCCAATCTTTGAGCTTCCAACCTTTGAGATTCTTTATATTCCGACATAGCGAATTGTCGTACCTCTTCAGCAGGTATTTGCAAAACTTTTGCTTGCTTAATGAAATAATCGAGTGAATACATTATTCTATATAAGTAGTCACAGTACTCTAGATATTTAAAATGATAATTAATCAATATAAATTAGTTAACCTTGTTACTATAACAAGTGTTCTTCGTTCCTGTCCTAGAACGGTATCTTGTTATCATATAGTTATGAAATATGTTAATAATCAATACAGTTATTTATGTAATGAAATGTCATGAAAGTAATAACGTGACAAACAATAGAAACAATACCGACAAGACACGATAATCAAAGACGATAGAAAACAGTCGCAGAAATCCAATAAAAATAAAAATGTGAAACTAAAAATAGAATGTCGTAAAGAGTTACGATGATAACTGCGATCAAATAATCAACAAGACAATAGACAACACAGTGTAAAAACATAGGTTTTGTAAAAAACTGAACGACAGGAAAGGTGAGATGGACGCAATATACAAACAAAATTCATCATAAAACTAAATTACGAATAAAAATAAATACGAAAACAACAATTAAAACTTGACACTACAGCTAAACAGTCAGGTGTCACAGACCACCAGACACAGTGGACCTAGAATCCTTCTACGCTCACGCGTAGGAACATTCCACTGAGGGAAGTCTGCAAAACAATTCCTAAAGAACAGTCACGAAGGCCCTGGTGTGAAACTGGGATGTATCCTCCGTGAGTCTCCAAACCCTACCTCCCACAATGAATACACAACATATAACACATAACACGGAAAATATAAAGGTGGACATAAACAATTAAGGCACAGCTAATAATAATAAAATGTATAACGGATACAAGTTATACTTAGCTCGCGTGTGCCGGGAAAAAAACAAGGTGCCTCGTCTCCGTGGATGTACGTCAGAGGATACAATACTTCGCTCTGCGTATATAAAACCAGCTCGCACGTAATACTGACGAAGAGGTGAGCAAGGCAGTCAGTCACTGTAGAACTTGACGTGGAGGTTGATTGATGATCTTGAGCATTTGAGTTGATTTTGATTCATTATCACGCTAGGATCCAAATTGAGATGATGTCGCCTTGAAAGTACAAATTCTTCTTTTCAAACGATAATTTGGATGGGTACGTTCCTTTGAAATTACTTCCAGACCACACTGGCATACCAATTACTGTTGGGATCGTTTCTAACGTTCAAGAGTGTTATTTACGCGAATGGTTTTGATAGAACGAAAATGTCATAAATGTTCTTCAACACGAACACCAACAAGTAGTGATGAACTGGTTATTGACTGGCAGCACACAAGGCTGTGATGATTGTACATATATTTTATTGAACGTGACATATACGACGTTGAACAAGACGGTCATATTTACAGTTGCAAAAAGGTCATTACATCAAAATGTTGATCATTGACTTTTCAAGTTTATGAAGATCCTCTACAATTAAGTCCTCTCATTCAAGTGACTAAAGATCGATTACTTCCTTTGCCATAGCATATGTATTGTAGTAACGTCCGTTGACCTTCTCTCAAGGACGTATCCTATGACCAACGGATTAATTCTCACTGAGTAATATTTCTTGTCATACTCGCACTAATTCCAGACTTCCTTCATACAATATTTAGGTAGCATAGATATATAACAATCCAAACAAAGTCATCCACAACAATACGACCAGGTTAGAGTTCTGTATTGACCAACCTCTCTGTATCCATGCCACGACTTTGGCATTTACGAAAATACGGCATATAAACATAAGAAGTATGCAAATTAATTAACTTTGTTTCTTCGTAGGAATCCTCCCCTCTACGGTAATTCAAAAGGGCTAACGACTCCGTCTGTCCATTCTAGGAAGGACATACTGTGATGACTTCCCGCTAGATCAGAACTATGAGCGGCCTTATACATTAATTTACTCAATAAACATTCAATGATATGGGGCGACACTTACATGATACTTCTACTCTTGGCTGCATTATGAACCAGTAGAGATCATACAAAAGTAATGGCTTCTTCCAAACTTGCCACTAAAATATTCCAAGAAATATACCTCGGACATAATTACAGTCCGTACTGCCCCGAACTCACATGACGTCACTCTCTCCCAAACTAGGTTACACGTGCGTCCAAAGCAACTCACACTGCATTGTGCACGTCAGTGCGTGAATCAATCGAACGCACAAATAATAAAAATATATAAAACTGGTGCGTACATTTGGCAGGACCGAAGACTACCCCCTTAGGTAATAAATGTACGTAACAGCTCATATAATATGGTTATATCTAATAGGATTACCTACCCATCGGAAAATGATTGCAATAATGTGTACCTCCACAATGCAGAGTACACTGCAAATCCCATATCTGTTTATTCCTGATCCAACCCCCAAAAATAGCAAATATATGCATACATTTGTTACAAATTACCTATGTCAATGCCCCTAGGAACCTCTATAATATACACGCAAAAATACGCTATAGAATATCATTGCCGTACAGTCATATTATAGTACACTGTATGTGCACCTTACACCATAAATACCAAATTGGGTTCCGGATAAAACTAATAAAAATTCAATGTCCCAATAATATCACCACTACTGTTGACCATGAACTAACTGTCATTAAAAACTTGTGTACTGTCTTCCTGAGGGCACCTCGACAGTACGTCTGCAACCACATTGTCGGACCATCGAATTGCTTGAATAGTATAATTATACGGCTGCATCAGAATCGAATAACGGGCTGCTCGGGCGCATTTATGGTTCTTCGTCTTTAAATACGCGAAAGCCTTCTGGTCTGACTGTATTACGAAAGGTACACCTAACAGATACTTCTCTAATTTGGTTACTGCCCATACCACTGCGAGAAGTTCCTTTTCCAACACCGAATAATTCATTTCCGCCTTGTTTAACTTTCTCGAAATGTACGTGATCGGATGCAGATGTCCATCAAATTGTTGAAGCAACACAGCACCAACGCCCTTGGACGAAGCGTCTGTTCGAAGAGTATAAAGATTATTAAGCCTGGGTAGTTTTAAAATCGGTGGGGATGAAAATAAATCCTTAATTTTAAGAAAAGCAGCATTGCATTCTGGAGTCCACCTAATTACATTAGGAGCCTCTTTCCTAAGTAGAGTGGACAGATCTGATGTAATTGAAGATAAGTTAGGAATAAATTTACCATAATATTGCACTAGACCTAACACACTCCGGACTTGTTTTTTTTTTGTCTTAGGAATGGAAAGATTTAGAATCTTGGAAACATTCTGCTCCAAAGTTTGAAGATTCCCATGACCAATCCTATGACCTAAAAAAGTAATCTCAGAGAATCCAATATACACCTTAGATGGTCTAGCAGATAACCCAGCAGATCTGAGCGTGGATAATAGAGAGTGTAAACCGTGAAAGTGTTCTTCCCAAGTGTTGCTAAACAAACAAATATCATCTATGTACGAGATTATATCTTGTCTATGCGAGAAGAGAATTCTCATTATTCTAGTGAACGTAGCAGGTGCGTTCATCAGTCCAAAACACATAAAATTGAACTGGAACAACCCTCAGGGAGTAACAAAAGCCGTAAAATGATTACATCTTTCCGCCAACGGGACCTGCCAATAACCTTTTGACAGATCGAACTTACTGAAATATACTGCATCTGCTAATTTTGGTAAAAGATCATCCAATAATGGTAACGGTTCGGCGTCAAAAATTGTGACCTGATTTAATTTTCTAAAATCAATGCAGAGCCGAATGTTATTGTCTTTTTTTCTTATTACAACCATGGGAAAAGCAAAATTACTTTGAGAAGAACCGATTATACCTAATTGCAGCATGTCATCTATTTCTTTGTTTACTTTGTCTTGAAAGTGTAATGGTATCGGGTATGGACGCACTCTAATAGCATTTTCATCATTTAAAATGATGTCATGTGTGATGACATTTGTTTTGCCTGGTATATCTGTAAGTACATCATGAAACGAATGTAATAATTCGGATACATGTGTTTTGTTCTCAAGTGTAAGATTCGGACAGATTGTCACGTCCTCCCAAGTTTCGGTAGATTGAACCGGTAGACTAGGAAACGTCATTGATACAGCTTGGAAAGAAGATTCTTCTTCCTGAATCACTGATAAAGACGCCCAGCTCATTGGATGTGAACCTACATTATCAACCGCGTGAAAGACTGCCTGAAGATGTTCAGGTCTTGAGTGAAACTCTTTCAACATGTTAATGTGAAAAATCTTTCTTTGTCCCCTAACATCAAGGACATAATCGACATCTGAAATTCGTTACAGAATCTTGAAAGGACCACACCAAGTTATCAGTAGTCTATTCTGTTTGCTCGGTAAAAGCACGAACGCTTCGTCGCCTGGTACAAGAAGACGAAGACGTCTTGAGTGATTCTGTAACATACGAGCTTTTTCTTTAGCTCTTGCCGATGCATCTGTTGCCAGCTGGCATGCATCCATGATTTTTTTCCTAAGATTTACAACATACTCGTAAGACGATTGAGTTTCTTGCGACAAGGAAGAATCTATCAACAAGTCTTTGATCAAGGACAATGGACCTCTGGGCTGAGCACCAAATACCAGTTGAAATGGACTGAAACCTGTATGCTCATTCGGTATTTCACGATATGCAAAAAGTACCGCTGGTAAAACTCGGTCCCACTCTTTAGGAAAATCGATTATAATCTTTCCTAACATCTGTTTTATTGATCGATTTAGACGCTCCACCATCCCGTTTGAGGCGGCGTGATATACGGAACTCAGTGACCTGTCTATAAGAAACATTGCCATAACCTCCGTCATTGCACCTGACACAAACTGAGAACCTCTGTCCGACAACAATTTTCTCGGAAATCCGATTGTAGTAAAGATATGAAACAAAGCATCAGCCACAACCTGCGTAGTAATGTTCTTGAGTGGTATGGCCTCTGGCCAACGCGTGCACAAATCTATACAAGTTAATACATATCTATGTCCTCTCGATGACATTATAGGAAGTGGGCCAATAATGTCCACGGCCATCTTCTCAAATGGACGCACCGGAATATCGGCTGCTTGAATTGGAGCCAAATGACGTGCCCCTCTAGACTTCACCTCCTGACAAGTAACACAAGAACGGAAAAACATCGCAATGTCTTTCGACATTCCCGGCCAGAAAAAAGATGCCAGAATTCTAGATCTAGTACGAGAGTATCCCATGTGACCTGCACAACGGGAATCGTGAGCATGACTCAAGATATAGGATCTCATTACCTTAGGCACCATGATCTGAGTAGTAATATGACAAGATTTACTATCTCTGAATCTTCGCACTAATATGTCATTTACGATAGTATACCATTGTTTGTGAGAAGTATGACCATTTGTATCATCCTGTTGGACTAAACTAAAAAATTTCTTTAATGAAACATCACTGTTTTGTAAAGTAGAAAAAACTTCCTTCTTTATGTTACTGTGTAACACATCATCATTAACTAGTGGCACAACATTATGTTGAGACTGCTCCTGTGCTCGAGTAACCACAACATTAGCACTGTGTACGTGTTCTCGTTCCCAATCATGTATTTGCTCAAGAGTACACTCTTTAAAACCGTGAATGCGACCAAGAACTAAATCGCAAACTGGATTCGGCAACAAACATACTTTTATTTGTCCCGTAAAAAATGGCGTCGCGATATGAACAACCGCAGTTTGAAATTTCTCAATTCTACCACCAAACGTAATGCACTTAACCCATGTGCCTGTACAACAAGAAGAATCAACCAAACATTGTCGCACACCTACCGTCGTGCAACCTGAATCCTTTAATAAAGTTACTGGCATGCCATTAAGTAAGCCCTTGTGAAATTCTAAAGACCCGGTTCCTTCATGAGCTGACATTGCAGGTAACGCCGGCAATGGGTGTCCACATCTCAGTCTGGATACCACGTCAGGCTGAAATAGATTCTTGCACTCAAAACATTCTTCCGCATTACCAAAGTCAAATGAACAGCAAGCATTTGCTTGACTAACAGCGTTGTTATTATTATTTGTAATATCATTTTCTGCTCTCTGTACCGAATTTCCATGATGAGCAGACCGATGCGAACTATTTGAACGAAATGCACTGCCATTATCTTGATTATTGCCATAAAAATTTCTTCTGTAATTCTGAGAATAACTAGATCTATTATTAATATTACCATGTTGATTATTTAGTTGCCCATTTCCTCTCTCTCTGTGTCCAAAATAATCGTGATGACCATTATCAGGTCGTTTATTTCTCCATCTTCGGAACTCTGGTGATTTATTTCTATTTCCAACTTCAAAATGAGAAAAATTTCTTTGATAATTATTATTTCGATCTGAACTGGCACTTCTATAACGAAACCTATCTCTGTCACCACCATTCGATCTAAATTTTCCCTGTCTGTTATTTACAGTAACAACACCCGCTGACTGTAACGATTCATGTAGTTTAGTATTTCTGACATTCTAGTTCGGATGAGCAACCGAAAACTGGCGCCCGAGGGACTCAACTTCCGATAACGATTTAGGATTCCGCTCCTGTAAAAATGCCAAAAACTTATCACTTACTGAGGATAATACCTTATCCCGTAATATTAAATCGGCAAGATCTTCAAAATTCCGTTGTACCTTTTCAAGTTCGATCCAACGATTAAAAGTTAAACGAATATCCGAAATGAATTGTGAGAACTCTTTTCCTGTTTCCGGCAACAACTCTTTAAAACGCCTTCTATAACCTTCAGCTGTAAGCTGATATTTTTTTAATAGCGTAGCTCTAGCTTCCTCATAGTTTTGACTATCGCCTTCTAACGAAGCGACTGCACTTAACGCCTCTCCTGATAAAAAATTCATTAGTTTGCTACACCACTTACTTTTATCAATTTTATATTCTGTGCATACCAATTGGAATCTTGACAAGAAGAACGTAATATCGTCGACCCCTGGTTTAAACATTGGCAGATGAATTTTAATGTCACCTTTCTGCCCATCATTCTGAGTATGTGATTGACAAGTAGCATTTCCATTTTGCAACTTCTGCCTTTCCATTTCCAATAGCATCATTCTCTCTTCATATTGTCTCCTTTCCTCATTCTCTTCCATCTCCAAGAGTTTAATTCTCTCTTCGTCTTGCCTCCTTTTTTCATTATCTTCCATTTCCAACCGTTTCATACGTTCCTGGTTGGCTAATTCTCTATCTTTTAATTCTAACTGACGTTTCTCTCTTTCCTGCGCCTCTTTATATTCTGTTTGAGCAAACTCTTGTAATTTGTCTCCTGATAAACCAAGAATTTTACCCTGTTTAATAAAGTATTCCGCCGTCGACATTTCAGAATCTGAATTAATATATTTACCTCATCAAATAAACTGTAGTATTATAAGTAATATTTTATAATCTAAACCTTATCGATACTCATTAAGGAGATCGATCATCTTTTATTTAATAAAATATGCAGCTATAAATCAATCAACTAAGAATTTATACAAGATAATAGTACTACTGAAAACCTAATGATCCATGACGAGAATCAATTACATAGAAATATACACGTTAGCAATGACCATCACCGCACCTAAACAATTAAAGAAGATATAATATCGTAAAGAACCACGGCGTCAACACAAAAATCTACGACATTTCAGCAACCCCAAAGAAACTGGCTATAAGCCTTTGCGATTCATCGACCTGAAATCAACCTAGGAAAACACCCCAGGACACATATGATGAAGAACAAGCATCTTACGAGTTAAAATGACAAAGAAAGGTGCTCACTAATAATAACCAGGGTACTGACACCATAATAACAATGTCTACTTATCTGCGGGAATCCCAATACTCCTCGTACATATTTCGATCCAACACAGGTTATGAAATTCGTACAGCTGAATTCAAGGTGAACAATTCTCCAAAACGAACAGTAATTTGCTCTGGTTGAAAGTATCTGTTACCGAATGACGTCACTCAATGTAACCTCCGCAGGTACACAGCAGGACTTGAAAATGGAAATCGAAAACTGTAGCATCATTTCCCCGGTACAATTATGATACTTCTCTGGAGACTTGAATATGTACA
Source organism: Oreohelix idahoensis (assembly GCA_024509875.1). NCBI lineage: Eukaryota > Metazoa > Mollusca > Gastropoda > Stylommatophora > Oreohelicidae > Oreohelix > Oreohelix idahoensis. The sequence goes on from JAMPIV010020367.1 coordinate 22,562, forward strand.
TCACACGAACGTTGACCTTCCAAGTCAAGGTTACGACTTTGACATAACGATCGATTGATTGAGCATGCAACAAGTGTCATTGAAACAAAATGCGTGGCAATTAATTAAGCTCCAAATATCTGAAATTTTATAGAACGGGAAGGTACATTATATTGGCCACCATGTTAAGGTACTGTCCGCCCGTTCGTTTATTCCCGTGTATTAAAAGAGTTTGTCTGCATTTGATATATGTATACCATTATTATTCCCATATGTGTCTATATGAATGTTAAAACATTGGTATACAACAAAAGTGTCACGCGAATGTTTTATTCGTTGGTATGCCAAAAACTGCACTGTATCGTCCCTGTATTATTTATGCAGTGTTCTCTCACAAGGGATCACGAATTAGTAATGTCTCAGATATGCCCAACAGCTCAAATATAACCAGGTAAGAAGCCAATGCTGTTCCGGTAACATAACAACACAGTTTATTGAAAACTCATGATCCATGAGACATGATGAATTGTCCTTAGTTAATGTCATTCTGTCTATTCGTAACATAGTGTTATACTCCTTGACGGTAATACATTGTTGCTTATTAGTCCCAATACTTCTATACATCTCTATGTATTGATTATATCCGTGCCCTTCTCCCGTACCTTCTTTTCAAACTCATATAACTTCATTAACATGAATTTTCCAAATTCAGCACACATTAGCGACAAAGCATCATTTTTTTAGACTCCGATTTTTACGGTGTATAGACCTGCCCGTCTACCAAATGTATAAGCATCAAATTATACCTGATTCACAGTACTCATCCTGTTATGCACTCCTATGCATGGCACGAATCAATATACCCTTTTTTCACTGGTTTTCAAGCAAACCAGCAAACACAAGGCTGTTCACGTCTTGTTTTTATTTTGGGGTCCATTTTGTTCTCTACGTCATTGACTCAAGACCCAAAAAACTCCTACGTCATCCTTTTTTTACTGCGCGCAATAATAATGCACCTAAGTGTACTATACACATATCTTCAAATATTTTCACCAAACTCAACTCAGCGCTCTTTGATGCGCAACACCAAAATGTTGTAAAAAACCATACGCAACAGTCATAAGCAGCTCTAAAACCAAATCCATGGTGATATCACGAGAAGAAAGAAAACATCAGATTAAGCTGGGAGAACAGGTCCTGGAGCAGGTCGACCACTTTAAATACCTCAGAGCTATTATAGACCGAAAGGGAGGCATCAAAGAAGAGTTGGCCACTCGAAAAGCAGCAGCTGGGAGACTTTTTCAGGCCATAAATCGAGGATTCCTCAGCAAGAGAGAGGTTGGTAAGAAAACGAAGATGGCTGTATACCGCTCCACCTATGTCCCAGTCTTGACATACGGATGCGAGTCATGGGCAATGACTACAACCCATAAAAGCCAGATCCAAACCTCAGAAATGAGGTATCTGAGGAAGGTGGTTGAAGTAACAAGAAGAGACATGGTACGCAACCAGACGATACGTCAAGGCCTTAAATCCTACCCCCTGCAGACCCAAGTAGAACAGTCCCAATTAAGATGGTTTGGCCATGTCTGCAGAATGGAAGAAGATCGGATACCACGACAAGCATGGGAAACAAAGAGCCAAGGATCCAGACCCCGAGGACGACCCAGAGTCCTCTGGGAGGACAACATTAGACAATCTTTGAAGGATCGAGGACTAGAATGGAACCAGGCCAGGAGGAAGACAGCCGATAGGATAGTCTGGCGCTCTCTCTTCCAAACCTCTACACCTCACAGTAGAAGGGGAACGACTAAGTAAGTAAGTAAGATAAATAGGTAAGTCACCGGCGCCAGCAGTCGTAGTAATTTTTTTTTTATAAGCTTTAACGCAAGTAAACGATACCCTTCTCTCGCTCGATAGTACTAGTGTTTCAAAATACGTCCTTGAAAATTAACTGTAACAGTTTGCCAGCCAAGGCACAATTTTTTTCAAGCAAGAGTGAAAGAAGAAAACGGGGAAAGAAATAACGGAGGAATGCAAGTGAGAGACGGGGAAAAATACGACCATTCACACTTGTTGGTTTGAATCTCGATTTGTAAAACGACAGCGCGTGACACCTTGCTGGTAGCATATTTGAATAAAACGCCACAAAACCACTGGCCCACCCCCTTTTTGCCATTCGCGCAGCCTAAATGTATAAACACTTAGATAAGGGAGACGGTAGGGTATAAACACACACACCAGCTCTCATTTCCAGCCCAGTCGTGTATTTTCTGACGAAACCCAGACAAATTGTTTGATTTTGAATAAAACGATAGAGATGGGCAAAATATGGTAACTTTCTAGATCTAAATAATATTGACGACTAACATGGAACAAATATGGAAATACGAAAAATAATACTTAGGGCCATAAAACGTAGCTGATTTTGTGGGATAGGATCTCCTGATCAATAATATATTTTAAATTACAAAGTAGTCCAACTAATAACCAAGATATGGCAATAATATTATATATTCTAAGACAGACTGACGAACACACTCTCATGCCTGCTTATTCTAGACATAACATTTTTTTTGAACGCAGTGTTGAAATGAGGCAGGAAGAGGGTACATGTAATTTGATTGGGTTGAGGTAGAAAGAGGGAGAGAGGTTATTGGTTGGCCCTAAACTAAATATATTTTTGCAGAGTAACACATAGTTGTTTGAAATTTTGTTTGTTTAGTTTCGATTCAAAAATGTTAGTTGCCCTAGCCCATTGGCCAACACATTTAATATTAATGAAAAATTGTAAGGCTGGACGCCATTTGAACACAAAACGTTCCCTTAAACAGGTCGATTGATAGACCAGAAGTTTGACTTGCTTTACCATATAATAAAGACATAACTAAAGAAAAGCAGTCATAGTCTAGCAGCGGCACAGCTAAATTTGTGCCAAAATCATCGTACCTGTGTGTATTTCATTGAATTTGTGGTAAGAACGAAATTATTAATATTTTATTTTAAAATGTGAGTGTGAGATAATGCCATATAAAAAATATTTTACGACTGTAAGTACATAAGTCATTAGCAGACTTATGCAAGGCCTATTTGTTGCTCCACCATATTAACCAACTACCAGAGGTGTAGAACCAAAAGATTACATAGGTTGTCAGCAAGGGATCATATCACCTACCTTATTTTATGGAAAACGATTAATGACAATGGCATAGGTGTTGTAGCCATTAGAGGAGAGGAAGATGAAGACTGGTACAAGTTGTTCCATCAATCTAGATTGGATGAGCTGGGTTGGTCAGAGAGATCTGACCCTGGTCTTTTATTTTGAATGTATTATTACTTGTAGAATTTGGGAAATTAGATATTATATTAAGACAAACCATAATCTTCATGTTGCAGGGATTGTTACTGGCACTATGCTAGTGCCGGCTTCCTGAATATAATCCTATATGAAAGTGGAGTTTGCTGTCGTGGTACAAGTTCTCTACCACTGGAACTGTAGTCTTGGTACAAGTTCTCTACCAAGATTGCCCCAGGAAGTTTGAAACAGTGGCGGGTGGCCTGACAGACATCTATCTATCAATTAGCTTCACGTGCCAGATAAGTGCATAAGGCCTGGCACGAAACGATTCATCAACCTGTTATCCTAAAATCATATAAATGTTTAAAATACGAACTATTTCCCCAAATTAAAGTGCATAAGGGGAGAAATATGTGTGAATAAAGACAGGGGATGATGTAAAACCCCCAACCCGCCATCTAGTACCAGTTAAACAGTATTAGAAATATATTAACACTAGTCTTAGATTTTCAATTATGTGCTTGGACAGATTGTCCCTTTGTGTTGAATTGAATTGAATATATGTATATATAATTTGATTTCCTTTGATTTCAAGAGTCCTGACCAAAATAATATTAGGTTCAGGACCAAATAAATTGAAAAAAATTTGTTAAATACCAAACTTGAAAACACTGAGTTAGTTGAGTTGATCATAGACTTTAATATTTGTGTATGTGTGTGTGTTTGTGTATTGGGTTACCATCACACTACACTTACATTCCCCTAGACATTTAGACGTAGTCACCATTTATTCTAATTGAAAAATATACTTCTGAGTGAGATTGTAGGGTGGTAGCAGAAAGTTTCCCTGAGAACACACCTAATCATTTGTTAAACTCAGGGGCCTTCACAGCTGGACCTCACTCAGTAACAACTTAAGTACAACACCAACATTCATGACATCTAAACCCACCACATATATTGGGAGTTCGTCCGGGATTTAAAATTATCAGTTATTATAAATTCAATATTGTATCACTATTGTCCCTAGAGGTTAAATATATCCTATAATAAAGATTAAAGTACTTTAAGGTGGAGATTAACAGTTGATGAATTGTCACGGCCAGTAGTTAATTAATTAATCATAGTTGGTACTTTGTTTATTAGAGATTTGATTTGTCTTAGAACATTATTAACGTTGCTTAAGACAGAATGGCAAAGTTGGCCAAGTTTAGATCTGCTGCTGTGCAGACTGCAAGAGAGATGGGTATGGATGGGCCAGAACTGGTCCAGTATGTAACCACAGAGTGTGACAAATTGATTGAACGAGATAGGGAAGATAGGAAGTTAGAAGCATAAAGGAAATTAGAGGCTGAGAAAGTAATAAAAAGGTTACAGATTGAGGCTGACAAAGACGCTAGGGCATTGGAGGCTGATAGGGAGGCTGAGATTAAACGGCTCCAATTTGAAGAGAAGAAATTGGAAGCTGAGGCTAAGAAGATGGAAGCAGAGGAAAGAAGACTGGCTGCTGATAGGGAAGCAGAAAAGGAGGAGAAGAGATTACAGAGGGAGCACGAGTTACGACTAAGGGAGTTGGAATTTCAAGGCCATGCTCCCGAAATTAGCAATAGCCCCTCTAACTCCGATGCCACTACCAGTCAGGGGGCCTCAGCCTCAGCCATGGGGTTCCAATTAGATCATTTTGTTGAGAAAGATGATGACATAGAGTCCGTCTTAAGCAGATTTGAGGTATTAGCCACCACTTATGGGCTGGAAAAAGAAAGGTGGAGTCTAAAGTTATCCCAGGGTCTTAGGGGAAGAGCTTATGAAGTGTTTGCAAAGAAGAGCAGGGAGGACCAAGATAATTATGACATGTTAAAGCAGGCTCTTTTGTTAAGATTTGAGAAGAATGGAGAATTTTATAGGAAGAAGTTTAGAAATGCCAAGCTTTTGTCTGGGGAGAAATATCACCAATTCTCTGCCAGATTGGAAACCTTTTTGGAGAAATGGACTGCTCTGGGGAAGACCCAAGATCTTAAAGAGATGATCGTGATAGAGCAATTAAGGTCGTCCATGGCTCCAGACCTGAGAAAGTTTCTCATGGAACAAGGTGCAGAGAGGTTGGGCGATGTACTTAATGTCGCTGAGAGGTATCAGGCAGCCCAGACAGAAGTGGCTGGCACCAAGAAGAAACATTTAGAAAATTATAAGGCCCCACCTAACTCTAATAAATTTGAAAATAAAGATCAAGGAAACCGAGGCAAACCCAACTTTGATAGGCCAAGAGTTGATTATCGAGATAGAAACCCACAGTTCAATGACCGAAAATATGATGAAAGAAAACCTTTCCAACAAGGAAAGATATGGTGTAAATGATGTAAGAGGGACACTCATAACATAATGTTTGTAAAAGGAAACCTTCTACCTTCGCTGCTATGAAAACGGGGAACAAGGGATTAAAGGACAAACCCGCTGGACAGCAGGAACCTTATCACCCCCCCCCCCAGTTTGTGAAGATGTTGTATGCAATGGGGTCACCATCAGGTGCCTTTATGATACTGGCATAGATTTTGATTCTGTTGTGAGTTCTCACCTAGTAAATCCAGATCAGTATACCACAGAAACAGGGGAGATACAAGGGGCAACTAAGGGCGTAGCAACCATGACACTTCCCATCGCCAGGATAACTGTGAAAACTCGCTATGTGGAAGGAGTAATTAAAGCAGCAGTGATAAACGAACCAATCTACCCTCTGATATTGGGGTGTAGATATGTCTTCTTGGGGAATCCCAAGAGACCTGTGATCATGGCAACAGGGCGGACCAGATCACAGTCAAAGAAGGAGGAAGATAATCCTATAAATACTCATCCAGAGGAGATGAAGAAGGCACAGGCTGAGGACGGATCACTCAAGCTGTGTTTTAAGAAATTGCCTAAATGCCATACACCTCCAAGTAAGGGAGACTACTATATGAAGATAAAACTGATCTATAGGAAGGCTGGAACTGGATCCAATAGTCACGGACAGCTGGTTCTTCCCACTTCATATAGGGAGAAAGCGTTCGATCTAGGGCATGCGATTCCCTTCAGTGGTCATATGGGGATCAGCGCCACAGGACAGCGTATAGCTTGTCATTATTTCTGGCCAGGGATAACTGAAGATATAAAGAGATATGTAAAATCCAGTCCAAAATGTCAACGAGTAGCTCCTAAGCATTGGACTGCCCCAGCAACTCTAGGGGAAATGCCCATTTGGGAAAACCTTTTGAGAGAGTTGCAGTGGATATTGTTGGACCTCTCACTCGGACCAAGAGGAGGAACAGTTACATCCTCACTCTGGTGGACACTTGTTCTATGTGGGGAGAGGCGGTAGCCCTGTCGTCAATCGATTCGAAGCATGTGGCAGAGGCATTACTTACTATATTCACGAGGTTAGGATTCCCGCATCAAATCTTGACTGATAACGGTTCACAGTTCAAGGGGAAACTAACGGAAGACGTTTTTAGGTTATTTCAAGCCAAGCACTTTTACGGTAGTACGTATCACCCCCAAGGGAACGGCCAGATAGAGAGGTTCAATGGGACTCTCATTTCTATCCTGAGAAAGCTGGCCCATGAAAAACCTGATACGTGAGACCAATATTTGCCCGCTGCGTTGTTTGCGTACCGGGAAGTTCCACATAATTCGACCGGAATGGCACCGGTAACCCTATTATTTGGGAGGCCAATAAAGGGTCCATTGGAAGCCCTATTGAGGACGTGGACCGATGAGAAGGCAGAAGAGACTGTTACCTCATCATATCAATATGTGAACGAGCTGACCACTCGTCTTAAAACTGGCTGGAAACTGGCTAATGATAATTTGAGACAAGCCAGGAAGAAACATGCTGCTTGTTATAATAAGAAAGCGAAGGATAGAGAACTAGCTGTGGGAGAGATGGTGCTTCTTCTACTACCCGGCAGCAGTAACAAGTTGCAAATTGGATGGCAAGGTCCATATACAGTTCTAGAGAAGGTGTCTAGAACAAATTACAAGATAGATAAGAAGGGGAAAGAGAAAATCTATCATGTGAACCTTCTAAAGAAATATCTGGACAGGCAAATCCAGGAAGGATCACACTTAATGACCTTGTCGATAGCAACAGAGATTAAAAATGAACCTCTCACCTCCTTTGAATATCCACTGAAACCCAGTGAAACGGCCGCACAGGTAAAAGTCAGTAAACACTTGACGAAAAATCAGAGGGAGCGGGTTAAACAGGTTCTGGATGAACATACAGACGTGTTAACGGATAAGCCGGGGCACACCAATTTTTTGGAATATGATATGAAACTACTAGACCCAACACCCACCTGTATGAGGGCCTATTCTATTCCTTTCGCTAAAGAAAAAGCTTTGAAAGAGGAGATAGATTATTTGTTACAAGAAGGGATTATTTCTCACAGTGAATCTCCTTATAGTTCTAGTGTGGTTTTGTTGAGGAAACCATCTGGGGAACATAGACTATGTATAGATTACAGGAAACTGAATGCTGTCACAGAAAGTCAGGTGGATCCATTACCTGATACAAATCAGCTGTTTGCCAGGCTGAACAAGGCAAAATGTTTTTTCTAAGGTTGATCTTAGCAAAGGCTATTATCAAATTCCAGTGAAGCTTGAGGTTCGACCTTATTTAGCTTTTAGCACCTCGGAAGGACATTATGAGTCAACATGTTGCCGTTTGGGTTGAAAAATGCTCCGAGTGTGTTTTCTAGGATGATGAGAAAATTGTTGGATCCCCTGAATAATCCATGTATCACGAATTTCATGGATGATATCCTCATCGCTACTGAAACATTCGAAGAACACGTTAACTCTCTGAATATGCTATTTGATAGGCTCAGAGAGGCAAACTTGACTGCTAGACCAACCAAATGTTGTGTGGGTTGTAAAGAGCTGGAATTCTTGGGACACAAGGTATATCAGGGCAGCATGACCACTGAACCCAAGAACCTGGAGAAATAGCAGAGAGCACCGCGGCCACAGACAAAGAAAGATGTGCGATCTTTTGTGTCGTTGTGTGGTTTTTACCAGAAATACATAAAGAACTTTAACTCTATATGTGCTCCTCTGACAGATTTAACTCGTAAGGGACAACCTGATAGAATTATTTGGTCAGCACAGTGTGAATTAGCATACCAGGAGTTAAAAGAAAAACTCACCAGCAAACCGATATTGAAATTACCTGATTTGAGTCAGGAATTTGTGGTGAGATCGGACGCTAGCAACGTCGGATTATGGGCTACATTATTACAAAGGTCCAATTCACTTGATGGGGAATTAAACCCAGTTGCTTATGCTAGCCGCAAGTTGAAAAAGCGGAGCAAAACTTTCAACAAGTGAAAAAGAATGTTTAGCTTTAATCTGGGCTATAAAAAAGTTCAAGATCTATCTCTATGGTAGAACCTTCGTGGTCCAAACGGATCATCAGCCGCTCGTATTTCTGTCACAGACAAAGCTTGAAAATACTCGGTTATTACGATGGTCGTTGCTTATACAGCCTTATTCATTCACTATCGAATACATTCCTGATTCTCAAAACGTGGGTGCAGATTTTTTGAGTAGACACCCTTATGACGAAAATCAGAGTATTCACAAGGCATAAGGAGCAAAATTTTATCTATGTGTATCACTGATTGTAAACTTGCTTCAGAAAGCATGTTCTAAAGTGGGGAGATGTGTATTGAGATACACTGATACACCGATGAAATAGTTAAAATTCCACATGTTTAGAAAGATAAAATAATATATAGAGATAAATAGGTAAGTTGCGCTTCAGCATCGTCACCGGCGCCCGCAGTCGTAGTAATTTTTGTTTATAAGCTTTAACGCAAGTAAACGATACCCTTCTCTCACTCGATAGTACTAGTGTTTCAAAATACGTCCTTGAAAATTAACTGTAACAGTTTGCCAGCCAAGGCACAATTTTTTTCAAGCAAGAGTGAAAGAAGAAAACGGGGAAAGAAATAACGGAGGAATGCAAGTGAGAGACGGGGAAAAATACGACCATTAACACGTGTTGGTTTGAATCGCGATTTGTAAAACGACAGCGCGTGACACCTTGCTGGTAGCATATTTGAATAAAACGCCACATAACCACGGGCCCACCCCCTTTTTGCCATTCGCGCAGCCTAAATGTATAAACACTTAGATAAGGGAGACGGTAGGGTATAAACACACACACCAGCTCTCATTTCCTGCCCAGTAGTGTATTTTCTGACGAAACCCAGACAAATTGTTTGATTTTGAATAAAACGATAGAGAGGGGCAAAATATTGTAACTTTCTAGATCTAAATAATATTGACGACTAACATGGAACAAATATGGAAATACGAACGATAATACTTAGGGCCATAAAACTTAGCTGATTTTGTGGGATAGGATTTCCTGATCAATAATATATTTTAAATTACAAAGTAGTCCAACTAATAACCAAGATATGGCAATAATACTATATATTCTAAGACAGACTGACGAACACACTCTCATGCCTGCTTATTCTAGACATAACATTTTTTTTTAACGCAGTGTTGAAATGAGGCAGGAAGAGGGTACATGTAATTTGATTGGGTTGAGGTAGAAAGAGGGAGAGAGGTTATTGGTTGGCCCAAAACTAAATATATTTTTGAAGAGTAACACATAGTTGTTTGAAATTTTGTTTGTTTAGTTTCGATTCAAAAATGTTAGTTGCCTTAGCCCATTGGCCAACACATTTAATATTAATGAAAAATTGTAAGGCAGGACGCCATTTGAACACAAAACGTTCCCTTAAAAATGTCGATTGATAGACCAGAAAATTGACTTGCTTCACCATATAATAAAGACATAACTAAAGAAAAGCAGTCATAGTCTAGCAGCGGCACAGCTAAATTTGTGCCAAAATCATCGTGCCTGTGTGTATTTCATTGAATTTGTGGTAAGAACGAAATTATTAATATTTTATTTTAAAATGTGAGTGTGAGATACTGCCATATGAAAAATATTTTACGACTGTAAGTACATAAGTCATTAGCAGACTTATGCAAGGCCTGTTTGTTGCTCCATCATATTAACCAACTACCAAAGGTGTAGAACCAAAAGATTACATAGGTTGTCAGCAAGGTGTCATATTACCTAGCTTATTTTATGGAAAAAGATCAATGATAATGGCATAGGTGTTGTAGCCATTAGAGGAGAGGAAGATGAAGACTGGTACAAGTTGTTCCATCAATCTAGATTGGATGAGCTGGGTTGGTCAGAGATCTGACCCTGGTCTTTTATTTTAAATGTATTATTACTTGTAGAATTAGGGGAATTAGATATTATATTAAGACAAACCATAATCTTCAGGTTGCAGGGTTTGTTACTGGCAGTATGCTAGTGCCAGCTTCCTGAATACAATACTATATGAAAGTGGAGTTTGCTGTCGTGGTACAAGTTCTCTACCACTGGAACTGTAGTCTTGGTACAAGTTCTCTACCAAGATTTCCCCAGGAAGTTTGAAACAGTGGCGGGTGGCCTGACAGACATCTATCATCTAGCTTCACGTGCCAGATAAGTGCATAAGGCCTGGCACGAAACGATTCATCAACTTGTTATCCTAAAATCATATAATTGTTTAAAATACGAACTATTTCCCCAAATTAAAGTGCATAAGGGGAGAAATATGTGTGAATAAAGACAGGGGATGATGTAAACCCCCAACCCGCCATCTAGTACCAGTTAAACAGTATTAGAAATATATTAACACTAGTCTTAGATTTTCAATTATGTGCTTGGACAGATTGTCCCTTTGTGTTGAATTGAATATATGTATATATAATTTGATTTCCTTTGATTTCAAGAGTCCTGACCAAAATAATATTAGGTTCAGGACCAAATAAATTGAAAAAAAATTGTTAAATACCAAACTTTAAAACACTGAGTTAGTTGAGTTGAACATAGACTTTAATATTTGTAAGTGTGTGTGTTTGTGTATTAGGTTACCATCACACTACATTTACATTCCCGTAGACATTTGGACGTAGTCACAATTTATTGTAATTGAAAAATATACTTCTGAGTGAGATCGTAGGGTGGTAGCAGAAAGTTACCCTGAGAACACACCCCATCATTTGTTAAACTCAGGGGCCTTCACAGCTGGACCTCACTCAGTAACAACTTAAGTACAACACCAACATTCATAACATCTAAACCCACGTTAGAGATGACGGCGGTTAGTGAGTCCAATAAAATTCAATATGGATTATTTGTATCAATGTGCATATATCTGCCTTTATAACTTTTGATGATTTGCTAATCGAAATATCAAATCAGAGAGTCAATAATCACAACCCCTGGGTACCATTAATGATCTAACATGTGATGCTACCATAGCGCTTGTCTTATATAAGAGACCAGGAATACTATAACCTAAATAGTGATAGGCATTGCTCATCGCCCTACACAATACCAGTGGGCCTCAGAGTTTAAAAATGTGGATCCCATGACATCTAATATCAATGTCCTTGCCGTGATCCTATAACCAACTAATCCCTTCCAAAATATTTCTGGGGCTTATAATAACCTAATAATAATAACAAGAGGTGAAAAGATGATGCTGGCGATGGATAAACCACACATTGAGGAAACCTGTTGATAGCATTACAAGGCGGTCCTTGTTCTGGAATCCCTAGGAAAAGAGAGGCAGAGGTAGACCAAAAACACATGGATAAAAGAGCTAGATGCAGAAGTAAAATGATGAAGAAAATATGGAAAGACCTTGAGCGGATGACTAGTGACATGAGGACATGGCATGTGTTTGTTAAAGGCCAATGCTACTTGGGGAGCTAAAGAGTATAGATGAATAATAACCTAGCTTCCAATATATTTCCTTGTAAATACAGTATAAATTTACAACATAATAGTTGTAAGTATAATGATAAGGGTGGATTTAACTGGAATGATAAGCCAAAGGGTCTGACCACCAAAAGTGGATTTAGGCTGACGACAAATCACCACCCCTATCGACACCTGGTATAAAAGTGCAAGATGTAGGTGTCTTCTCTGGTTTATAGTGTTGCTGTGTATGTTGCAGTAGAATAGTTCACTGGGTACAACACAGGCAACATGATGTGTAGAGTCATGAAAATGGTAACTTCGCTTTATGTTTTATACCATTTATTGCACACCACAAAACAGTCATGATATTTTGTCATCACCAACATAGTTTAACGAATGCAGCATTCAAAATCATATTAGCTGATAGTCATGTAGGATTCAATACTCAATAGTTCTATTGTAAACAGATAGCTTCTGTATATTCGATATCATAAAGTTCTGGTTCATGAAGCTGTATAAATAATATATATATATATATATATATATATATATATATATATATATATATATATATATATATATATATAGCACAGATCTGGGTGCCTAAGGTTCATACATATAACTTCTGCAACAGTGTCAGCTGCAGATCATCAATGTTCATAGACAATAATAAATGCTCCCTTCCTGATGCTAGCAGATCAGATGTGTACAATAAGTCCGTTTACTGTCTGCACGTGAATAGCATACATGGAATACAGGTCAAACCGACCCTTATAACCTTCCTAAGTCTAACCATCTGACTTGGACGTGATCTCTGATATAACGAATCCTGGAACACAGACAATAGTCTTGTTGGTCTAGAGCGACCCATATATATATAACTAGTTCAGGTATAAAGATACCGGTGGCGAAAATCCTAGTCAAAGTACCTCTCCATTTTGAATCACACAGGCGAGCAAGGAGCCACAAAATGACGAACTTCTAGATGATAGCATAAAGTTCAATACAAGAGGAATTACCTTTCTTCGGAAATCAACCACGAACATATGCCTACAGGCAGGCTTGAATAATACTGGGAAATAGTCTAGTTAGCTAACTAACTCACAAAGACAATGTATTTCCCTCAGAAAATCACAAGACGCACATTGCGTCCGCTCGCTGCTCAGACCATTTCTAAACTCCCGAGCTGGGCGGAACACACCAAACGAACTACCAGTTTTGACATGCGCAGAACTCCAATATCTGAGTCGCCGCTCACATAAGACGATTCTAAGAACATTCGAGATAAAAGTCTTACACAGTCGCGCCTTTTATGGTCATGAACAGACGCGTTAAGACAGGTTTCAGACATCTACAACAGTTGACTGATACTACCAAATAAGGAGATATGGTCACGCTTCGTTCAAGAAATTATAGACCAAACGTGTCTCTATACAAGAGAAGGCAAACTCATAAAAAAATTGTAGTCTCGATATCTCGGGTTATGTCCCTTTGACTGTAAAAAACATAATACATCTTTCAGTCAAAAAATGATCATACCTACGAAAAATGATCATACAAAGACTTTGGAAAAAGTAATTATTTGTGCGTAACATTACCGCACCCTCCCGGGAAGAAATGAAACATTTTTTTTTTTAAATCCTGGAGCCGGAAAAAATCTAGGCTCCTAACGCACGTATGATGCGCGGATATATACCTAACAAACTAGCTCAACGCATGGAGCGAAACTGAGATCATATCTCAGGTCCTTAGAGAAAAAATTTATCTAAGTATTCGCGTATATATTCCAGGAAGCTGCCACCAACAAACGCCACAATGATGGCAACATCATAATAAAAGTCAAATTACTCTCATACCAATATATGAAATTAAATATATCATTATGATATCATACAATGTGTTGTGCAAATAGCGGTGTAATATACTAATATACCGCACTATATTATTACATTATATAATGCATCAGTAATTAATAACTAATACAATGTTATTCTTCGTTGACATAAAACAATCAATAGAAGAAGATGTGGACATCATCCGCTCCCAATCTAGGTGTGGACATCATCCGCTCCCAATCTAGGACAGGACTTGATATCCTCAATGTTCCACAATGGACATAATCTCGCAGACTTCACTGATGTGCTGCGAAAATATCAATAACACAAATCTTAAATACAACTGGTAAATCTCTTAATACAATTATGCAAATATATTATCTAAATGTGGCCGAGTGATCTTTTGGCCCGTATATCACTAACTAAGCCTTCTTAGATAATTACATGGTACAATGTTATAAATTCCCCCCAAAAAAGTGAGAAAAAATCTACTAACATGTCATTATAATATTGGACTGTATATCAGGAAATATATATATGACAGAAGAATCATGTGGAATCGTGTGGGCATCTGGACAGAATGTCTGCCATCACATTATCCGAACCACGGATAGCTCGAACCGAGAAATGAAATGGTTGAAGAGCTATGGCATAACGAGTGGACCTCGAGCTCTTCAAGTTTTTGCTCTGAATAGCAGTAAGCGCTTTCTGGTCGGTTTCCACAATGAAGTGTGCGCCTAGAAGAAATCTTTGTAACTTCAAAATAGACCATACCATAGCCAATAACTCACGGTCTAAAACCGAGTAATTCTTTTCTGCAGCATTTAATTTCCTAGAGATATACATCACCGGATGCAGAGTATCAGAATACTCCTGCATTAGTGCTGCCCCAATCCCAGTTGACGAGGCGTCACTTCGAAGAACAAAAGTCTTCTCAATAGTAGGTAACCTAAGAATAGGTGGAGATGAAAATAGGGCTTTAACCTGGTCCAATGAGGATTGACATTCTTTAGACCAGCGGATCAGATTAGGCGACCCTTTCTTCAATAAAGTAGAAAGCGGTGCCATAATGGAGGACAGATTCGGAATGAATCGTCCGTAGAATTGGATCAAACCTAATAGACTCCGTACTTGTTTCTTCGTCTTAGGGACCGAAATGTTAAGTATTTTTGAAACATTGTGGTCCTCTGTCTTTAAAAGACCATGACCAACACGATGACCTAGGAAAGAAATCTCGCTAAATCCTGTAAAGGCTTTAGAGGGTTTTGCAGTCAAGTTATACTCGCGAAGAGTAGACAGTAATTCGTATAAACCCAAATAGTGATCTTCCCAGGAATCACTGAATAGACAGATATCATCTAAGTATGCTATGTCATCTGTACGATATGCGAGAATTCGCCGCATCATGCGTACGAATGTAGCAAGGGCGTTCATAAGACCGAAAGGCATGAAATTCCATTGGAATAAACCCCTAGGTGTAGAAAAAGCTGTAAAAGGTTTGGCACGTTCAGTTAGCGGAACTTGCCAATAACCTTTAGACAAATCTAGTTTGGTAAAGAATCTAGAATTAGCAAGTTTATTGAGCAGCTCTTCTAATGAAGGCATAGGTTCAGCGTCGCACTTCGTAACTTGGTTCAATTTGCGATAATCTACGCAAATGCGAATGTTATTATCCTTCTTTCGAACAATAACCATAGACGAAGAGTATGCTGAAGTGGATGGTTCAATGATTTCCAAACGCATCATTTCATCCAATTCTTTTTCGACTTGAGACTGGAAATGGATAGGTATTGGATAAGGTCTGACTCTGATAGGATTATTATCAGTTAGCACAATGTCATGTTCAATGACATGTGTATGTCCCGGGATGTCTGTAAGAACATCCTGAAATGTTTGCAACATCGAAGAAACTTGTCGATGTTCCTCAGCGGAAAGATTTGGAGAAACGGTCACGTTTTTCCAAGATTCCGTAGAATAAAGTGGGACCATAGGAAGAGGAAGATTGACATCAGAAAAAGTAGTTTCCTCATCCTGTATAACTGACAGAGATGAGTACTGACCATGAGGTGCTTGAGAATTGTCCGTTGCCTGGAAAATAGGCTGCAAATAGTCAGGTCTTTCATAAAATTCCGTGAGCATATTTATGTGGAAAGTTTTATGCTTTCCATCAATATCGACAACATAGTCGACATCATAAATTTTGGAGACTATTGCATATGGACCTTTCCATGCAATTAGAAGTCTGTTCTCCCTTGAAGGAAGTAGAACGAGAGCTTTGTCACCTGGACAAAGTTGTCGTAGACATCTATTTTTATTTGCAAACTGCCTTGCCTTTTCTTTAGCAAATTCGGATGAAGAAGTTGCTAGTTTGCATGCCTCGATGATCTTTTGCCTAAGAGCAATGACGTACTCATAAGAAGATTGAGTTTCATCACTAATATCAGGAGCCGCGCTAGCGTAGTGGTTACAACACCGCTCTGGCGACCGGGTGATTCAGGATCAAACCCGGGCGACGGCATTTGAGGATTTTTCGTCGACCGGGAATTGGACTGGATTAACTCGAGACCTGGCAATGACATTTGAAGGAGTGTTGTTGACCAGGGATTGGCGGCTCCTGAGCCGACCCAGCTGCAATGGGTACCTCCGAAATCGGAGAGTATTTGCCTGAATGGCGAGGGACACCTGTCTCTGTACAAGTAAAAAGGGATACTCACGTAAAATCAATGTCAGGTTAGACATAGTAATAACCTGAGATTTCGCCTCGAGTATTAGCGGGCGTACGAAAAAAAAAAAAAAAAAAAAAAAATCACTAATATTATCGGCAGTGATTAGATCGTGAAGTAAAGACATAGGGCCGTGCGGTTGCGCGCCAAAGACAAGTTCAAAAGGGGAAAACCCTGTATGTTCATTGGGGACCTCTCTATACGCAAAGAGAGCCGCGGGTAAGACCCTGTCCCAATCCTGAGGATGATCCTCAGTTATCTTACCAAGTAAAGTTTTCAGAGTCCTATTTAAACGTTCGACTAACCCATTAGACATTAGGTGATAGATACTGCTGAGAGACCTTTTAATATGTAGCATAGACATTACCTGTGACATAGTGTCTGATATAAGTTGAGTGCCATGGTCTGACAATATTTCTCCGGGAAAACCCAAGCGAGAAAATATCAGCCAAAGAGCGTCTGCGATATCAGCAGTTGAGATGCTCTTGAGAGGTATTGCCTCTGGCCAACGTG
Source organism: Oreohelix idahoensis (assembly GCA_024509875.1). NCBI lineage: Eukaryota > Metazoa > Mollusca > Gastropoda > Stylommatophora > Oreohelicidae > Oreohelix > Oreohelix idahoensis. The sequence continues at coordinate 39,728 of JAMPIV010020367.1, forward strand.
TGCACATATCGACACATGTAAGAATAAATTGATGTCCTCTAGCTGACTTAATTCTAAAAGGACCGATAATATCTATTGCCATTTTTTTTGAAAAGGGCGAATAGGAATGTCAGCAGCCTGGATAGGCGCAGCATGTCGTGGTCCTTTAGATTTGACCTCCTGACATACTTTGCAAGAGCGACAGTAAATTCGTATGTCCTTGCTCACAAATGGCCAAAAGAAAGCCGCAAGAACCCTCGACTTTGTACGGGAAAAACCCATATGTCCAGCACATTGCGAGTCATGAGCATGTTGCAATATTTGCAATCTCATGCTCTTGGGCACAAGAATTTGTGAATGAGTGGACGTAGTCGAGTCTTGTACCATACGTACAAGTACGCCGTTCTTCATAGAAATCCAAGATTTTCTATTAGTATTCTGATTAGGATCACCTTTTTTTTGCTAGAATGAAGAATTTTTGTAAAGACGGATCTTCTTCTTGCAATTTGATAAATGAGTCACGTGTAACAGTCAAGTGACTATCTTGGTCATTTACTTCATCATTATTAGTTAATAAAGTTTGAGGTGGATCCAGAGCATGTGCTCTTGTGACCACCGCATTGGTAGCTTCAATGTTTTGCTCTTCCCAAACAGCAATCTGCTGTGGGGTACATTCCCTAACTCCGTGAATACGACCAATAATAAGGTCCGCAATAGGATTTGGAAGTAGACACGCGTGGACCTCTCCCGTGAAGAAAGGAGTAGCAATATGTATTATGGCAGTAGGATACTTTTCCAACGTGCCACCAAATGTGACACATTTGATGACCTTTCCTGTAGCACAGGATGGATCTACAAGAGATTGCCTAACACCAACAGTAGTACATCCAGAATCAAACAACACTGAGACTGGATTACTATTTACAAGCCCCTTATGTAATATAAGAGAACCTCTCCCATCATGAGCAACATTAGCAGGAAGAGCGGGCAAAGGATGACCACAGCTTAGAGTACTAACGGTCTTCGGATCAAATAAAGTACTGCATTGGATACATTTATTTGCTCTACCAAAATCAAAAGATGAGCATCCGATAGCATTATGGTCTTTATCACTATTAATCTGTTTATCTGCTCCCTGAGATTCTTGTTGAACAGAATTCGTCTGTTGATATCTTTTTCTCTTATGTTGCGATCTACCGCGACCATTATTGCCTCTGCAATTATCATTAAAGTCCCTACCGTAATTTTTATCCTGGTTTGAGTTCCAGTTTCCATAACTGTCATTACCATCTCTATGCTGTTGAGAACCTCTATTATCTTGGTATTGAGGCCTCTGCAAATAATATTTCCCTCTATGCCGATTACCTTTGTGAAAATTTCTAAAGTTAACCGGAGTAGAATACCGTGTAGTATTAGGTTGTCTCCAGTTCTGGGAAGAAGAATCACCCTGGAATTGATTACTATGGTTCTGGGCATAATTACGGTTACTCTTTTTATTGAAATTTTGCTGGCTACCCTGAAATTTACGCATAAAATTTGGGCCATAAGGTGCTACCGAAGCAACTGGCAGACCTTCTTTTACTTTAGAGTTGCTAATGGTTATGTGAGGATGCGCAGTAACATACTGGCTACAGTATTCTTCCATTTCTTTTATGTTTTTAGGCTTACGCTCATGAAGAAAAGAAAGAAAAGCTTCATTAACAGAAGACATGACCTTGTCTCTAAGTAGTAAATCCATAAGGGCTTCAAATGTACTTTCTGTCTTAGACAACTCAACCCATCGTAAAAAAGTAAGACGTATGCTTGAGATGAATTCAGAGAATTCAACTCCAGTTTCTGGTAACATGTTTTTAAATTTAAGACGATATCCGTCCTCGTTAAGTTGGTACTTCTTTAACAATGCCGCCCTGACAACCTCATAGTTGTTTTTGTCCGGCACATCTACCATACTCAACAAAGTCAAAGCATCACCTCTAAGTATCTTGGACAGATGATAAACATATAATGTTTTATCTATATTATGCACCTTACATGCACTTTCAAATCTATCTAGATAAAATGTTATATCATCAATTGAGGGATTAAATGCTGGTAGATTAAGCTTGAAATCCTTAGCATTAGTCTTATCTGACACCTTATTTGCATCATTAGCATTACCAGTGTTCAATAACTTTAACTTCTCTAACTCTAAAGCTAAGAGTTTTTCTTCATGCTCCATTTTTGCTTTTCTCTCATCAGCTTCTCTTTGTAACCTTCTTTCTTCAGCCTCAGCCTGTATTTTTCTTTCTTCAGCCTGAGCCTGTAACTTTTTTTCTTCAGCCTGAGCCTGTAACTTTTTTTCTTCAACCTCTATTTCAAGTCTCTTATTTTCAGCTTCTTTTTCAAGCCTCTTCTCCTGAGATTCTGCTTCTCTTTTTTGTTTTTCCATTTCCATTTGTAATCTTTTTTCATCTACCTGCATCTGCAGTTTTAAATTTTCAGCATCTATTCTCTTTTGTTCAGTTTGTTCTTTCATTTTCTTTTCCTCCGACTTCAATGCCTTTGCATATTGAACAGTCGCAAATTCTTCTAATTTATCACCAGTCTTCCCAAGGGTTTTACCCTGCTCAATAAAGTACTCAAATGTAGACATGATGTCTAAATGTGAGTACAGAACCTGAAATAATTATTTATCTTATTTCAATCTTAATAGCAACAAGACTTAATAAAGTGCTTGTATAATCACTATGTTTACTCCAATCTCTGTGGGAAACAAGATTTGACACCAACTTGTATTATCAAATGTATAATAATATCACAAGTCACCTCTTTATCATCAGTGCACTACACAAATCAGTGCATAACCATCAGTTATTTATCATAACTGCACTACAATAGTGCATAAGCAAAAAACCACCAGTTAGTTATGATATGTGCACTATAGACCAATAGTGCATGAGCATATATGTAACAATAGTGAAAGCTAACTATGCAAGAACTATGTAAACAATAACAAGACAATGTAAACAATAACAAAGGTTACCAACAATGTAAAGAATAACAAAGATCAAATTCAATGTAAACAACAACAAAGATCAAAGTCAATGTAAACAATAACAAAGATCAGAGTCAATGTAAACAACAACAAAGATCAAAGTCAATGTAAACAATAACAAAGATCAAAGCAATACGAAAACATTCGCATAAGTCAAATAAATAAACAGCGAAAACTAAAAAGAAATATGCGAAGATATGACAAACAAATGACGCTACAGTGTATAGACAGCAATTTTGTAAAGAATTGAATAATAGAAAAGAGGAGACCTACAAATACAAACAAATGAAATCGAAACTAAAAAACAGAAAGAGAGAGAAAAAAAAAAAATATACAAAAAACGAAAATAAAGCACAACTCGTCACAACTAAACAGATATAGCAACGATTGTCGCTAGCAAATTTCACAGTAGGAAATTCGCACAGTCCCTAACGAAAACGCTAACAGTAGAACCTCTGTGACGTGGTATCTTCTACTGAAAGACACCGCCCAACCGAAAAACCCGTTGAAATATAAACATATAAATATTCAAATACAAATAACATTTAACATGTAACATGTAAACAGTGTGAAAAATGTGAGAGACAGAAGGCTCAGTTAGAACATAAGGGCACAGTTCACAAACAAAACAGGCCACATAACTTCTATGAATCCACAACGTCAGCACAGTTCAGAACAGGATGTGATCAGCATTCTTAGGACAATGATCCAACGTTGATCCATATCTGCTCTCATAAACTGCCACGACGACGGAAATGAGCTTCTGACAGAAAACAGCTTCTGAACTTGACCTTCTGAATTGACTTGAGCACTTGACCTTCTCAATCCGGAACAGTTGTTACGGCACTTGTCCTTCTTCCTAACAGATCAGGAAATCGATTTGCTCGGCACTTGTCCTTCTATCGTAGGAAAACTGCCAACTTGACGAGCAACGCCGGGTATTTTGAAACAATTTCCAACTTTCAGCAACGCCGGGTACTTTCAAAATCTTTAATCAAACATTGAGGTGATGAGTTGAAACTGTAATGTTGAAAGCTTGATGATGATGTCTGGGTTTGTTGACCCCCTTGATAGCTGGTACCAGAGTAAACCAACAATTGGCCACCAAAAATGATAAGGGTGGATTTAACTGGAATGATAAGCCAAAGGGTCTGACCACCAAAAGTGGATTTAGGCTGACGACAAATCACCACCCCTATCGACACCTGGTATAAAAGTGCAAGATGTAGGTGTCTTCTCTGGTTTATAGTGTTGCTGTGTATGTTGCAGTAGAATAGTTCACAGGGTACAACACAGGCAACATGATGTGTAGAGTCATGAAAATGGTAACTTCGCTTTATGTTTTATACCATTTATTGCACGCCACAAAACAGTCATGATATTTTGTCATCACCAACATAGTTTAACGAATGCAGCATTCAAAATCATATTAGCTGATAGTCATGTAGGATTCAATACTCAATAGTTCTATTGTAAACAGATAGCTTCTGTATATTCGATATCATAAAGTTCTGGTTCATGAAGCTGTATAAATAAATATATATATATATATATATATATATATATATTATATAATATATATATATATATATATATATATATATATATATATATATATATATATATATATATATATAGCACAGATCTGGGTGCCTAAGGTTCATACATATAACTTCTGCAACAGTGTCAGCTGCAGATCATCAATGTTCATAGACAATAATAAATGCTCCCTTCCTGATGCTAGCAGATCAGATGTGTACAATAAGTCCGTTTACTGTCTGCACGTGAATAGCATACATGGAATACAGGTCAAACCGACCCTTATAACCTTCCTAAGTCTAACCATCTGACTTGGACGTGATCTCTGATATAACGAATCCTGGAACACAGACAATAGTCTTGTTGGTCTAGAGCGACCCATATATATATAACTAGTTCAGTATAAAGATACCAGTGGCGAAAATCCTAGTCAAAGTACCTCTCCATTTTGAATCACACAGGCGAGCAAGGAGCCACAAAATGACGAACTTCTAGATGATAGCATAAAGTTCAATACAAGAGGAATTACCTTTCTTCGGAAATCAACCACGAACATATGCCTCCAGGCAGGCTTGAATAATACTGGGAAATAGTCTAGTTAGCTAACTAACTCACAAAGACAATGTATTTCCCTCAGAAAATCACAAGACGCACATTGCGTCCGCTCGCTGCTCAGACCATTTCTAAACTCCCGAGCTGGGCGGAACACACCAAACGAACTACCAGTTTTGACATGCGCAGAACTCCAATATCTGAGTCGCCGCTCACATAAGACGATTCTAAGAACATTCGAGATAAAAGTCTTACACAGTCGCGCCTTTTATGGTCATGAACAGAAGCGTTAAGACAGGTTTCAGACATCTACAACAGTTGACTGATACTACCAAATAAGGAGATATGGTCACGCTTCGTTCAAGAAATTATAGACCGAACGTGTCTCTATACAAGAGAAGGCAAACTCATAAAAAAATTGTAGTCTCGATATCTCGGGTTATGTCCCTTTGACTGTAAAAAACATAATACACCTTTCAGTCAAAAAATGATCATACATACGAAAAATGATCATACAAAGACTTTGGAAAAAGTAATTATTTGTGCGTAACATATAACTTCGAAAGTAAAGAACTATACAATAACTAAAAAAATTAGAGAAGTAACTGAGAGATGAACAAGCAATTTTTCGACGAAACAGATCGTGTACAGAACTGACGACCACACTGAGAATAACAGTGGAGCAAAATCTGGAATGGAATTCAACGCTGTACATTGAATTTGTGGACAATGAAAAGGCATATTACAGTGTAGATAGAGAATCACTTTGGAAATTCATGATTCATTATAGAGTTCTCATGAAGATCATTAACTTAATAAAGAAACCTACGAAGGCATGACATGCAGAGTTCTTCATGAAGTTCAACTTTACAGAACCTATTGGGATTAGAACGGGCGTGCGATAGGGATGCCATTTTCTCCATTTCTTTTCTTACAAGCAATAGAATGGGTTATGAAAATGTCCACAACACACAAAATGGTATTCAGTGGAATCTGACAAAGAGCTTGCTGATCTAGATTTTACAGATGACTTGGCTCTTCTGTCCCATAATTATAATGAGATGCAAGATAAAATAAAATATTCGATGAGAGGTCACAACAAATGGGTCTGAAAATACAGAGTTAAAAGACAAAGATAATGACAATAAATGGAAGAAATTATAACTAGGTCAAACTTGAAGAAACACCACTAAAAGATGTAGAATCGTACACATATGTTGGTTTAGAATGGAACATGGTCAAAGAGAAGTAACAGGAGAAGCACGATTGGAAGGAAGATGTGTTGCGTCCATTTATGGAGAAGGATATAATGATGGGGCACGAATTAAGGGGTACGAGTAAGCTCACCTTAGTTACACCAAACACTGAATGGTAAACAAAACACGTGATGTAGTGAGCAGAAGTAAAACTCACGAGTTTTGCAAGAAAGTTGAAGTAAAGGGTTTTAATATTGTTGAGAAATAAGAAGTAGAGGAGTTCACGATGTGAAAGCGAACAGTGCAGACATACAGAGTTTCGTGACCAGATCTAAGATGCTGGTTGTCTGTGGTTTGTACAGACTTATCTGAATAAGATGGATCAAGAAAACTGTTTGTTAAATGAGAAGAAAGATTTTTCTGAGGAAGTGTGTTAGATTTTGTGAGGACAGTTATTTCGATAATACAAGTTAAGTAGTCGTAGTTAAAAATCATGAATCTAGAACTACTTTACCAACTGTGTGTATAACAGCAGATGATTGCGGATGCAACTAAAGCATATTATAAATAATAGTGATATAGAATTCTTGGGAAATTATGAGTCCCTATTGGTAAGGATAGTGAAACCATATACCAAGAGGGATAAAGAAGTGACATTTTTTATACGAAATCATGCAAAAATAGAACATTGTCTTGAAAACACCTGTGATGGGGCCGTAAAGGCACCCCAGAGGCCTCCTTCATATTCATGGCATATTTATCGCCCATATATTTTCGGTCAGCCCACGTGACTGTCAGCCCATGTGACGGCGCGAGCAAGCATTGCTGGGATGTGAAAAGTCTGATAAAGAAGATTGATGACTAGGCCGTAATTAAAGCGTAAACTATAATTGTGTGTTATATTTGATAGTCGTGTGTTATAATTGATAGTTGTGGGCCATGTAGTGGATTTTGATGGTATTGTATGGTTGATGTTACCTAGTGTGATGTATGAGGTCAGCTGTGAAGGCTCCTGAGATAAATGTAGATGTGAATTACAGAAGGCCCTTCTTACTACCACTTACGACCTCACACATATCTTTTTTTACTAATGAATGTAGCTACGTTAAAAGTCTAGGGTACTGATATGTAATGTTTTGTGGTGGATTACACACACACACATACAGAGATATTTAATAAGTCTAATAATATTAATAAACTTTATAACACACTGAACTAACTCAGGCTGTTTTAGTTTTAAAATTTAAGTCTTTTGATAAATTTATTTGTTCTGAACCAAATGTTTAGTTGGTCAGAACATAAGAAATATTATGGAGTTATAAATGGAATGCATAATCATATGACATAATAAAATGGAATGTCTGTACCTAATTATTTCAAATGACTGGTTAATAATAATTATATTAAGATAGTCCCAGGAGAACTTATTACTAGATATGCTGTTGGGGTGGTGTCATCACTCCCAGTCTATGACTACCAAACATTGTCCATTGACTTAGGGGATGAATACATGGTTTATTTTCCCACAATGGTATATCTTTATTAGATGGTGAATTAGTGGATAAATTAGTTGATAAATTCGTTGGTAAATCAGTTGGTGAACGTCCAGCAGGCCAGATATCACTTATCTCGCCTGCGTCGATCTAGTACAAGGAGTCTGGTGGCCCCGCCTCTCCTTGCTGGGGGACAATATACGGCTGCTCTGACACAATGTTAGACTGCACTGGTCCACGCTTGTGTATATCAGAACAGCATTTGGCACCGCTTTGGTGCCAAACAGAAACTCACAATTCTGAAACAAAAGTATTGGATCATGTGTCAGAACTCTACCTCCTGAGCCACTTCTGCACACAACACTACACAACAACACCACACAGACTGGGTCAGATCTCTCTGACCACACAGCACATCTTACCCAGTTGGTTTCACATAGTACTAGTTCCCCAAGACTACATTGCATCTGAGATATGTTCAATAGCTTCCTGCTATTGAATAAGATAGGTGATATGTTCCACTGATCTCAACACTAGATCCTTTTTCATAGTTTTATTTAGGCGTTCCTGTATATTTTCTTTGTATGTATGTCTCTAGACCCTGAAATTGGGCTGGGGACCTAGAGCGAACACTTACTTGTCGTAATCATTTTTATGATATGGCAGTATCAATCACTCGATTTATTAAAATATACAAAATAAATACTTTTCATTCTTACCAGAATTCAGAATTGAGAACACAGTTAAATTTGCTAGCAAAACTCAGCTGAGCTGCTGGCTGTATGATGGCGTCCCACTATATATTTGTATTCTTCTGGAATCAACACCACTTATTAATTTAAAACTGCGTCTCTGAACAGACTTATGTCAAATGGCAAAATTTCACATCTCTGTCCCGCTACTATAAAATGCGTTGACCAATCGCCGACTTCCCCCCTAACTTTCAAATCTACAACCAAAAGTCACTTCAGTCAAATCTCAGTCAAGTATGTATTACGGTCCGTTAGTCCGTCTGTCTCTACTTGTTTTTTCATAAAAAACACGCTTGGTTCTACATGCATTTCCTACACGAATCTTCCTCCTGAGTTATTTTTAGCTACAATTCTCCACCATTTCCCCTCTCTTTAATTACAGCTCGATTTTAGCACTTGAGTCTCAAGGCCGCAAATTTTGAAAATTTAGTGACATTTTTTAACAGTGCAGTCGCTCCTCTGATATGAACAATACAGTCTTTTGTCAATATCTTCCTTATTATCTATCCGTCGGTATAAATGAAATCATATTATATCTCTGCTCAAGATGAGCTATCAAACTAGGTAGGTTTTATTTTCGTAACTCTATTATTAAGAAAAAACATATTTTTTTCAAGTTTAGTTTTTGAAATTTGTTTGAGAACCTTCTCTCATGTGTTTTGCCGCGGCATTCAAATAAAGACCAAGTATCGAAAAACGCCCAAGAAATGACTGTCTCGAATAAGAGCTAAGGTCCTTTTCTTGTCCATTTCCTTACTTTGTGTCAACTAGGGACGTGAATTTTTTCCTTTCACCCCCAATTGCGTCTTTTTGCCGTTCGAACTTCAAACACGTGTTCAGTCATATCTTTCCTTTTTTGATCTCCGTTTCGTTCCCCCCCGTCTACAAAGGGTAAACGTTCCGTCTGCACGTCTAACTAGATAATTTGAATGGTGGCAGGAAAGGCGGGCATGGGCGAGCATGTCTCCTAGTATCTGACGCATTATTTTTATCCGTACATTTTATCGTTAATTTTGGAGATATTTTAACGTTGTATCATGGTAAATTCATCACAGGCCATATTTGTGTTTTCATGCCTAATAGAGCAATAAAGGCGAGTGTTATTTGCGTGGCGCAATTACTACGCCCCGCGCAGTAAGTTGAGTGATTAGCCTAGAGCCCATATAAGAGACAGCGAGAGGCGAACGGGCCTATTTTGCAAAAGCCGCCCAGAGAGAAACGAAGTTAGACACCAGAGTCAATCTGTAGATGCCTTGACACGTGAGTTTGATTAAAAGCAGATTAGCTTATTTCCTAGTGAAATTACCATTATTTCCCTGTAGCTTTAGAATTATATTGAGCGTGTCTCTTTTAATGGTTAAAAAAATAAATAGATTGATGTGTTTCCAGGACCTGATAATTTAGTCTTGAAATATAAATGAGTGAAAATAATGTGTGGATAGGTTTTATTGGGCACGCTAAGCCCAAATCACAGATGTGAGAGCTTTAGTATCAATTATTTCAGTCATCAGACCGGGCAAAAAAGGCAAATATAGTAGGAAACTATTTCATACATGAAACCAGGCAGAGAAGCGATCTATTACTTGAATTTAGATAATCTTAACTAGTTGGGAAGATGGCAGACACGTGGTGATGAATGTATAAAAGAAGGCGCCAAGGAGTCGGGATGTAACACGCAATGTTACGCAATTTTATATCGTGTGAATTGACACGTGGGTGAAAGTAGGTTAAATATAATTTTCCACAGTATAGAAGAGATAGTTATCGTGTTAAATTTCCTTTATGTGATGACTTTAGTTCTAGTGTTAAGTCAAGAATAATTATATTTTATTCTTTAATGTAAGAGTAATTAAGTGTATTTCACGATTATTGATTATTCTACTGTATATCTTTAGTGGGTTACTTTGAGTGAGGTGAGAATATGTATTTAGATTTCTGGAGAGCGCGAGGCACTCCTTGGTGCGTAAGACAAGTTGAGTCAGGTGTTTCTCTGTTTGCTCCTTGTGGAGCATGGAAACACCAATGCGGCTGGTGTCCATCACAAGCCGACAAGAAGCATTGTTATGCTATTGCAGTGGTTGTTTCGGTAACGATGTGTTTCGTGTGATGAGATTCCCAGTCTCATCAGTGGTCATATACGACACGCTTGTTGCTAGGCGCACCAGTCGTCACATACGACATGCTTCAGAGTGCAGAACGAATATTGAGATGGATCAGTTGCGAGGTAGTAGCTTATTCTCATTATTGAGAGTATTTGTTGTACATATAGTTGAATATTCTTTTATGTCCATTTTATTATTATTTAATTATTGTTGTGATATGTAGAATGGTTTGTGAGAGCACGTGGGCACTTGGAGATATATATATTTCTCTTCTCCACCCCTGAGGGAGCATGGGGCCACAAGTGTGGTTTGCCTCTGTATGAAGCGTTCAGATGCTCGTGCAGTAGTAGTTTCGGTAGCAATCTGTGTTACATGGTGAGATTGTTAGCCTCATGCACAACACCATACTAGTCTCATTGGACGACATGCATGTGTGTGTGTGATAGCTGAGTGTGTGCTCTTGCAGTAGTGGTTTCGGTAGCAATCTATGTTACATGTTGAGATTGCCAGCCTCATGCACAACACCATACTAGTCGCATTGGACGACACGCATGAGTGTGTGTGTGTGGGATAGTTGAGTGTGCCAGGTGGCGTGGAAGGACTGTTTGGCAGGTGAGAGTATCATTATTTAACTATGATTTTAACCAGTCGTTGCTTTGTTTGCGTCTTCAGATTAGCAATCGAGCACATGCTGGGTGTTTTGTTTGTTTGGTGTTTGGTTTTGTTCGCTTTAATACTTGTTTAATGTTTGCTTCAGTGTGCTCTTAGTCACTGAATGGGATGTAAAAATGAATACAGCACATGCCTTAAGAATCAGAGTTTATTGTTGATTAGGGTCGGTTGCGAGTGTGCAAGAGAGTGATCAAATATCACAACATCATCATCATCATCTCGCCCACCCTATCACACACCTATGATCTGTTATAGCGGTTCTCGGAAGAGGACTGTGTTTGTCACATGTATGATAGGAATGCAAGACTAAGCAAGTTAAAGCCTAAGAGACATACCAGAAAATTTGCTAACGTACGTACTTACGTTGATTTTTTCTTCTTTTAAAATTGCGTAAATGAGTTGAAAAATAAACCCTGAAACATAAGAGAAGCGTTTATGAAATTTCGCCGTTTTTTGCTGTGATAAGAGGTTTTGATGTTAATAAAAATATACGCTATCCTGGACAAATAGATGTATCAGAGGATACCAGGATAGTACCAGATAAGAGTCTGGTCTTATCAGTAATACCCAATTCTCTGAAAAGAGCAAGGGTGTATAGACAATCAAGGTGAGGTCAAGCTATGTAAGTTCCCAGAGTAAAGAATGATGATGATGTATTTCTCAGGGTCCCTATCCGCTACCTCTTTAGATCTCACCAAGAGTTAGGTTATCTGTGTAGTGTGGTTTGGCAAAATGTCTAGGGTAATGTATCTTATATATGTAATGAGTAATTTCAAACAGAACTTCAACTTTAATCAAATTATTTAAGCAAGGATGTATGAAATTTTATGTACAATTTAATTTTCCTGAACCACAATCTTGTTGGTCAGGAATTCACAGAATCAAAAACAAGTTATTTACATCATAAAATAAATATTTTGGACACTCTGTTCCATTTCTGTAAATAAAAAGTCACTGGAATGACTACACCCTCAGTTCTTGTTTCTAAGATGGATATTACTACTAATCTTACACTGTATGGTCTGCTATTGTCATCATATCAAGGTGGTAAGCTTTATTTGGTTTGGATGAACTGACATTTGCCTTCATAAAGAACTTATCTTTAAACTGTTACTGCTGCTGTGTTGTCAATACTAGTCAGGATCACCAAAGTTGTGACTCCTGGCTGAAGATAAGGGGTCTAGCTCCAGGTTTTAGCAGGAGCGCTCAACTCCCACATGTTCTTCTTCTCAGGTTACTGCAGCAACGAGGTAACTTCGTAATAAAACCTGGAATAAGAATGACAATCCATTCCTTGTAAAGTCTGCCTATATCAAGGTCACCCCTAATCAATATTAAAACTTACCGAGATCAGCCATCTGTGCTAGCAAGTCGCACAAGACCTTAAATTCCGTTGTCTACCATCAGTTTCGTGTAAGCATTTGATAATGGCTGATTATCCTACCAAATGTTGAGGGTGGATGTATCACCACTAGACACCAGAGATGATGAAGGCGCAGAAGTATGGTGTCTTTGGTCTGGTTTGTGTATATGTGGAGTCAAACAGATAGCAGTAAAGTAGAGTCCACACAGGACGTCACATAAACTCACGACGTAGAAAGTCAATGAATGTTGTAACTGCTAATGACGTTTCCATCATTTATTGGGACGCCACAATGACAAGATGTGTAGACATTAACACGTAGAACAGTCTTTATTATATCGACATAGTCAGCACAACCTTCGACAGCAGACAGCATAATAATGGTGAATCAAATCATGGGCTTCAATGCATCATAATCGACTGTAAATGTATTCAGATATGAAAACCAACATCCTTTTCTATAACAGTCGATATCTTTATAAATGTATAAATGCAGGAGATTAAATTCCTTCTCCTTTCCTGACCTCCAGCAAGACAGGCACGACTTCTGGAGTATCAAGTAACGTCCTCTGATTTCCTTAAGTAACAACGGTATCAAACCAAAACTGACGTGGAACCCCCAGAGCAGTAAAGTCCAACAAGCAGATAGCCTTTAGGACATGCATCAACCCGATGCTTAACAACATGGTGATTCGTGAGTTGAAAGCTTCTCATAACGTCGACTCTTTCCCGCCCAGGGAAAGTTGACAACTAGGCACAAAATGTCAATCATAAAAGTTAGCGACAATGATAATCAAATGTAGAGCAATTACCTTCTCTTCAAGAATAAATACACAACTCACTCGCCTCCAGGCGCTTTGAATCACAAAAAGGAAATATCATCTGAGATGAACACTATAGAGGACTTCCATTTCCCGAACAATATAATCATGACAGACGCTGAAAAACGCGTCTGTCTCACTCGGCAAAATCTGTGGCACTCCCGGGCGGAAGCTGGTACAAAACCACAACCAAACAACAGACATGCGCAGAACCGTTCGACTTGAATACAATTCACACAACGTCGAAGCTATGGGCAAATTCTAAGAACTACACTTAAAATCGAGCCTTATAAGGATAGGACATAACTATCGACGCAGGTTGACAAACGTTTACAAGAAAAGTGGGCCTGAGCGCTCCATAAATGGACATGACCCAACATCGGTCAACCCGCAATAATATCGGCAACCGAATGGCATAAGAACAGGTTACCACCTAAAGTAAAACGTATCTCCAATTCCAAGAGTTATATACCTTGCATTAGAAAAATTTGAGTACACAGATAACATGATGAAATTCTTATGTGTAACATACTACCGCAACCTCCCGATAAAAAAAAAATGAAACATTTTTTTAAAAAACTTCCACGAACAAGCTAAAAGCGGCTCAAACGCACGAATTATGCGCGGATAAATAGACAAACTGCCTAACATGAGGCTAAATCGACACATAGAGTGACAAGTGAGAATATATCTCAGCAGAGAAAATCTGTCTCAAAATATATAAATATATCGGGGAGGTGCCACCTACCATACATCACATTGCTGGTCACATTAGCATGTAAACATAATATACATATCTTGTATGCAAGTGTAATAATAATCATCATCAAAATAGCGGTGTCATTATCCTAGCACCACTTCAAAAGGATGTACACATGTGATAGTAAATATTACATTACTTAAACATGTAATAATATTATAAAGTAATACATAATGAAATATGTTGACGATACATGAAGATCCAGGTCAATGACAAAAGTAGACATCTTCTGTCGTTCCAACGGTAAGTATAGATTTCACAATTCTTCATGCTTGACAACAGTAAGGTAACTTCTCAGATCATCAATTACATGCTGAGAAAATACAATCAATATAATCCTATTTAACAACCATTAAGTTTCATAATATACAATACATTTTTATTAATAATCGTGGCCGAGTGAACTTTCGGCCCTTATATTGCCTACTCAGCCTTCTTCTGTTATATTAAAGATGGTAACAGAAGAAGATGATAACAAAGCACATTAATATGAGTTCACATAAAGTGAGAGCAGATGTGCTAATGTATTATTATAATATAGCTGTGTTATGGATCTGTAATATATCTGGAAATATAGGACAAAAGTATTAGTTGGAATCATGTGGGCATCTAGACATAATGTCAGCCATCACATTATCCGAACCACGGATAGCTCGAACCGTGAAGTGAAAAGGTTGAAGAGCAATTGCATATCGAGTAGACCTCGAGCTCTTCAAATTCTTACTCTGTATAGCCGTAAGAGCTTTCTAGTCGGTTTCTAGTATGAAATGTGCGCCTAGAAGGAATCTTTGTAATTTGAGAATTGACAAGACCATAGCCAACATTTCACGGTCTAAAACTGAGTAATTCCTTTCTGCAGCATTAAGTTTTCTGGAGATATATATTACAGGATGCAGAGTTCCAGAGTACTCTTGCATTAGTGCCGCTCCAATCCCAGTGGATGAAGCGTCACTACGAAGAACAAATGTCTTATCTTTATTAGTTAACACTAGAGTAATTGGTGTTGAAAACATAGTTTTGATCTTATCCAGCAAGGATTGGCATTCCTGAGACCAGTGAACCATATTAGGAGACCCTTTCTTTAGTAGTGTAGAAAGAGGTGCCATGATAGAGGATAGATTCGGAGTGAATCGTCCCTAAAATTGTATAAGGCCTAAGAGACTTCGCACTTGCTTTTTAGTCTTAGGAATAGAGATGTTAAGTATCTTAGTGATATTATGGTCCTATGTCTTTAGGAAACTATGACCAACTCGATGGCCTAGGAAAGAGATTTCGCTAAAACCAATGCAGGCTTTAGAGGGTTTCGCTGTCAGGTTATGCTCGCGTAAAGTAGACAGTAATTCATTTAACCCCGAATAATGATCTTCCCAAGTATCGCTGAAAAGACAGATGTCGTCTAGGTATGCAATGACATCTGACCGATAAGATAGGATTCGACGCATCATGCGTACGAATGTAGCTGGTGCGTTCATAAGGCCGAAATGCATGAAATTCCATTGAAAAAGGCCTCTAGGTGTAGAAAAAGCAGTAAAAGGTTTGGCGCGTTCAGATAAAGGAACTTGCCAATATCCTTTAGACAAATTACGTTTAGTGAAAAAATGAGATTTAGAAAGCCTAGTAAGTAGGTCTTCTAGTAAAGGCATAGGTTCAGCATCGAACTTCGTAACTTGATTCAATTTGCGATAGTCAACGCAAAGACGTATGTTATTGTCTTTTTTCCGAACAAAAACCATCGGCGAAGAATATGCAGAAGTGGATGGTTCAATTAATTTTAAATCTATCATCTCATCCAACTCCTTCTCAACCTGTGCTTGAAAATGTATAGGAATAGGATAAGGTCTGACTCTAATAGGAGTATGGTTAGTTAGAACAATGTCATGTTCAATGACATGAGTTTGTCCATGGATGTCAGTGAGGACATCCTGAAATGTTTGTAACATAACCGAAACTTGTCGCTGTTCTCCTAGAGATAAATCAGGAGAAACAGTATTATTTTTCCATGATTCACTAGAATGAAGTGGAATCATTGGAAGCGGAAGATTAACATCCGAAAAACTTGTTTCCTCATCCTGTATTACGGACAGTGATGAGTAATGACCATGTTGGACTGTAGAATCGTCCGTTGCCTGGAAAATAGGCTGTAAATAATCAGGACGTTCATGGAATTCTGTAAGCGTGTTGATGTGGAAGGTTTTATGCTTCCCGTCAATATCGACAATATAGTCAACATCTGAAATTTTCGATATTATATCGTACGGACCTTTCCAAGAAATAAGAAGTCTGTTTTCCCTACAAGGTAGCAAAACAAATGCTTTGTCACCAGGACAAAGTTGTCGTAAGGTTCTCTTCTTATTGGGAAATTGCCTTGCCTTCTGTTTAGCTAATTCAGAAGAAGAAGTTGCTAATTTGCATGCTTCGATAATCTTTTGTCTCAGCGCGATGACATATTCGTAAGAGGATTTTGTGTCATCGGTAATATTATCAGCGGTTATGAGATCATGAAGCAAAGACATAGGGCCGCGCGGTCGCACGCCAAAGACAAGTTCAAAGGGAGAAAATCCTGTATGTTCATTGGGGACCTCTCTGTAAGCGAACAGGGCTGCAGGTAAAACCATGTCCCAATCTTGAGGATAATCCTCAGTTATTTTCCCTAATAAGTTTTTGAGTGTTCTATTTAAGCGTTCGACCATCCCATTAGACATTGGATGATAGATACTACTCAAAGATCTCTCTATCTGTAGAGTAGACATCACTTGAGACATGGTATCCGATATTAGTTGGGTGCCATGATCTGATAATATTTCTCCGGGGAATCCCAGACGAGAAAATATTAGCCAAAGAGCGTCTGCAACATCGGCAGTGGAAATGCTCTTCAGAGGTATAGCCTCTGGCCAACGTGTGCACATGTCCACATACGTTAAGATAAACTGATGTCCTCTGGCAGATTTGATCTTAAACGGACCAATAATGTCTATTGCCATTTTCTGAAACGGCCGAATAGGAATGTCTGCAGCCTGAATAGGTGCAGCATGGCGTGGACCTTTGGATTTGACCTCTTGACATACTTTACAAGATCGACAATAAATCCGTATGTCCTTGTTTACCAATGGCCAAAAGAAAGCCGCAAGGACTCTTGACTTAGTACGGGAAAAACCCATGTGTCCAGCACACTGAGAGTCGTGAGCGTGCTGCAAAATTTTAACTCTCGAATTCTTGGGAACCAGGATTTGAGAATGACTTGACGTAATGGAGTCTTGAACCATACGTACAAGTACGCCATTCTTCTTTGTAATCCACGATTTACGACTTGTGTCTTTATTCGGATCACCTTTTGTTGCAAGAGTGAAGAATTTCTTTAGAGTCGGATCATCTTCTTACTGTTTTATAAACGAGTCACGAGAAATTACCAAGGGATCATCTTGGTTATGCACTTCATTATCTTCAGTAGATGAAGTTTCAGGCATATTAAGAGCTTGAGCTCTCGTGACTACAGCATTAGCAATTTGCATATTTTGTTTTTTCCCAAACGGAAATCTGTTGCGGAGTGCATTCTTTGACTCCGTGAATACGACCGATGATAAGATCAGCGATCGGATTCGGCAGAAGACATGCGGGTACATCTCCTGTAAAGAAAGGAGTAGCAATCCTAATGATAGCAGTAGAATATTTCTCTAAGGTGCCGCCAAATGTTACTCATTTGACTACTTTTCCTGTAGCACGAGAAGGATCTACGAGTGACTGCCTAACACCAATTGTGGTGCATCCAGAATCAAAAAGAACTGAGACTGGATTGTCATTTACTAAACCTTTGTGAAAGACAATAGAACCTCTTCCATCATGCGCTACTGACGCAGGAAGAGCGGGAAGAGGATGGCCACAATTTAAAGTGGACACCGTAGTTGGTTCAAATAATGTTTTGCATTGGGGGCACTGAGATGCTCTCCCAAAATCAAAAGCGGAACATGCCATATTATTAGCGTCATTATTATCTTTAGTCTGTTTATTGGCTTCATGTGACTCTTGCTGTGCAGAGTTTGCCTGATAATGTGATTTATGTTTTTTGTATTGTGATCTACCTCGATTATTATTGCCTCTATAATCATTATTGTATCCTCTATTGTAACCCCTATTTGGGTTTGAGTCATAGATTTCATGGTTACCATTATCATATTCATTATAATGAGTATCTCTATACTTATGATCTTGTTGTCTCCATGAAGGATAACTTGGATAGTTTCTATAATGACTTCCTCTGCGGAAATTCCTATAATTGGGACCACCTCTGAATCGAGGGCTGTCGGCTCGTCTCCAGTTCTTCGCAGAAGAACCCTGAAATGATTGGTTACCTTGGTTTTGATAACTATTATGGTTACCCTTTTTATCAAACCTGTTTTGTGGTCCCTGAAATTAGTGTGAGTAATTAGGGTTGTATGGTGTTGCTGAAGCAACTGGCATACCTTACTTAACCTTAGCATTGTTAAAAGCTACGTCCGGATGTGCAGTGACGTATTGGGTACAATATTCTTCCATTTCTTTTAGTGTCTTGGGTTTACGCTCATGTAGGAATTCAAGGAATGGTTTATTTACACTTGACATAATCTTGTCTCTGAGCAACAAGTCCATAAGAGCTTCATATGTCTTTTCTGTTTTGGACAATTCAATCCAACGATTAAATGTAAGACGTGTCCTTGCAATGAATTCTGAGAATTCTACCCCTGATTCAGGTACCATTTTCTTAAACAAAAGACGGTAACCTTCCTCTGTTAATTGATATTTTTTAACAAGGCTGCTCTGATAACATCATAATTATTCTGATCAGCCTCTTCTACCAAGCTTAACCTAGTCAGAATGTCACCTTTCAGTATCTCAGATAACTGATTAGCATATTGTGATCTATCCACATTATGATTTCGACAAGAACGTTCAAATCTATCTAGCCAAACTGTTGTATCGTCACTTGATGGATTAAATGCTGGTAGCTTGATCTTGTAAATAAAAGGTTTAGCATTACCACCAGATGACTGATTAACGTTACTCATGTTTGTCAATTTCAACTTTTCTAACTCAAATGCTAAAAGTTTTTCCTGATGTTCATGTTCCATCTTTGTTTTTCTCTCGTCAGCTTCTCTGTCTAATCTCTTTTGTTCAGCTTCAGCTTCTCTTTCTAATCTTTTTTGTTCAGCTTCTCTTTCTAATCTTTTTTGTTCAGCTTCTCTATTTTGTTTTTCAATTTCCATTTGGAATCTCTTTTCGTCCACTTGCATCTGCAATTTCTTTTGTTCAAATTCTAATTCCAATCTTCTATCATCAGCTTTTTGTTTTTTCTCTGCAGCCTTCAGTTTATCAATTTCCAACTTTTGTGCTTGTTGATATTGAGCAGTCGCATATTCCTCCAATTTATCACCTGTCTTTCCAAGGGATTTACCCTGCTCAATAAAATAACCAAGTGTAGACATATTGTCTAATATTATGAGTCACAACCTGAAATAATTAATTATCTTATTTCAATCTTAATAGTAACAAGTCTTAAATCAAGCACTTGAATAATCACACCACATTATATTATCCCAATCTCTGTGGGAAACAAGTCTATGTCCAAGAACTTGTATATGAACCTTTATAGAAATATCATCAATCAATTCTTTATCATAAGTGCACTTCCCATTCAAAAGCGCATGACACTATTCATCATTTATTTATCATCAGTGTATAAATAATAGTGCATCAGTATAATCCATTAATTAATTACCATAAGTGTAACTACTAACAAATGTAAACAAAATCACAGTGTAAACAAAATTACAATGTAAACAATAACAATGTAAACAATAACAATGTAAACAATAACAAAGATCAGAAACAATACGAAAACATTCGCAGGAATCAACTAAAGATACAGCGAAAAATAAAGAAAATATCACAAAAAATGTAATGATATCTGCGAGAAAAAGTAAACAAACAAATGACGTCACAGTGTATAAACAAAATGGCGTATAAAACTAAACAATAGAGAACAGGAGACCTACAAATACAAACAAATCAAAACAAAACTAAAGAAAGCGATAAATAACGAAAACAAAACTGCACATATCGTCACAACTAAAAAAAATAGCAACAGTTGTCGCTTAGCAAATTTCGCTATAGGAAATTTGCATAGATCCTACAGAACACTCTCAGTAGAAAACCTCTGTCACGTGGTATTTTCTAAAGGAGTCACACGCCCAACCTCCCACTGACATGTAAACATATAAATAAATAAATAACATATAAACATATAACATATAACATATAATCAATATGAGGAGAAACAGAAGGCTCAGCAGAAGTATAAGGGCACAGTTCACAAACAAAACAGGCCACTTAACTTTAGCAGATCCAATCGTCAGTACAGCAAAAACAAATGGCAATCAGCATCCTAAGGATAGAAGATCCAACGTTGATCGCACATCTGAACTTGCATCAAAACTGCCAAGACGATGGTACTTGAGCTTCTCAATAATATAAGTAATGTAGCTACGGTACTTGGCCTTCTCAATACCAGAACTCGTAACAATACGGAACTTGGCTTTCTCAATACCAGAACTCGTAACAATACGGAACTTGGCCTTCTAGGGAGCAGCAAGTCGATTCAACTGGCAATGTATGTCGCAACGCCGGGTACTGTCATTTCATTGGCATAAGTACTGCTACGCTGAAGTATCATTTCTTGTAGTTGAAGAATAATGTTGAATGTAGTGGGTAAGGGACCCCGTATGTGCTGGCTACCAGACGAAAACCAGCTTATGGCCACCAAATGATAAAGGCTGAGATACCGGGGATGATGAAGGCGCAGAAGTATGGTGTCTTTGGTCTGGTTTGTGTATATGTGGAGTCAAACAGGTAGCAGTAAAGTAGAGTCCACACAGAACGTCTGATAAGGTCTCTTTTTAGGTCACCACATTGATAAGTGCTAATTTTGTGATATCGCTCGTCCAGTCACAATGTTCTTTAAAGCTGGTATTGGTGTAGATGGTCAACTCAAAACCCGGCACAGTGTTGGGCATACAGGTCATCTTGTCCAAAACGTAATGAGGCCCCGACAAGGATGTAATGTTGACTATGAGTGTTAATGTGAGTGTCAATACGAGAATGCATGGATTAATCTGAAGAGTTGACTAGAAGATCAAAACACTCACTCACACGTAGTTAGAAGTTAATGATGCATACTACTGTGGTCGTTTCATACTGTTTAATCGGACGCACACACTTGGACAGTACGGGTATAGTTACAGGAAAACAGGTCGACATATATCATCATACAGTTGATCAACGGTCTACAATCTTAAGTTAGCATTCATGCTGAAGAACATTACAATGGAACGTCCGTAGACAAGCACTTAGATTTCCACTGTTTATAAATATAGTCATCAGGCCTTGTCAGTTAATAAATAATGTTCAAGCATGACTCCTAGACAGAACCTCTTTTCTAGCGAAGATTTCTTTAGGTAAAGTTCAGCAAATATTTATGAAGACAATGTTAACCCACCAGTATTGGGTTTTCTTTATAACTGTGATCTCTTAATCATCACCTGATAATAAGGGGCATCCCTGTTCTCTGATCGATGATCGACAAAAAAAAAATCCAAAATGGCTTCTGGTTCCCTTGAGCATCGCTCACTATACAGATGCATAGTAAAGCTTCAATATAAGCTTTGTTCATGAACACAAATGTTTCTACAAGAATCAGCATATTCTTTCATCATAACTGCTGCATACAATCATATTCAGTGCTGCTAGGTAACATGTCATCCCGACATATTGATATAGCTAATCATCATGTAGATGTCTGCCCATCTAAGCCTAGGAAGAAAAAGTTCAGCAAAAGTTCTTTTACCTGGGCATGGGAAATACACTAGCAGAACACATACGCTCTCTCCTGGCGTTATAGAATAAACACTGGGGAACTCATAGACTTAATAATCATATCAGAAATTATCTTCTTCCCCATAACAAATCACAGTGATCAACAAACTGAGGACTAGTCTCCGACATGGCCTTCACCAGGCTCCATCATCACCGAAGACCCTCTTTTCGTCTCGGCATGCGCAGAAACTGCCTGACCCCAAAGTTCAGTACAAGGAAAAATAGTCCCACTTAGACATACAAAGATATCACGATATAAGACCGAATCGTCTTAAATAGACAAGGAGTAAACATAGACTCGGACCATAAACATTCCTGCATAAACCTAAGCAAGACCAATCTGTTTCTTGCCCAACAAGGAACAGACTAACGAAATCTAGATTCATACGCCAAATTCGATATCCAGGGGAGATAACCCATATAACAAAAGTATCAATCAATCATGAGTGATATCTTTGACCAGGAAAGCATTTTGATTCTAAAAAACAAATATTATAATAACTACATACATTGCCACCAGTAATCTGTTGGTAACAACGTCACATAAACTCACGACGTAGAAAGTCAATGAATGTTGTAACTGCTAGTGACGTTTCCATCATTTATTGGGACGCCACAATGACAAGATGTGTAGACATTAACATGTAGAACAGTCTTCATTATATCGACATAGTCAGCACAACCTTCGACAGCAGACAGCATAATAATGGTGAATCAAATCATGGGCTTCAATGCATCATAATCGACTGTAAATGTATTCAGATGTGAAAACCATCATCCTTTTCTATAACAGTCGATATCTTTATAATTGTATAAATGCAGGAGATTAAATTCCTTCTCCTTCCCTGACCTCCAGCAAGACAGGCACGACTTCTGGAGTATCAAGTAACGTCCTCTGATTTCCTTAAATAACAACGGTATCAAACCAAAACTGACGTGGAACCCCCAGAGCAGTAAAGTCCAACAAGCAGATAGCCTTTAGGACATGCATCAACCCGATGCATAACAACATGGTGATTCGTGAGTTGAAAGCTTCTCATAACGTCGACTCTT
Source organism: Oreohelix idahoensis (assembly GCA_024509875.1). Taxonomy (NCBI): domain Eukaryota; kingdom Metazoa; phylum Mollusca; class Gastropoda; order Stylommatophora; family Oreohelicidae; genus Oreohelix; species Oreohelix idahoensis. The sequence goes on from JAMPIV010020367.1 coordinate 62,946, forward strand.
TCCCGCACAGGGAAAGTTGACAACTAGGCACAAAATGTCAATCATAAAAGTTAGCGACAATGATAATCAAATGTAGAGCAATTACCTTCTCTTCAAGAATAAATACACAACTCACTCGCCTCCAGGCGCTTTGAATCACAAAAAGGAAATATCATCTGAGATGAACACTATACAGGACTTCCATTTCCCGAACAATATAATCATGACAGACGCTGAAAAACGCGTCTGTCTCACTCGGCAAAATCTGTGGCACTCCCATGCGGAAGTTTGTACAAAACCACAACCAAACAACAGACATGCGCAGAACCGTTCGACTTGAATACAATTCACACAACGTCGAAGCTATGGGCCCATTCTAAGAACTACACTTAAAATAGAGCCTTATAAGGATAGGACATAACTATCGACGCAGGTTGACAAACGTTTACAAGAAAAGTGGGCCTGAGCGCTCCATAAATGGACATGACCCAACATCGGTCAACCCGCAATAATATCGGCTACCGAATGGCATAAGAACAGGTTACCACCTAAAGTAAAACGTATCTCCAATTCCAAGAGTTATATACCTTGCATTAGAAAAATTTGAGTACACAGATAACATGATGAAATTCTTATGTGTAACATACTACCGCAACCTCCCGATAAAAAAAAAATGAAACATTTTTTTAAAAAACATCCACGAACAAGCTAAAAGCGGCTCAAACGCACGAATTATGCGCGGATAAATAGACAAACTGCCTAACATGAGGCTAAATCGACACATAGAGTGACAAGTGAGAATATATCTCAGCAGAGAAAATCTGTCTCAAAATATATAAATATATCGGGGAGGTGCCACCTACCATACATCACATTGCTGGTCACATTAGCATGTAAACATAATATACATATCTTGTATGCAAGTGTAATAATAATCATCATCAAAATAGCGGTGTCATTATCCTAGCACCACTTCAAAAGGATGTACACATGTGATAGTAAATATTACATTACTTAAACATGTAATAATATTATAAAGTAATACATAATGAAATATGTTGACGATACATGAAGATCCAGGTCAATGACAAAAGTAGACATCTTCTGTCGTTCCAACGGTAAGTATAGATTTCACAATTCTTCATGCTTGACAACAGTAAGGTAACTTCCCAGATCATCAATTACATGCTGAGAAAATACAATCAATATAATCCTATTTAACAACCATTAAGTTTCATAATATACAATACATTTTTATTAATAATCGTGGCCGAGTGAACTTTCGGCCCTTATATTGCCTACTCAGCCTTCTTCTGTTATATTAAAGATGGTAACAGAAGAAGATGATAACAAAGCACATTAATATGAGTTCACATAAAGTGAGAGCAGATGTGCTAATGTATTATTATAATATAGCTGTGTTATGGATCTGTAATATATCTGGAAATATAGGACAAAAGTATTAGTTGGAATCATGTGGGCATCTAGACATAATGTCAGCCATCACATTATCCGAACCACGGATAGCTCGAACCGTGAAGTGAAAAGGTTGAAGAGCAATTGCATATCGAGTAGACCTCGAGCTCTTCAAATTCTTACTCTGTATAGCCGTAAGAGCTTTCTAGTCGGTTTCTACTATGAAATGTGCGCCTAGAAGGAATCTTTGTAATTTGAGAATTGACAAGACCATAGCCAACATTTCACGGTCTAAAACCGAGTAATTCCTTTGTGCAGCATTAAGTTTTCTGGAGATATATATTACAGGATGCAGAGTTCCAGAGTACTCTTGCATTAGTGCCGCTCCAATCCCAGTGGATGAAGCGTCACTACGAAGAACAAATGTCTTATCTTTATTAGTTAACACTAGAATAATTGGTGTTGAAAACATAGTTTTGATCTTATCCAGCAAGGATTGGCATTCCTGAGACCAGTGAACCATATTAGGAGACCCTTTCTTTAGTAGTGTAGAAAGAGGTGCCATGATAGAGGATAGATTCGGAGTGAATCGTCCCTAAAATTGTATAAGGCCTAAGAGACTTTGCACTTGCTTTTTAGTCTTAGGAATAGAGATGTTAAGTATCTTAGTGATATTATGGTCCTATGTCTTTAGGAAACCATGACCAACTCGATGGCCTAGGAAAGAGATTTCGCTAAAACCAATGCAGGCTTTAGAGGGTTTCGCTGTCAGGTTATGCTCGCGTAAAGTAGACAGTAATTCATTTAACCCCGAATAATGATCTTCCCAAGTATCGCTGAAAAGACAGATGTCGTCTAGGTATGCAATGACATCTGACCGATAAGATAGGATTCGACGCATCATGCGTACGAATGTAGCTGGTGCGTTCATAAGGCCGAAATGCATGAAATTCCATTGAAAAAGGCCTCTAGGTGTAGAAAAAGCAGTAAAAGGTTTGGCGCGTTCAGATAAAGGAACTTGCCAATATCCTTTAGACAAATCACGTTTAGTGAAAAAATGAGATTTAGAAAGCCTAGTAAGTAGGTCTTCTAGTAAAGGCATAGGTTCAGCATCGAACTTCGTAACTTGATTCAATTTGCGATAGTCAACGCAAAGACGTATGTTATTGTCTTTTTTCCGAACAAAAACCATCGGCGAAGAATATGCAGAAGTGGATGGTTCAATTAATTTTAAATCTATCATCTCATCCAACTCCTTCTCAACCTGTGCTTGAAAATGTATAGGAATAGGATAAGGTCTGACTCTAATAGGAGTATGGTTAGTTAGAACAATGTCATGTTCAATGACATGAGTTTGTCCAGGGATGTCAGTGAGGACATCCTGAAATGTTTGTAACATAACCGAAACTTGTCGCTGTTCTCCTAGAGATAAATCAGGAGAAACAGTATTATTTTTCCATGATTCACTAGAATGAAGTGGAATCATTGGAAGCGGAAGATTAACATCCGAAAAACTTGTTTCCTCATCCTGTATTACGGACAGTGATGAGTAATGACCATGTTGGACTGTAGAATCGTCCGTTGCCTGGAAAATAGGCTGTAAATAATCAGGACGTTCATGGAATTCTGTAAGCGTGTTGATGTGGAAGGTTTTATGCTTCCCGTCAATATCGACAATATAGTCAACATCTGAAATTTTCGATATTATATCGTACGGACCTTTCCAAGAAATAAGAAGTCTGTTTTCCCTACAAGGTAGCAAAACAAATGCTTTGTCACCAGGACAAAGTTGTCGTAAGGTTCTCTTCTTATTGGGAAATTGCCTTGCCTTCTGTTTAGCTAATTCAGAAGAAGAAGTTGCTAATGTGCATGCTTCGATAATCTTTTGTCTCAGCGCGATGACATATTCGTAAGAGGATTTTGTGTCATCGGTAATATTATCAGCGGTTATGAGATCATGAAGCAAAGACATAGGGCCGCGCGGTCGCGCGCCAAAGACAAGTTCAAAGGGAGAAAATCCTGTATGTTCATTGGGGACCTCTCTGTAAGCGAACAGGGCTGCAGGTAAAACCATGTCCCAATCTTGAGGATAATCCTCAGTTATTTTCCCTAATAAGTTTTTGAGTGTTCTATTTAAGCGTTCGACCATCCCATTAGACATTGGATGATAGATACTACTCAAAGATCTCTCTATCTGTAGAGTAGACATCACTTGAGACATGGTATCCGATATTAGTTGGGTGCCATGATCTGATAATATTTCTCCGGGGAATCCCAGACGAGAAAATATTAGCCAAAGAGCGTCTGCAACATCGGCAGTGGAAATGCCAACGTGTGCACATGTCCACACACGTTAAGATAAACTGATGTCCTCTGGCAGATTTGATCTTAAACGGACCAATAATGTCTATTGCCATTTTCTGAAACGGCCGAATAGGAATGTCTGCAGCCTGAATAGGTGCAGCATGGCGTGGACCTTTGGATTTGACCTCTTGACATACTTTACAAGATCGACAATAAATCCGTATGTCCTTGTTTACAAAAGGCCAAAAGAAAGCCGCACAAACTCTAGACTTCGTACGGAAAAACCCTTATGTCCCGCACACTGAGAGTCGTGAGCGTGCTGCAAAATTTTAACTATCGAATTCTTGGGTTCAAGAATCTGAGAATGACTTGACTTAATGGAGTCTTGAACCATACGTACAAGTACGCCATTCTTCATTGTAATCCAAGATTTACGATTTGTATCTTTATTCGGATCACCTTTTGTTGCAAGAGTGAAGAATTTCTTTAGAGTCGGATCATCTTCTTGCTGTTTTATAAACGAGTCACGAGAAATTACCAAGGGATCATCTTGGTTATGCACTTCATTATCTTCAGTAGATGAAGTTTCAGGCATATTAAGAGCTTGAGCTCTCGTGACTACAGCATTAGCAATTTGCATATTTTGTTTTTCCCAAACGGAAATCTGTTGCGGAGTGCATTCTTTGACTCCGTGAATACGACCGATGATAAGATCAGCGATCGGATTCGGCAGAAGACATGCGGGTACATCTCCTGTAAAGAAAGGAGTAGCAATCCTAATGATAGCAGTAGAATATTTCTCTAAGGTGCCGCCAAATGTTACTTATTTGACTACTTTTCCTGTAGCACGAGAAGGATCTACGAGTGACTGCCTAACACCAATTGTGGTGCATCCAGAATAAAAAAGAACTGAGACTGGATTGTCATTTACTAAACCTTTGTGAAAGACAATAGAACCTCTTCCATCATGCGCTACTGACGCAGGAAGAGCGGGAAGAGGATGGCCACAATTTAAAGTGGACTCCGTAGTTGGTTCAAATAATGTTTTGCATTGGGGGCACTGAGATGCTCTCCCAAAATCAAAAGCGGAACATGCCATATTATTAGCGTCATTATTATCTTTAGTCTGTTTATTGGCTTCATGTGACTCTTGCTGTGCAGAGTTTGCCTGATAATGTGATTTATGTTTTTTGTATTGTGATCTACCTCGATTATTATTGCCTCTATAATCATTATTGTATCCTCTATTGTAACCCCTATTTGGGTTTGAGTCATAGTTTTCATGGTTACCATTATCATATTCATTATAATGAGTATCTCTATACTTATGATCTTGTTGTCTCCATGAAGGATAACTTGGATAGTTTCTATAATGACTTCCTCTGCGGAAATTCCTATAATTGGGACCACCTCTGAATCGAGGGCTGTCGGCTCGTCTCCAGTTCTTCGCAGAAGAACCCTGAAATGATTGGTTACCTTGGTTTTGATAACTATTATGGTTACCTTTTTTATCAAACCTGTTTTGTGGTCCCTGAAATTAGTGTGAGTAATTAGGGTTGTATGGTGTTGCTGAAGCAACTGGCATACCTTACTTAACCTTAGCATTGCTAAAAGCTACGTCCGGATGTGCAGTGACGTATTGGGTACAATATTCTTCCATTTCTTTTAGTGTCTTGGGTTTACGCTCATGTAGGAATTCAAGGAATGGTTTATTTACACTTGACATAATCTTGTCTCTGAGCAACAAGTCCATAAGAGCTTCATATGTCTTTTCTGTTTTGGACAATTCAATCCAACGATTAAATGTAAGACGTGTCCTTGCAATGAATTCTGAGAATTCTACCCCTGATTCAGGTACCATTTTCTTAAACAAAAGACGGTAACCTTCCTCTGTTAATTGATATTTTTTTAACAAGGCTGCTCTGATAACATCATAATTATTCTGATCAGCCTCTTCTACCAAGCTTAACCTAGTCAGAGTGTCACCTTTCAGTATCTCAGATAACTGATTAGCATATTGTGATCTATCCACATTATGATTTCGACAAGAACGTTCAAATCTATCTAGCCAAACTGTTATATCGTCACTTGATGGATTAAATGCTGGTAGCTTGATCTTGTAAATAAAAGGTTTAGCATTACCACCAGATGACTGATTAACGTTACTCATGTTTGTCAATTTCAACTTTTCTAACTCAAATGCTAAAAGTTTTTCCTGATGTTCATGTTCCATCTTTGTTTTTCTCTCGTCAGCTTCTCTGTCTAATCTCTTTTGTTCAGCTTCAGCTTCTCTTTCTAATCTTTTTTGTTCAGCTTCTCTTTCTAATCTTTTTTGTTCAGCTTCTCTATTTTGTTTTTCAATTTCCATTTGGAATCTCTTTTCGTCCACTTGCATCTGCAATTTCTTTTGTTCAAATTCTAATTCCAATCTTCTATCATCAGCTTTTTGTTTTTTCTCTGCAGCCTTCAGTTTATCAATTTCCAACTTTTGTGCTTGTTGATATTGAGCAGTCGCATATTCCTCCAATTTATCACCTGTCTTTCCAAGGGATTTACCCTGCTCAATAAAATAACCAAGTGTAGACATATTGTCTAATATTATGAGTCACAACCTGAAATAATTAATTATCTTATTTCAATCTTAATAGTAACAAGTCTTAAATCAAGCACTTGAATAATCACACCACATTATATTATCCCAATCTCTGTGGGAAACAAGTCTATGTCCAAGAACTTGTATATGAACCTTTATAGAAATATCATCAATCAATTCCTTATCATAAGTGCACTTCCCATTCAAAAGCGCATGACACTATTCATCATTTATTTATCATCAGTGTATAAATAATAGTGCATCAGTATAATCCATTAATTAATTACCATAAGTGTAACTACTAACAAATGTAAACAAAATCACAGTGTAAACAAAATTACAATGTAAACAATAACAATGTAAACAATAACAATGTAAACAATAACAAAGATCAGAAACAATACGAAAACATTCGCAGGAATCAACTAAAGATACAGCGAAAAATAAAGAAAATATCACAAAAAATGTAATGATATCTGCGAGAAAAAGTAAACAAACAAATGACGTCACAGTGTATAAACAAAATGGCGTATAAAACTAAACAATAGAGAACAGGAGACCTACAAATACAAACAAATCAAAACAAAACTAAAGAAAGCGATAAATAACGAAAACAAAACTGCACATATCGTCACAACTAAAAAAAATAGCAACAGTTGTCGCTTAGCAAATTTCGCTATAGGAAATTTGCATAGATCCTACAGAACACTCTCAGTAGAAAACCTCTGTCACGTGGTATTTTCTAAAGAAGTCACACGCCCAACCTCCCACTGACATGTAAACATATAAATAAATAAATAACATATAAACATATAACATATAACATATAATCAATATGAGGAGAAACAGAAGGCTCAGCAGAAGTATAAGGGCACAGTTCACAAACAAAACAAGCCACTTAACTTTAGCAGATCCAATCGTCAGTACAGCAAAAACAAATGGCAATCAGCATCCTAAGGATAGAAGATCCAACGTTGATCGCACATCTGAACTTGCATCAAAACTGCCAAGACGATGGTACTTGAGCTTCTCAATAATATAAGTAATGTAGCTACGGTACTTGGCCTTCTCAATACCAGAACTCGTAACAATACGGAACTTGGCTTTCTCAATACCAGAACTCGTAACAATACGGAACTTGGCCTTCTAGGGAGCAGCAAGTCGATTCAACTGGCAATGTATGTCGCAACGCCGGGTACTGTCATTTCATTGGCATAAGTACTGCTACGCTGAAGTATCATTTCTTGTAGTTGAAGAATAATGTTGAATGTAGTGGGTAAGGGACCCCGTATGTGCTGGCTACCAGACGAAAACCAGCTTATGGCCACCAAAATGATAAAGGCTGAGACACCGGGGATGATGAAGGCGCAGAAGTATGGTGTCTTTGGTCTGGTTTGTGTATATGTGGAGTCAAACAGGTAGCAGTAAAGTAGAGTCCACACAGAACGTCTGATAAGGTCTCTTTTTAGGTCACCACATTGATAAGTGCTAATTTTGTGATATCGCTCGTCCAGTCACAATGTTCTTTAAAGCTGGTATTGGTGTAGATGGTCAACTCAAAACCCGGCACAGTGTTGGGCATACAGGTCATCTTGTCCAAAACGTAATGAGGCCCCGACAAGGATGTAATGTTGACTATGAGTGTTAATGTGAGTGTCAATACGAGAATGCATGGATTAATCTGAAGAGTTGACTAGAAGATCAAAACACTCACTCACACGTAGTTAGAAGTTAATGATGCATACTACTGTGGTCGTTTCATACTGTTTAATCGGACGCACACACTTGGACAGTACGGGTATAGTTACAGGAAAACAGGTCGACATATATCATCATACAGTTGATCAACGGTCTACAATCTTAAGTTAGCATTCATGCTGAAGAACATTACAATGGAACGTCCGTAGACAAGCACTTAGATTTCCACTGTTTATAAATATAGTCATCAGGCCTTGTCAGTTAATAAATAATGTTCAAGCATGACTCCTAGACAGAACCTCTTTTCTAGCGAAGATTTCTTTAGGTAAAGTTCAGCAAATATTTATGAAGACAATGTTAACCCACCAGTATTGGGTTTTCTTTATAACTGTGATCTCTTAATCATCACCTGATAATAAGGGGCATCCCTGTTCTCTGATCGATGATCGACAAAAAAAGAGAATCCAAAATGGCTTCTGGTTCCCTTGAGCATCGCTCACTATACAGATGCATAGTAAAGCTTCAATATAAGCTTTGTTCATGAACACAAATGTTTCTACAAGAATCAGCATATTCTTTCATCATAACTGCTGCATACAATCATATTCAGTGCTGCTAGGTAACATGTCATCCCGACATATTGATATAGCTAATCATCATGTAGATGTCTGCCCATCTAAGCCTAGGAAGAAAAAGTTTAGCAAAAGTTTTTTTACCTGGGCATGGGAAATACACTAGCAGAACACATACGCTCTCTCCTGGCGTTATAGAATAAACACTGGGGAACTCATAGACTTAATAATCATATCAGAAATTATCTTCTTCCCCATAACAAATCACAGTGATCAACAAACTGAGGACTAGTCTCCGACATGGCCTTCACCAGGCTCCATCATCACCGAAGACCCTCTTTTCGTCTCGGCATGCGCAGAAACTGCCTGACCCCAAAGTTCAGTACAAGGAAAAATAGTCCCACTTAGACATACAAAGATATCACGATATAAGACCGAATCGTCTTAAATAGACAAGGAGTAAACATAGACTCGGACCATAAACATTCCTGCATAAACCTAAGCAAGACCAATCTGTTTCTTGCCCAACAAGGAACAGACTAACGAAATCTAGATTCATACGCCAAATTCGATATCCAGGGGAGATAACCCATATAACAAAAGTATCAATCAATCATGGGTGATATACCTTTGACCAGGAAAGCATTTTGATTCTAAAAACAAATATTATAATAACTACATACATTGCCACCAGTAATCTGTTGGTAACAACGTCACATAAACTCACGACGTAGAAAGTCAATGAATGTTGTAACTGCTAGTGACGTTTCCATCATTTATTGGGACGCCACAATGACAAGATGTGTAGACATTAACATGTAGAACAGTCTTCATTATATCGACATAGTCAGCACAACCTTCGACAGCAGACAGCATAATAATGGTGAATCAAATCATGGGCTTCAATGCATCATAATCGACTGTAAATGTATTCAGATGTGAAAACCATCATCCTTTTCTATAACAGTCGATATCTTTATAAATGTATAAATGCAGGAGATTAAATTCCTTCTCCTTCCCTGACCTCCAGCAAGACAGGCACGACTTCTGGAGTATCAAGTAACGTCCTCTGATTTCCTTAAATAACAACGGTATCAAACCAAAACTGACGTGGAACCCCCAGAGCAGTAAAGTCCAACAAGCAGATAGCCTTTAGGACATGCATCAACCCGATGCATAACAACATGGTGATTCGTGAGTTGAAAGCTTCTCATAACGTCGACTCTTTCCCGCACAGGGAAAGTTGACAACTAGGCACAAAATGTCAATCATAAAAGTTAGCGACAATGATAATCAAATGTAGAGCAATTACCTTCTCTTCAAGAATAAATACACAACTCACTCGCCCCCAGGCGCTTTGAATCACAAAAAGGAAATATCATCTGAGATGAACACTATACAGGACTTCCATTTCCCGAACAATATAATCATGACAGACGCTGAAAAACGCGTCTGTCTCACTCGGCAAAATCTGTGGCACTCCCATGCGGAAGCTTGTACAAAACCACAACCAAACAACAGACATGCGCAGAACCGTTCGACTTGAATACAATTCACACAACGTCGAAGCTATGGGCCCATTCTAAGAACTACACTTAAAATAGAGCCTTATAAGGATAGGACATAACTATCGACGCAGGTTGACAAACGTTTACAAGAAAAGTGGGCCTGAGCGCTCCATAAATGGACATGACCCAACATCGGTCAACCCGCAATAATATCGGCAAACGAAGGGCATAAGAACAGGTGACCACCTAAAGTAAAACGTAACTCCAATTCCAAGAGTTATATACCTTGCATTAGAAAAAATTGAGTACACAGATAACATGGTGAAATTCTTATGTGTAACAGCATTCTTCTTCGGTGTTGATTCAACGTTAATGTCCCTCATTCATGTCTGTCTTCCATACAATAATCATGGTTTGTACAATGTAGCATAAGACCTATTGATTACTTCATTCTAACATTCGGCACATGATTTCACATGTTATTTGAACAGTGTGTCACTCCTAAAGAAAATACCAATTTATTACTACTACACTTACAGTCGCAAATTTTTGTCGCCAATTTGCAAACATATTTACACATGTTTCACTCCGAATAAGCCTGCACTATACACATTCCTACTTAGGTCGTTGTGACACAACATCTCCCGGCGGCAGTATCAGACAAAAATATGGAACACATAGCCTGTCACTTACAGGTTAATAAAATATACAAATAAAATTATCTGTCTTACCCTCAAGTAAAGAAATTCACACACACAAGCTGACAGGCCGTAAAAGGGTTTTAGCACTGATTTTTCAGTTCATACGGCAAAGGCCCTGGTCAATGGTCTTTTAGTACACGTCAGCTCGGCATGGAATCTTAGGTTTTAATGGCGGAACTTATTAGAAGTTGTTAATTTTTATCAAACTACACCCAACCAATCAGAAGACGAGTCAAAAAGTTAACTATTTTTGGGACTATAAACTTGGGCGGTTTTCAGCGTGTTTGTCTAATCTGACCGAATTTTATTATTTTACATCATAGTTATTTGTGAACCGATTTTAATTATCAAAAGTGATAATTGAACGGCCAATGTCTCTCTATCGTTCTATATAATTTTCCTTTAGTTATTCCTTTTCATTTTCATCTTGGTAATTTTTAAGTAATTAAATGTGACCTAACCCGGAGGTGAAAATATCACTAAATTAAATGTTTCTAAGTTAAGATAATTTTACTATGAGGGAATCTTTATGTTAATGTGTTAAGCAATATCAGCGCTATAATTCGAGACATTCCTTTCCTTTTAATTATCTTTAGTTATTAAGAAATAAATTATCGAAGTTCAGTCAAAACCACAAAATAGGCAATATTTCCACGTCAACCAAAATTTTCTTGTCCCTACAAAAAAGAGGAAACGATTTGATTGGCTGTTAACCCTTCTACTATGCTCGTCGATAAATTGTGGGGTGGGTGGTAAATTTTGACTTCTTTCTTTGAAAAATTCAAATACACTAGAAAAATTGTTGGCGGTAAATTTGACTGAGCCCTCAGACAAATTTCAAATACTCTAGTTATTTATAGATTTAAAAATACGTAAACTAGTTTTTAAGCGGGGAATTTGAGCGTGTTGTTCTACAGATTCACTTCACTACATTTGCACATGTCTAACTGTCTTGTTTATGATGTTGAATCATAATAAATAGAGCTGTAAAGAAGGGCAGTGGTCGAATCTACTACTATATTCGATTACCAACTTTAAAGTCGCTTTGTAGCAATCAAAAACATCATCATCAACAGGCAGCAACGGCCACATTGGTAGCAATATAGACAACGTTGGTGGGACAGACAACGATATCAAAATAAGAATACAAAAAGTAAGAGGAGCTTTCATTGCATTGGGAAACATATGGAGAACAAGAGAAATCAAGTCCAACACGAAAATAACAATCTTCAACTCAAATGTCATGTCAGTCCTATTGTATAGCTCTGAGACATGGAGAACAACAAAAAGAACAACCAAAAAGCTACAGACTTTTATAAACGGGTGCTTGCATAGAATAGAAGGGTTTAAACGATATGACAAAGTCATAATTGTGAAACTGATGACAGGAACCAGACACATGCCAGTGTGGAACAAGAATTGAGAAGAAGACGCTGGCGATGGATAGGTCACACATTGAGGAAACCTGTTGAAAGCATTACAAGGCAGTCCTTGTTCTGGAATCCACAGGGAAAGAGAGGCAGGGGTAGACCAAAAACTCACGGAGAAGAGAACTGGATACAGAGGTGAAAATGATGAGGAAAACATGGAAAGAACTTGAGCGGATGGCACAGGACAGGAAGACTTGTCATGTGTTTGTTGAAGGCCTATGCTCCTTGTGGAGCTAAAGAGTATTGATTGCTTGCTTGATTAAACACAAGCTTACTCTTCGACATGAAGTTCTCGAAGCTCTCTATGTTGCGACACTCGCCTCCTTTCAGGAGCGTCTCCTGTCTTGGTTGGCTGAGTATTATTGTCCTTAGTTGACCTTTCCATTTTTGTTGAAGTTTTTTGTGGTTTAACATTGTTTCACAGGATGGTGGGAGCCAGCCCCATGCCCAACCCTTTTTAGCCGTTTTTTACGACATGTTTGGTAGAAAACTTTGTTACTACACTTTAGTTCCTTTCAAGCCCTAGTAATACACGGGTCCAATAATTTAATGCTCTTGCATTCTAATGTTCATATATTTATCAGTTCTACCAACGTAGTGAATATTACTGCAATAAAATGTGCATGACTTCACACATTGTAAAGATGCATCTCTCAGTGCAACCTGGCTATCGTTAATATTATTTATTCTCATAGACTTTGTTTTGTCTCTGTTCATTGCGTAATCTTACTTCGTCTTGTCTCTGTGTGTTTTCAAACTAACTTGACGTGACCTCTCATTGTGTATTCTTATTTTGTCTTGTCTCTGTTTGTCACGGGTTGCCTCCCCTGCTTTGCAGTAGTGGTCCAACAGTGGCCAAAATTCAAGAATATCTAATATGGGCTTCAATGGAGTCTACCTTTGCACAAGATTACTCTTGGCAGCGATGTAGAAAGAAGGGTAATAACGCTTCTATGACTTGGGAGTATTCACAAGATATTCAGAATAAGCGAGAACATTACTCCATTGGCTGATTATGTTAACAATATGATTCTGCCGACACTTTTGTGAAGGATTAAGCACTTATTAATTTCAGTTCGTTCAAGCCCCCACCCCTGATTTACTCAGTGGAATTCTTATTATTCTGGTATAGCTCTGTTTAGAGTGTGTGTAGTAAATTGACTGAGACAAACATGCAGTACATTTAAAAATGATTAAATCGAAGTTAAATTTGTATAATTACAAATAACAAAATTTAATAATCACTTTAGGTTTTAACAAGTTTAAAGAATTGAATAATATTTTAGGAAAAGGTTTTAATCACTGTTGTGATGGGATTTAACTGAATGAAGGAGGTCACTTTTGGCAGCGGATATTTTGCACTTAGCTGCCAATGTTTCTTCTCCCGCTGGGTTGGTTCTTGGTAGACTGAATAGCTGTACGCTCGTCGCTGGGCAATGTTAAAGGTGCCGCACGTTCCCAGAAGGTCAAGGAGTAGCGGCACAGTTGGTCCGTCGTCTTAAATCGCAGGCCACTCTTCCTTTATTGTTCCAGAGATAGTACCCGTCAGCTGGTACCACCACCAATAACTATGGTAAAAGAATAGAAACGAAACGCTCTCCTCAGTATTATGTTTTCCAACCCATAGTTATCTTCCCATACTTCCATCCCATGTAACAAAGAATTTACCCTCGATGAGATTTAAATTTAATCCCTCGGGATAAATCTTGCTTACACTGGTTTCAAACTGTAATTGTTATACTTAGAATGTACATAATTTCTTTCATCCAACCCTCCCTGCTCCACATGAACTTGGGATTATTTTTTGCTTTTAGTTCAAGCAGTCACCAGTCGGAGCAGTGGTGGTTCATGAGTCATCATTCTTTATGCTGAGGTTGCCAGCCCTAAATAACTTTGCCATCCACTAGCGATTTTCACACATTAATATTCACATGGTAATGTATGCATATTAGTTCACATGTTAGTAAAGAAAAATGTAATGTAAAATGACAACTTACGCCAGTCCTAGCTCACATACGTTTTGCTAAGATTAATGAAGTTACAGGCAATTGCCGATACCTGTTTACACGTGTTCTTTGGGTCTTTAATTTAATGTCCCTCTCTGACTCCGTGTGTTTCAGTTTCCTCAGATATTCCGGTTTTCCTTATTTAATATGAAAAATATTTCCTGGGCTATGTAAGTCCATTCAAAATTCTCAAATAAAAGGTGCCCGGTCTGATAGATGGAAATCTGATTCTAATTACTTGCAAGTCTGGTGTCTTTGTCAAACGTAAGTCTCACAGTGAAGTTACACTTGAAAAACGCCAAGTTATATTCCCTGTCTGCCCCCGCATCTATTTGTTTGGGGCTAAGCAAAAGCTCGAATCAAATTCAAACATGCGTGTTATGGGGTAATTTAAAAATATTCCGCCTTGTGTACAAACTCCCGAACACATTTGTAAACTCATACGCCCACGTGTTACAGATGTAACTGCGTATTACTTTATTAGAAAGTAATGTGTTCATAACAAGTCGGACCGGAAGCGATTATGTCATCCTTTCCTCCGCGTGCACGAGTTATCCTGTGTTCATCTTAGCAAAGCTGTGCCGCGCCCTTGCGAATGTAATGTTATCTCGTCCGCTCCTTGCAAATGTGTTAGCGAAAGGAACGGGTATCAACCAAACGAAATGACTATCCCTGATAGGAGTGTAAAAAAGAAAAGAAAATACATAATATCTACTACAGTGGAGAAAGAAAGAAAGGGTGCTGCTCGGGAAAAATCGCAATAAAATCAGTACAAAAATGTAACTGATTACTGCCGTAGTGAAGAGATCGGAAAGAGGACGCCTCAAATCCATCTTGTGACACACCCCCTCTCCTAAGAGATTTGTAGAATATTTAGCTTTGGGCGGTCACTTCTCTGAGGGTTCTACTGTGCACAGGGTTCTCTCTCTTCCGTCGAGTTTTCCTGCCTTCCCTTATCTCGGTGGCGAGTGACTGAGTTTCTCGCTTGGCAATGTGTGCATTTTTGAATTTACTCACGCACATCTTCCCACCATCTAGGTCAAAAGTAAACCTTCTTAAGGTTACTCATGGTGAGTCCTACTGAAACATGTTCTCCCAATGTGGATATACTAGCCGCTTTCATAACCGAGGGTTTTAAGGTTAGAGGCACCATGAGTTGCTTTCCTTGCTGCGTCCGTCGATAAATAATTCCATCCTCTGTGTGGAAAGTTCCACCTGAAGCATGGGTTATCTTGATCTTACTCTTTTCAGAGTATGGCGCTAGAGTAATGTCGTCCTTCTGCAACTGTCGTAACTTTGCTTTACTACACAGAAATGTCAAGCTGAGGTACCAGTTATTCAATGTTGAGTTTTGGGTACTCTGCTCACACTCTTTCTGCGTAGTTTCGTACTTCTGGTTGTCAACGGTGATGGCGAACAGAGCAATCTCGCACAAATGGCGAATATCGTGTCGCCACCTGACCAGAAGAGTTTCAGGGATACCTTTTTTCATAGGGCATATAAAAATTTAATGGGTAGGAGAAGGGTGGAATGCATTTCCTGCATTAGGCGGGTGCGATATGGGAGTGGGACAACTAATTGTCTCTTGTTCCCTACCTGTCTATAAACCAAATTTTTCTCCCGGTAAGATGGTCCCTGTGGAGTATGGGAGTAATTACCATACAACTTTGAAAAGCACGGCTTTAGCGTTTGATCTACCCTTTGTGCCTGCTTTAGCTCCAAAATATTCGGGCTGATTAGAGATGACAACTCAGGGGCTGTTTGGGCGTGTCTTGTATTCTCAGTCTGATGTGTCGGCCTGAAGACACATGAGGGATCTCCAAGGAACAAATATTGCCTCCCTATTCAGGGTAGACTGACTCGTCTAAAAATGTGGCATTGATTTCTCCCAGGACATATTGGGTTGAGACATCAATTTCCGCAATTGGAAGAATCATTGTCCTTGCGAATGTGGTGTGTTATTTCGGCCGCTCCATGCAAATGAGCTGACGAAAAGGACGGGTATCAACCAAACGTAATGATTATCCATGATAGCAGTGTAAGAAAGAAAATAAGAAAGAAAATACAGATTATATCTACTACAGTTGAGAGAGAAAAGAAAGGGTGTTGCTCGGAAAAAAATCGCAATAAAATCAGTACAAAAATATAACTGAATACTGCCATAATGAAAGAGAGATCTAAAAGCGGATGTCTAAAATCCATCTTGTGACACTGTGTATTGTCAAACTCACTTGATGTGGATCCTTAGCCGCCGACCGTCAAAGCAGTCAGTGGCCATCCCGCCTGGTGGTGTCTTGTAGGGCAACAACAAATTGATTCCACTTTGCTCGGTTGGTGGCCATCCTTTGTACAGTGCTCCAACTCTGGTTCATTCTTTGCATCTCAGCCTCCACAGTCCTCCGCCAAGTTGTTTTTGGTCGGCCTCTCATTCGTTTTCCTTCAGGTTTCCATAGCTTAGCTGTTCTTGTGATGGCATCGGGGTCTCTTCTGAGGACATGGCCAACTTAACTCCAGCGTCTGCCAACTATGATGGTGTGCATGATCTCTTGCTTGCTCCGAGTACGCAGATTTTGGATGGTGATGGTATTCGGGTAAAAGATTCGGAGAATCTTTCTTAGGCAAGTTGTGTGAAAAGATGGCAATTTCGACATTTCCTTCTCTGTAACTCTCCAGCATTCCGCACCATAAAGAAGCACAGAAAGCACACGGCTCTAATATAATCTTAAATGTGTGCTTGTGCTGTACTGAGAGGACTTCCAGATGTTATTTAGACTAATATAGGCTGTTCTTGCTTTGTTAATTCTGTGGTTGATGTCTTTGCTTGCTCCGCCGTCTGTTGTTACTATGCATCCTAGGTATGTGAATGTGTCTGTCTGTTCCAGTTGCTCATTTCTCACTGATATGGGATCAGTGTTGCTCACATTGAGCGTCATGACCTCTGTCTTTAGATTGATGTTCAAGCCCACCTGCTGGCTATACATATTAAGTCTATCCGTATTTTCTTGGATATGCTGATGTGAATATGCTAGTAGTGCAATATCATCTGCATATTCCAGATCTTCCAATGTATAAAATGTAGTCCATCTTATTCGTCTTGGACTACCTTCTGTTGTCTGGCGCATCACCCAGTCTATGACTGTTAAAAATAGAGTGGTAATAAGGGGCATCTCTGTCGTACTCCTGTCTTCACCTCAAAGGTTAAGTTGATCTGCCCAACGCTACACGTAAAGTTGGCATAGAGGCTTTTTATGATTGACACTATGCAGCTTGGAATTCCATAAGCCCTAAGTATTTTCCGTAAACTGTCCCTAATATATACAGTCAAAAGCCTTTTCAAAATTAACGAAATTAATGTACAGCTGTCTGTGCCATTGTGAGCACTGCTCAATAATGTTTTGAGGGCATATATATGGTCTACACATCTTCTGTTCTTTCTAAATCCTGCTTGTTCTTTCCTTAGTTTGTGGTATACTGCTTTTGAAATTCTCTGTATAATTATCCTGCCTAGTATTTTGCTGGGAACTGAAAGAAGAGTGATTCCTCTCTAATTATTGCAGTCTGGAAGATCTCCCTTCTTTGATCTCTCATCGTGTATGCTTATTTTGTGTTGTCTCTGTGTATTGTCAAACTCACTTAAATCCCACATTCCATAAATATATTGTGGTGAGTAGGTTTCCTAATTTTAAAAAAAATATTTAATGAATGTGTGATTCCGATGCAGTATATACACACTTTGGGATTCTCGCCAGTGCTTCGGAGATCGTGCACTACGCTGAGATCCTCCTTGTGTGATTTAAGGGAGGAGATCGGAGCACTCTTGGCGTTTTTCATGTGCAATGAAGATAGTCCTTAAAAACCAAACCAATCAAACCAAAATGTAGTCTCCCGATATAAAGAGTGTGTGGCCTACACAATCTCTCTAGTAATTAAGTTGCCATCTGTTACACTTTTGCACGTCGTGAGACCGAATCAGACCTACCTTTATTCTAGAAAAGAGTGCAAGATTTACTATTCCCTCCAAGTTAATAAGATGCTACTTTTAATTAGAATAAACATCACTGTAGATTTCAGAAGGAATTTATCGCCATTTTACAAGCATTAGCTATCACATAAACAGCCATTAAATTAACTGGTCCGTAAACAATTTCCTTCTGTAGTCAAAAATTAAAAAAAGGCGTAACCCAGTTGTTAGACCACTTATAGGAGGTAACTTGTTTTTCCCAGAACGAACAATGCACCGAGTTTGCGGCACATGAACAGGCTGGGATTTAGTGGTGGCCTGTTTGCTACACCCTCTTGCCAGTCTGCGAGTATGAGAGGTGCTGGTAAGGTCAAATCATTTAACGCTTAGTGACTGCCCTTCCATACTGTTATAATTCTAAATGTTCTTGTCATATATGTATTTTAATTGGGATTGAGAGGGTTGCCATAGCACCTCTTCCCCGGTATAACTTTCCTTATCGATGGAGTTTCTTCTTCTTCTTCCTCGTTCGTCCTGAAAAAGAAGTTGGTTGCGTTGTGTCCATTTACAGCGAAGCTGCGGTATTTGCGCCTTTCGGCCGACACATCCGACTTCCGCACGGCATTTTTTGGAACCGAGTTTGCCTTCACTCTTTGATCCCTACTCCTCAGCCAGACTGCAGTGATGCAGTCTGTTTCCAGGGCCACCACGTGGAGGTGGAGTAGGGTCTTGGTCAGCTCTGGTTCGCTGACTCTGACGTAGGCAGTCAAGCTAGGGTCGCTTACTGCATTCCTCACTTTTGATGCGTCTTGGATCCCTCGATGGATTTGAAGATTAAGCTCGTAAAGGTGCATAAGCACAATGTTTTAGTGCCTTTGTTTTCCGGACTTCTCAGTGCCAGGCCTGGTAACATACTAGGTTTTGTCGAAGATGTGTTTGGGGAAACTCTAAACTCACAATGAAGACCAAAGCTGCGGTATATAATGCCTGCGTCACCAGCACACTCCTATATGGCAGCGATACCTGGACGACCTATGCTAAGCAAGAAAGAAGGCTCAATACCTTCCATTTGCGGTGTCTACGCCGCATCCTCGGCATCTCGTGGAAAGATAAAGTGACAAATGTCGAGGTGTTGTCACGTGCTAGCCTTCAAAGTATGTATACGCTGCTTAGACAGCGCAGACTTCGCTGGCTTGGCCATGTTCGCCGCATGGAAGATGGTCGCATTCCGAAAGATATCTTCTACGGACAATTAGCAGATGGCAAGAGAACAATTGGGCGACCACAGCTGAGGTTCAAAGATGTGTGCAAGAGAGATATGAGGGCACTGGACATGGATCCAGCAACATGGGAGGATGAAGCTGCCGATCGCACTAAGTGGCGATGCTATTTACGGCACCACCTCAGATTGGGCGAAGAGAGGCTCACACAAGAAGCAGAGGTGATCAGAAAACGTCGAAAGGAGCACCAGGAAAATAAGCAGCTGAGGGCTGCCACCTCAGAGGCGCATTCCCATAGTCAGTTATGACTGAAGGGGCTTTTATTATTACTTGTATGAAAATGAATGCTCGTGTCTTTGTTCTTTTGAAGTGAATGCTGGAAACAACTTATATCCTGGTGTTCTCTTGGAAACAGAAACGTAATCCAATGCTTTGAAAGTAACTTCAATGTTCGAATAAGGTATCCACAAAAAGGGCACATAATCTGAACACGATTTTGTGAACCCAAGATTGGAGTATCGTATCCACAATGGATGGGAAGATATCCACAGATAACAAATTGGCTTCCAGAGGTGGAATGAATGGATATACTGGGTGACGGTAGAAGGGGAACGACTAAGTAAGTAAGTAAGACGTACGGTAGGAGTATGTTTGGTTGTAGTGGTGTTTGATGGTATTGTATGATGGTGATATTACTAAATGTAATTGTATGAGGCCAGCTGTGAAGGCTCCTGAGATAAAATGTAGTTGAGAATTGTCAGAAGGCCTTTCTTGCTACCACTACGACTGTCGTGGAATATTCTAATCCACATATATAAATTATCAAGTAAATATAAAGCCTAATAAATACATATAATAAATAAAGGAAGAAGAATGGTAAAGAACAGTGCTGTCACAATGACTGTACTCGAAATCCCCTTGTTTTCTACTGCGTATGCAAATTGTAACGTTTCACGTTGATATTAAAGGCCTTCTGCAACATACACGCGTTTCCCAAACACACAATAAAATGTGCTGCCTTTCTAAGAAAAACCTTGAAATATGCAAGTTGACCTAAATTTTAAATTCCATTCATGTCTTTTTCTACACTATGTTACCAAGATCAAAAGACAGATGGACTAAAGGATAGCGAGAAGAGAGAGGGGCGAATAAAGCCGAACGCATGCAAAATGAAACACGCGTCTCGCT
Source organism: Oreohelix idahoensis (assembly GCA_024509875.1). Taxonomy (NCBI): domain Eukaryota; kingdom Metazoa; phylum Mollusca; class Gastropoda; order Stylommatophora; family Oreohelicidae; genus Oreohelix; species Oreohelix idahoensis. Next base: position 83,522 of record JAMPIV010020367.1, read on the forward strand.
ATTAATGCCACCCCCAACCCGCGTCGCGCGATACACAATTACTACTATCACGCGTGTTAGGCTACAAGCACTAACTTTTTCGGACGGACAGTGATAAATTCACTACCCTTCCCAGAGTTAGGTTTTAAAATCATAAAAAAACGCTTATTAGGAAAGATAACATTATATGGGTTTACGTTTGAAAACATTACAGTACCCAGACAGCACATCTTCGAAACAGGAGGTAGAAGGAATTGCATATTTTGAACGCAGCCACGTAGCTCTTTTAAATTTGGATATTTGGGTTCCTTAGGGCTTGCTGACAAAGAATATGTAAAACGTTACGCAAATAGTCCAGGAATTAATAAATTATACCCAAAATAAAATAGTGGGGATGCCTGACAGCATGGAATCATTTCTGCTCATAAAATTTTTTTATAACGTGTTTGAAAAAAAATCTTACGTTACAGAATTAGCCTACCATGTAAACTCCAAATTGATTGGAGCGCAACAAATGAAAGACTAACCACGATTGGTCGGGCTATAAATACTATCTTTCGTTGTTAGGGGAGACGTGAAAAGGTAACATTTTTTCAAACACTTGTCGAAACGTGGCCTCATTGGCTAGACTCGCTGATATACTCACTTAGGAGCGTTAGTTCGAGACCACTAGTGCAAATAATCTTGATAAAGCAACAGTGCGTTGAAGCCAGCTCATATTTGTGTTAAATAAAAGCCTGGAACATAAGCAGATGGGAATTTGTGCCAGTAATTGTGCCAGAATTCATTGCTAATCAACGTATCTGTGTTTATTTCCATGAAATTGTGGTAAGCTTGAACCATTCAGTATCTTTTAATGAAAATTGAATGTAAATTGTTAATTTATGCCTGTATATATATGTGTAGTTCAGTGGCAAACAGGAGATAAAGCCTATAATGCTCCAGCCTGAACAGAGGGTGTCGGAGGGAAGTAAAACGGCATGGAATGGCCAAATAGTACACTGACACCTGGATGATTGATTAGACAGAAATAATGCTGGAAGTGCAGAGGCGTGGTAACCATTAAGGAGGTAAATACTGGTATAAAGTATTTCAGATGAAGCTGACAGTTGGCCTAACGCTCTGAACTCAATGTTTGTGATGTGTTGTGATCAGTGTAAAAGAGAGTATAAGTTAGTTATGAAGTAGAAGGTACATCCTTCTTGATTTCAGGGACCGTGGTCTTGATGGTACTGAGCAGCACCTGGTCAGAGCTTTGCTGAATCCAGAGTCGGACAGCATACTCCTTGGTCTTTTTAGCTATCAGTGAGGTGTCTCCAGAGCCCAGGGGAGAATTCTAGCAGAGGAGTCCTTTCCTGCCGCCATCACGCAAGATAAGCTGATTTGGCCAGCTGAGCTCAACATTATGTCCCCTCATCTTGAAATAACTTTGTAAAAATAACATTCAGAGGGGAATTTAATTGTCTTAATATCAGGAACTGAGAACATCTCCAATACTAGTCCCTAAGACAAACTATTGAAGTCATGATGACAAATACCAACAGAGCTTGAACAAAACAAAACCAGTATTACCTCATATTACCACTACACAACTGACACACATAGGATATTTTTAATAATATATGTCACTACAATATTCATATTGATAAAGTCTGTACATATACTTGTAATTAAAATTGATTGTGATTCCTGGTTCCTTTGTATTTGAATCAGGACACATATACCTTTATGACAAAAATGAATACATATTGTTATTTGAAAAGTTATCAGTGACTCCTTAAGATATTCTTATAGAGTGTTATATGTATGTGAGTGTCACAGTGTTGTCAAGAGTAGTGGATTAAATTAAATTGTTTATCTGTCTGTTGTTGTGACTTACACTTCATCATACACATACCCTAGACACATAACGTAGTCATCACACTATTCCAGAATAATTCTGACTGAGATATATAGATATGTGGTAGCAAGTAAGGTTATCTATAATACACTGCTCTTAATAGATATAGATACCTTCACAGCTGATCTCAGTCAGTACACTAAGTCCCCTATAAATATTTATAACATCCCACTTCACCACATATATTGGGGCTCGCTCTTGGGATTTTGAATCTTTCCCTATTAAAAATATTGGGGGTAATTCACTTCAGGGAATATAAGAATTAAAAGGTATCCTTGGGTGGAATTAAATAAGGTTGAGCTCACGGTGCCTGTGTTGTCCATTAGATATATTTAGAGATTAAATTGTTGGTTAGACATTGTAGAAATTTACCTGATAGACAATGGCGGACCTGGCCAAGTTTCGATCTGCTGCTGTACAGACTGCAAAAGAGTTAGGATTAGATGGGCAAGTTATGGTTGCCTATGTCACTACGGAATGTGACAAATTTATTGAACGCGAAGAAAGAAGGTTTGAAGCCGAAAGAAAGTTAGAGGCTGAAAGGGAAATTAAGAGGTTACAATTTGAGGCTGAGGCTGAGACTAAGAGGTTGCAGATTGAGGCTGAGGCTAAGAAATTGGAAGCAGAAAGAGAAGACAAAAGATTAGCTGCAGAAAGAGAAGCCGAGGAAAGAAGACAGGCTGCAGAAAGGGAAGAGAAGAGATTAGCTGCAGAGAGGGAAGCAGAAAAGGAGGAGAAAAGATTACAAAGGGAACATGAATTACGACTAAGGGAGTTTGAGTTTCAAGGCCATGCTCCTGAAAATGGTGCCAGTCCCTTTGCCTCTGATGCTACGGTTACTCAGGGAGCCTCAACCTCAGCTATGAACTTTCATTTAGATCATTTTGTTGAGAAAGACGATGATATTGAGAGCTATATAAATAGATATGAACTATTAGCTACCACGTATGGGTTAGAGAGAGAAAGGTGGAGCTTAAAGTTATCTCAGGGACTTCGTGGGGCAGCTTATGAAGTTTTTGCAAAAATGAGCAGAGGTGATCAGGAAAATTATGACATGCTAAAGCAGGCTCTTTTGTTAAGGTATGAAAAGAATGCAGAATTTTATAGGAAAAAATTTAGGAATGCTAAACTACTGTCAGGTGAAACCTATCACCAGTTCTCTGCACGAATAGAGACATACTTGGAGAAATGGACTTCTCTGGGGAAAACCCAAGATCTTAAGGAAATGGTCCTTATAGAGCAATTAAGAGAGTCCATGGCTCCAGACCTGAGAAAGTTTCTCATGGAACAAGGTGCAGAGAGGCTGGGTGAGTTGCTAAATGTTGCTGAAAGGTATCAAGCAGCTCAAGCAGAGGTAACAGGTAATAAAAAGAAACAAGTGGATAACTTTAGGGCACCACAGAACTTTAATAAATTTGATCCTAAGGATCAAAATAAAGGTAAGCACCAATTTGATAGGCCACGGTATGAAAATAAAAATAAATTCCCACAATTCGATGAAAGGAAATATGATGAAAGAAAATCTTTCAACCAAGGAAAAAGGTGGTGTAAAAATTGTAAGATGAACAATCATGACACTGACCATTGTAGAAGGAAACCTCCTCATTTTGCTGCTATGACATCGGGGAAAAAGGAAAAGAAGGGCAAACCTGAAGAATTACAGGAACCATACCACCCCCCAGTGTGTGAAGATGTCATCTGTAATGGTGTCACTATAAGATGTTTATATGATACCGGTTTAGATTACGATTCCGTTGTGAGTTCTCACCTGGTGCAGGCCGATCAATACACCACGGAAACAGTGGAGATTCAAACTGCAACCAAGGATGTAGCTACCATGACACTTCCCGTCGCCCGAATAAAAGTGAAAACGCGATATGTGGAAGGAATCATAAAAGCAGCAGTGATAAATGAGCCAATCTACCCTCTAATATTGGGGTGTAGATATGTCTTCTTGGGGAATCCCAAGAGACCTGTGATATTGGCAACAGTGCAGACCAGATCACAGACAAAGAAGGAGGAGGATAATCCCATAAATACTCACCCAGATGAGATGAGGAAGGCACAGGCTGAGGACAAAACACTCAAGCCATGTTTCAAGAAGTTGCCCAAATCTCATACACCTCCAGGCAAGGGAGAGTTTTATATGAAGAATAAACTGATATATAGGAAGGCTGGATCTGAATCCAATGGTCACGGACAGCTGGTCCTTCCCACTTCATATAGGACTAAAGTGTTGGAACTAGGGCATGCGATTCCCTTCAGTGGTCATATGGGAATCAGCGCAACAGGACAGCGAATAGCTTGTCACTATTTCTGGCCAGGAATAACTGAAGATATCAAACGATATGTAAAATCCTGTCCAGAGTGCCAACGAGTAGCACCTAAACATTGGACTGCACCAGCAACTCTGGGGGAAATGCCCATAGTGGGAACACCCTTTGAGAGAGTTGCCGTGGATCTTGTGGGACCTCTCACCCGAACCAAGAGAAGGAACAGCTACATTCTGACTCTGGTGGACACTTGTTCTATGTGGGGAGAGGCAGTAGCCCTGTCATCGATTGATTCAAAACATGTGGCAGAGGCATTGCTCACAATTTTCACAAGGTTAGGCTTTCCCAATCAAATCTTGACTGATAATGGCTCTCAGTTCAAGGGGAAACTAACGGAAGAAGTTTTCAGGATCTTCCAGGCCAAACACTTCCACTGTAGTGTGTATCATCCCCAAGGGAACGGCCAAGTGGAAAGATTTAACGGCACATTGATGTCGATCCTGAGAAAGTTGGCACACGAAAAACCAGATACATGGGACCAGTACCTGCACGCCGCCCTCTTTGCTTATCGGGAGGTACCCCATAGTTCAACCGGTATGGCCCCGGCAACATTATTGTTTGGAAGGCCAATAAAAGGTCCACTCGAAGCTATGTTAAGAACGTGGACTGATGAAAAGGCAGAGGAAAACATTACATCTTCATACCAATATGTGAATGAGCTGACCACTCGGTTAAAAACTGGCTGGAAACTTGCCAATGAAAATTTGAAACAAGCCAGGAAGAAACATGCTGCCTATTATAACAGGAAGGCGAAGGACAGAAATTTGGCTGTGGGAGAGAAAGTACTGCTTCTTTTGCCTGGGAGTCAGAATAAGTTACAAATTGGATGGCAGGGTCCATATACAGTTTTAGAGAAGGTGTCTAGAACAAATTATAAGATAGATAAGAAGGGGAAAGAAAAAATCTATCATGTGAATCTCCTGAAGAAATATTTGGAAAGAGAACATCAGGAAGAGACACACTTGTTGACCTTGTCCATCGCCATGGAGATGAAAAAGGAACCACTTTCATCATTTGAATATCCATTACACCCCTGTGAGACAGCAGCACAGGTGAAAATCAGTACACATTTAACGAAAACTCAGAAAAAGAGAGTGCAACAGGTTCTAAATAATCATGCAGAGGTGTTAACAGACCGACCAGGGCATACAAACCTATTGGAATATGATATGAAACTAATAGACTCCACACCTGTCTGTATGAAACCATATTCGATTCCGTTTGCTAAGGAGAAAGCTTTGAAGGAAGAGATAGACTATCTATTGAAGGAAGGAATTATTTCGCACAGTGAGTCTTCGTATAGTTCCGGTGTGGTACTCTTAAGGAAGCCCTCTGGAGAACATAGACTCTGTATAGATTACAGGAGACTGAATGCTATTACAGAAGGACAGGTGGATCCATTGCCGGATACAAATCAGCTGTTTGCCAGGCTAAATAAAGCTAAATATTTCTCAAAAGTGGATCTGAGTAAAGGATACTATCAGATTCCAGTAAAGCCTGAGGTTAGACCATACCTAGCTTTTAGTACCTCAGAAGGACACTATGAGTTTAATAGATTGCCATTTGGATTGAAGAATGCGCCTAGTGTCTTCTCTAGAATGATGAGAAAATTATTGGATCCTCTGAATAATCCCTGTATAACAAATTTTATGGATGATATCCTTATAGCAACAGAAACATTTGAGGAACACATTGACTCTCTGAACATGCTGTTTGATCGACTTAGGGAGGCAAATTTAACAGCCCGACCAACCAAATGTTGCGTTGGATGTAAAGAATTGGAATTTTTGGGACACACAGTTTATCAGGGAAACATGACCCCTGACCCAAAGAATTTAGAGAAACTACAGAAAGCCCCGAGACCACAAACCAAGAAGGACGTGAGATCCTTTGTCTCATTATGTGGTTTCTACCAGAAGTATATCAAAAACTTTAATTCCATATGTGCACCGTTAACTGAATTGACACGTAAAGGACATCCAGATCGCATTACATGGACACCACAATGTGAAATGACTTACCAAGAATTGAAGGAAAAGCTCACAAGTAAACCCATTTTGAAATTACCTGACTTAAGTCAAGAATTCATAGTAAGGACGGATGCAAGTAATATTGGGTTAGGTGCAACTCTACTACAGAAATCAGATGCATTGGATGGGGAATTAAGCCCAGTGGCACATGCTAGCAGAAAGTTGAATAAAGCTGAAATCAACTACTCAACTAGCGAAAAAGAATGTCTTGCAGTAATATGGGCGATAAAGAAATTCAATATTTATCTATATGGGAAGGCATTTAAGTTGCAAACAGACCACAAACCTTTATCGTTTCTAGCACAGGCTAAGCATGAGAACTCTAGGTTACTCCGATGGTCTTTACTTCTGGCTCCATATAATTTTAGCATTGAGTATATATCTGGAAAAACCAATTTGGGAGCGGATTTTTTAAGCCGCCATCCGTGTGATGAGAATCACCGTAAACCCCAGAAATAATAATAAATTTCTCTATGTGAATATAGAATAAAGGACTGACATATAATGTCTGTTTTAAGAGGGGAGGTGTCGTGGAATATTCTAATCCACATATATAAATTATCAAGTAAATATAAAGCCTAATAAATACATATAATAAATAAAGGAAGAAGAATGGTAAAGAACAGTGCTGTCACAATGACTGTACTCGAAATCCCCTTGTTTTCTACTGCGTATGCAAATTGTAACGTTTCACGTTGATATTAAAGGCCTTCTGCAACATACACGCGTTTCCCAAACACACAATAAAATGTACTGCCTTTCTAAGAAAAACCTTGAAATATGCAAGTTGACCTAAATTTTAAATTCCATTCATGTCTTTTTCTACACTATGTTACCAAGATCAAAAGACAGATGGACTAAAGGATAGCGAGAAGAGAGAGGGGCGAATAAAGCCGAACGCATGCAAAATGAAACACGCGTCTCGCTATTAATGCCACCCCCAACCCGCGTCGCGCGATACACAATTACTACTATCACGCGTGTTAGGCTACAAGCACTAACTTTTTCGGACGGACAGTGATAAATTCACTACCCTTCCCAGAGTTAGGTTTTAAAATCATAAAAAAACGCTTATTAGGAAAGATAACATTATATGGGTTTACGTTTGAAAACATTACAGTACCCAGACAGCACATCTTCGAAACAGGAGGTAGAAGGAATTGCATATTTTGAACGCAGCCACGTAGCTCTTTTAAATTTGGATATTTGGGTTCCTTAGGGCTTGCTGACAAAGAATATGTAAAACGTTACGCAAATAGTCCAGGAATTAATAAATTATACCCAAAATAAAATAGTGGGGATGCCTGACAGCATGGAATCATTTCTGCTCATAAAATTTTTTTATAACGTGTTTGAAAAAAATCTTACGTTACAGAATTAGCCTACCATGTAAACTCCAAATTGATTGGAGCGCAACAAATGAAAGACTAACCACGATTGGTCGGGCTATAAATACTATCTTTCGTTGTTAGGGGAGACGTGAAAAGGTAACATTTTTTCAAACACTTGTCGAAACGTGGCCTCATTGGCTAGACTCGCTGATATACTCACTTAGGAGCGTTAGTTCGAGACCACTAGTGCAAATAATCTTGATAAAGCAACAGTGCGTTGAAGCCAGCTCATATTTGTGTTAAATAAAAGCCTGGAACATAAGCAGATGGGAATTTGTGCCAGTAATTGTGCCAGAATTCATTGCTAATCAACGTATCTGTGTTTATTTCCATGAAATTGTGGTAAGCTTGAACCATTCAGTATCTTTTAATGAAAATTGAATGTAAATTGTTAATTTATGCCTGTATATATATGTGTAGTTCAGTGGCAAACAGGAGATAAAGCCTATAATGCTCCAGCCTGAACAGAGGGTGTCGGAGGGAAGTAAAACGGCATGGAATGGCCAAATAGTACACTGACACCTGGATGATTGATTAGATAGAAATAATGCTGGAAGTGCAGAGGCGTGGTAACCATTAAGGAGGTAAATACTGGTATAAAGTATTTCAGATGAAGCTGACAGTTGGCCTAACGCTCTGAACTCAATGTTTGTGATGTGTTGTGATCAGTGTAAAAGAGAGTATAAGTTAGTTATGAAGTAGAAGGTACATCCTTCTTGATTTCAGGGACCGTGGTCTTGATGGTACTGAGCAGCACCTGGTCAGAGCTTTGCTGAATCCAGAGTCGGACAGCATACTCCTTGGTCTTTTTAGCTATCAGTGAGGTGTCTCCAGAGCCCAGGGGAGAATTCTAGCAGAGGAGTCCCTTCCTGCCGCCATCACGCAAGATAAGCTGATTTGGCCAGCTGAGCTCAACATTATGTCCCCTCATCTTGAAATAACTTTGTAAAAATAACATTCAGAGGGGAATTTAATTGTCTTAATATCAGGAACTGAGAACATCTCCAATACTAGTCCCTAAGACAAACTATTGAAGTCATGATGACAAATACCAACAGAGCTTGAACAAAACAAAACCAGTATTACCTCATATTACCACTACACAACTGACACACATAGGATATTTTTAATAATATATGTCACTACAATATTCATATTGATAAAGTCTGTACATATACTTGTAATTAAAATTGATTGTGATTCCTGGTTCCTTTGTATTTGAATCAGGACACATATACCTTTATGACAAAAATGAATACATATTGTTATTTGAAAAGTTATCAGTGACTCCTTAAGATATTCTTATAGAGTGTTATATGTATGTGAGTGTCACAGTGTTGTCAAGAGTAGTGGATTAAATTAAATTGTTTATCTGTCTGTTGTTGTGACTTACACTTCATCATACACATACCCTAGACACATAACGTAGTCATCACACTATTCCAGAATAATTCTGACTGAGATATATAGATATGTGGTAGCAAGTAAGGTTATCTATAATACACTACTCTTAATAGATATAGATACCTTCACAGCTGATCTCAGTCAGTACACTAAGTCGCCTATAAATATTTATAACATCCCACTTCACCACAACGACCTCACACTTAATTTTTTTTTAATGAATGTGGCTACGTAAAGGGTCTAGGGTTATGATATGTAGTGTGGTGTAATAGGTTATAGATATACCCACAGATATTTAACAAGACTAATAATATTAATAAATGTTAAAATACACTGAACTAACTCACGTGTGTAAAATTTTTTGATAGAATTACATTTATTTTGTTCTGGATCAATTTTTTAGGTTGACCAGAACTTAAAAGGATTTAGAGATTATGAAAGAAATGCATGGAATATTATATCATAAATGCAATAGTGTACATATATATGTACTATACTAGTTAGTTTTATTAAAATGTTCTAGTAGTCATCTACTTGGAAGGATAGTTAATGTTTGTGCTGTTGGGGTGGCCTCATCACACCTGTCTATATTGACTACACAGTGTCCAGAAAATGGTGGGAATTTTTATGGGGATATTAGTAACTACACAGCGTTGGTGAATGTCCAGCAGACCAGAGGCTCACTCATCTTGTAGTTGTAGCTCTGGTGCTGAAATCAGGTGGTCCCACCTCTCCGTGCTGGCGGGCAATAATGGTGGTCTCTGTCACAAGTACTGCACAGATACACTCGAGTAAATCACCAACTGAATAGACACTGCTTGGTTGACAACAGAAACTCACAGCTCTGCAATCAAAGTATGGGCCATGTGTCAAAATCTATTCTCTACCCACGTCTGGACACAACACTGACACAACAACCACATCATACAGACAGGTCCGATCTCTCTGACCAAACAGCACATTTACCATGGTGGTTTTACATCAGATAGATCCTCCCAGACTATAGGTTCTGAAAAATATTTATTAGTTGTCTGCCCTAAAAGAGGATAGGTAATATGTTTCATTATTCTCAACACTTGATCTGTCTTGCCTAACCCTTGCTGGAGTTTATGTACATTGTTGGTCCCTAGACCCTGACTAGGGCGGGGGGTCTAGAGCAAATCCCTACTTGTTTGTAAGGCTAGATTTCGATATGGCAGTATCAAATCACTCAAACATGAAACAATATTCAAAATATATAAGGAAATAATTTCAATCTTACCAGATTATGAATAAATAACACAGAATTGCTAGCAAAACTCAGCTGAGCTGCTGGCTATAGTATGGCGTCCCTAAATTTCTTACACTTTCTTTCATATGGAAATCACCACACTTTAAAATCTGTGTCTATCACTGAACAACTATTGAAGAATGGCCCCACTTTCGCGTCTGAGCGCTAATGATATGATTGTCTGTGGCCAATCACTGCCTAGGTTTATTTGAATTTCAAATTTCCTACCATAAAGTCATTTCAGTCATGCTTCAGTCAAGTATGGATGGTTATCTGTTAGTCTGTCCGTCTCTACTTGTGTTTCTACAAAATGTACTTGATTTTTGAACCAACCTTTCTCTCCCCTCCAAAATTTTGTCGTTAAAAGTTATTTTTAGACACAGCTACCACCCAAAAACCCTCTCCTCCATACTAAGTAAATTTGAACACCTGCGTCCCAAGGTCGTGTTTTTGTGTGCAAATCGCGACACTTTTAGATTCAATACAGTCTGTCGATGATGTGAACAACACTGTCTTTTGTCATTATCTTCAATATTATCTATCCGTCTGTAAAATTAAGAACATATTAGTTCACTGCTCAGAATAGGCCATCCGGCCAGCTAATTTTTATATTCCTAACATTAATATTAAGAAAAAAGTACTTTTTAATTTTTGTAATATTCCTAACATCTGCGTTTTAGCCGCTGAATTCAAATCAAGGGCTTGGTATTGCAAAAGCGTCCAATAAATGACTGTGGCGTATTATATCTATGGTCCCTTCTGTCGAGTTGCTTACTTTTTATGTCAACTTGGGAAACGTGACTTTTCTCCGTTTCCCCCCCCCCCCCCCCAATTGCGTCTCCTTAGCCTTTCTAGTCTCACGCAATCTTTCCAGTCATATTTTTTTCCTTTTTGATCCGCCGTTCCCCTCCTGTCTAGCAAGTCAATTATTATGGAGGATGATGACCCGCGGTCTAGGCGATCATGTACATCAGCAGCCTACGCATTATGTTTTTATCCTTAAATGTTATCTTTGGATGTATTTTACCGTTGTATCTCTGTCAATTTCACTACACATCTCCCCACTTGAAAACATGCCTATGGCAAGTTTCAAAACCAGCGATACACATAGGTAAAATTACTCCTCACGTCTGCCACTACTCTAATTTTGATCACAGGGGTGCCGACTGAGGAAATCTGCACCGACATTCAATTTGCCTGGGATATATTGGATACTGAACTGATAAGGTTGAAGCAATAAAGACCACCTCAGCAATCTTGCGTTTTCATGCTTAGCCTGAGACAAGAACACGAGAGGCTGATGGTCCGTCTCCACCACAAAAGTCCTACCATACAGATAGATTTGAAACTTCTTTATTGCCCATATTAATGCTAAACATTCTTTTTCGCTTGTGGAGTATCCTTGTTCCGCCTTATTCAATTTGCGGCTTGCATAAGCGACTGGTTTAAGTTCCCCATCAGGTGAAGATGATCTTTGCAACAAAGCCCCTCCGAGTCCCACATTACTTGCATCGGTTCTTAAGACAAAGTCCTGTGTCAAATCAGGCAGTTTGAGAATAGGCTTGCTAGTGAGTTTTTCCTTTAACTCTTGGAACGCTAGTTCACATTGTGCAGTCCAAATAATTTTATCTGGAAGTCCCTTGCGAGTCAGATCAGTCAGAGGAGCACATATAGCGTTAAAATTTTTGATGTATTTCTGATAAAATCCGCATAACGACACGAATGATCGCACGTCTTTTTTTGTTTGTGGCCTAGGTGCTCTCTGCAGTTTTTCCAAGTTCTTAGGATCAGGGGTCATATTACCCTGATATACAGTGTGTCCCAAGAATTCCAACTCTTTGCATCCAATACAACATTTTGTTGGCCTAGCAGTTAAGTTCTCCTCCCGAAGTCTATCAAACAACATCTCCAGAGCTTCAATGTGTTCTTCAAATGTCTCTGTGGCGACGAGAATATCATCCATGAAATTCGTGATACATGGGTTATTCAGGGGATCCAACAATTTTCGCATCATCCTTGAAAACACACTCGGAGCATTTTTCAGTCCGAATGGTAGCATATTGAATTCATAATGTCCATCCGAAGTGCTAAAAGCCAAATAAGGTCTCACTTCAGGCTTCACTGGGATCTGGTAATAGCCTTTACTAAGATCCACCTTTGAAAAGTATTTTGCCTTGTTCAGTCTGGCAAATAACTGTTTTGTGTCTGGTAATGGATCCACTTGTCCTTCTGTGACAGCATTCAGTTTCCTGTAATCTATGCACAGTCTGTGTTCCCCAGACGGTTTTCTCAACAAAACGACACTAGAACTAAAAGATGATTCACTGTGCGAAATAATCCCCTCCTTCAACAAATACTCTATTTCTTCCTTCAATGCCTTCTCCTTCGCGAACGGAATAGAATAGGCTCTCATACAGATTGGGTTTGAGTCTACCAGTTTCATGTCATACTGTAGCAAATTTGTATGGCCTGGTTTATCTGTTAATACATCTGTATGTTCCTCCAGAACCTGTTGAACTCTCTCCCTCTGGTTTTTAGTCAGGTGCTTACTGACTTTTACCTGTGCTGCTGTTTCACAAGGATGTAATGGGTATTCATGTGAGGTGAGTGGTTCTTTTTGCATCTGGGTTGCAATAGCCAAGGTCAATAAGGGGGTGCTTTCCTGGAGTGGTCTGTCCAGATACTTCTTTAACAGGTTTACATGATAAACTTTTTCCTTCCCCTTTTTGTCAATTTTATAGTTTGTTCTAGACACCTTCTCTAGAACCGTATATGGACCTTGCCAACCAATTTGTAATTTATTCTGGCTTCCGGGTAGTAGAAGCAGCACCTTCTCTCCGACTGCCAGTTCCCTGTCCTTTGCCTTCCTATTAAAATATGCTGCATGTTTCTTCCTGGCTTGCTTCAAATTATCATTTGCCAGTTTCCATCCAGCTTTCAAACGAGTGGTCAGTTCGTTCACATATTGATACGATGAGGTAACAGTCTCTTCCGCCTTCTCATCTGTCCAGGTCCTTAATAACGCTTCTAATGGACCTTTTATTGGCCTCCCAAATAGCAGAGTTGCGGGAGCCATCCCGGTTGAACTATGTGGTACCTCCCGATACGCAAACAATGCGGCGGGCAGGAATTGATCCCACAGATCCGGTTTTTTTCGTGTGCCAGCTTTCTCAGGATAGAAATGAGAGTCCCGTTGAACCTCTCTACCTGGCCGTTCCCTTGTGGATGGTACGGACTACAATGAAAGTGCCTGGCTTGAAATAGCTTAAAAACTTCTTCCGTTAGTTTCCCCTTGAACTGAGAACCATTATCCGTCAAGATTTGATGCGGGAATCCTAATCGGGTAAATATTGTAAGTAGTGCCTCTGCTACATGTTTTGAATCAATTGATGGCAGGGCTACCGCCCTCCCCACATAGAACAAGTGTCCACCAGAGTAAGGATGTAACTGTTCCTCCTCTTGGTCCGAGTGAGAGGTCCTACAATATCCACTGCAACCCTCTCAAAAGGTGTTCCCACTATGGGCATTTCCCCTAGAGTTGCAGGAGCAGTCCAGTGCTTTGGAGCTACCCTTTGACATTCTGGGCAGGATTTGACATATCTTTTTATATCCTCCGTTATCCCTGGCCAGAAGTAATGACAAGCTATACGCTGTCCTGTGGCGCTGATCCCCATGTGACCACTGAAGGGAATCGCATGCCCGAGTTCCATCACTTTATCTCTATATGAAGTGGGAAGAACCAGCTGGTTGTGACCATTTGTTCCAGTTCCGGCCTTCCTGTATAAGAGTTTGTTCTTCATGAAATATTCCTCCTTGCTCGGAGGTGTGTGGCATTTGGGCAATTTTTTAAAACAGGGCTTGAGTGTCCTATCCTCAGCCTGCGCCTTCCTCATCTCCTCTGGATGAGCATTTATAGGTTCACCTTCTTCCTCCTTCTTCTGTGACCTGGTCTGCACTGTCGCCATGATCACAGGTTTCTCGGGATTCCCCAAGAAGACGTATCTACACCCCAATATCAGAGGGTAGATTGGTTCATCTATCACTGCTGCTCTGATTTCTCCTTCCACATAGCGTGTTTTCACCGTTATCCTTGCGATGGGAAGTGTCATGAGTGGTATGTCCTTAGTCGCCCCTTGTATTTCCACTGTTTCTGTGGTATACTGACTTGGGTCCACTAGGCTAGACTTCACAACTGAATCATAATCCAAACCTGTATCATAAAGGCACCTTATGGTGACCCCATTACAAATAACATCCTCACAAACTGGGGGGTGATAAGGTTCCTGTTGTCCCTTAGGATTAACCTTTAATCTTTGCGTCCCCGACTTCATTGCAGCAATGTTTGAAGGTTTCCTTCTACAAAATTCGGTGTTATGGTTATCCTTCTTGCACCATTTACACCATCTTTTTCCTTGGTTCAACGGTTTTCTTTCATTGAACTTTTGGTCATTGAACTGTGAGTTTCTGTCGCGATAGTCATTTCTTGGCCGCTCAAAGTTTGTCCTACCTTTATTTCCCTGCTCTCTATTATCAAATTTATTAAATTGCTGTGGAGCTTTAAAATTGTCTATGTGCTTCTTCTTAGCAGCACTTACCTCTGCCTGGGCTGCCTGATACCTCTCAGCAACATTTAAAATTTCCCCCAACTTCTCTGCACCTTGTTCCATGAGAAATTTTCTCATGTCTGGAGCCATGGACTCTCTCAATTGCTCAATCATGATCATTTCTTTAAGATCTTGGGTCTTCCCCAGAGCCGTCCATTTCTCCAAATAGGTTTCTAGTTTAGCCGAGAATTGGTGGTATGTCTCCCCAGACAACAGTTTGGCATTTCTAAATTTCTTACGATAAAATTCACCATTCTTCTCGTACCTTAATAACAAAGCCTGCTTTAACATGTCATAATTGTCTTGGTCTTCCCTGTTCATTTTGGCAAATACTTCATAAAAAGTACCTCTCAATCCCTGTGATAGCTTTAAGCTCCACCTCTCTCTCTCTCTAACCCATATGTAGTAGCTAATAACTCAAAACGTCCTAGGTACCCCTCTATGTCATCGTCTTTTTCAACAAAATGGTCTAAATGAAACCCCATAGCTGAGTTTGAGGCTCCCAGACTGGGCGTAGCATCTGAGGCAAAAGGGCTGGCACCATTTTCAGGAGCCTGGCCTTGTAATTCCAGCTCCCTTAGTCGTAATTCGTGCTCCCTTTGCAACCTTCTATCTTCTGCCTCCCTTTCGGCAGTCAACCTTTTTTCTTCTGCCTCCCTTTGCTGTCGTTTTTCTTCTGCCTCCCTTTGCTGTCGTTTTTCTTCTGCCTCAATCTGCAGCCTCTTCATTTCTCTATCAGCCTCAATTTGTAACCTCTTCTCTTCAGCTAACCTTTCAGCCTCTAATTTTCTTTCAGCCTCTTTTTCTAATCTCCTTTCTTCCCGTTCAATATATTTATCACATTCAGCCGTTACATATTGAATTAAAATTTGACCATCCATTCCCATCTCCTTCGCGGTGAGCACAGCAGCTGATCTAAATTTTGCCAGCTCCGCCATACTTTTTAGACAATATAATAATATACAAGATAAATCTCTAACCAGTAAATACACTAAGTACTTCTTATGACTATAGTCTAACTAATTCTAACTAACCAGTTAACTAATTAATTATTACTGGCTGTGAAGATTCACCAACTTTTATCTGCAGGGACACTTTTAATTTTAAAGGAAATTTTACAATTTATTTCCCTACTTTTATTTCTCCCACCAGGAGATCCTAATATTACTGTTGGGCTAATTATCCCGGACGAGCCCCCAATATCTGTAGTGGTGTTTGATGGTATTGTATGATGGTGATATTACTAAATGTAATTGTATGAGGCCAGCTGTGAAGGCTCCTGAGATAAAATGTAGTTGAGAATTGTCAGAAGGCCTTTCTTGCTACCACTACGACCTCACACTTAATTTTTTTTTTAATGAATGTGGCTACGTAAAGTGTCTAGGGTTATGATATGTAGTGTGGTGTAATAGGTTATAGATATACCCACAGATATTTAACAAGACTAATAATATTAATAAATGTTAAAATACACTGAACTAACTCACGTGTGTAAAATTTTTTGATAGAATTACATTTATTTTGTTCTGGATCAATTTTTTAGGTTGACCAGAACTTAAAAGGATTTAGAGATTATGAAAGAAATGCATGGAATATTATATCATAAATGCAATAGTGTACATATATATGTACTATACTAGTTAGTTTTATTAAAATGTTCTAGTAGTCATCTACTTGGGAGGATAGTTAATGTTTGTGCTGTTGGGGTGGCCTCATCACACCTGTCTATATTGACTACACAGTGTCCAGAAAATGGTGGGAATTTTTATGGGGATATTAGTAACTACACAGCGTTGGTGAATGTCCAGCAGACCAGAGGCTCACTCATCTTGTAGTTGTAGCTCTGGTGCTGAAATCAGGTGGTCCCACCTCTCCGTGCTGGCGGGCAATAATGGTGGTCTCTGTCACAAGTACTGCACAGATACACTCGAGTAAATCACCAACTGAATAGACACTGCTTGGTTGACAACAGAAACTCACAGCTCTGCAATCAAAGTATGGGCCATGTGTCAAAATCTATTCTCTACCCACGTCTGGACACAACACTGACACAACAACCACATCATACAGACAGGTCAGATCTCTCTGACCAAACAGCACATTTACCATGGTGGTTTTACATCAGATAGATCCTCCCAGACTATAGGTTCTGAAAAATATTTATTAGTTGTCTGCCCTAAAAGAGGATAGGTAATATGTTTCATTATTCTCAACACTTGATCTGTCTTGCCTAACCCTTGCTGGAATTTATGTACATTGTTGGTCCCTAGACCCTGACTAGGGCGGGGGGTCTAGAGCAAATCCCTACTTGTTTGTAAGGCTAGATTTCGATATGGCAGTATCAAATCACTCAAACATGAAACAATATTCAAAATATATAAGGAAATAATTTCAATCTTACCAGATTATGAATAAATAACACAGAATTGCTAGCAAAACTCAGCTGAGCTGCTGGCTATAGTATGGCGTCCCTAAATTTCTTACACTTTCTTTCATATGGAAATCACCACACTTTAAAATCTGTGTCTATCACTGAACAACTATTGAAGAATGGCCCCACTTTCGCGTCTGAGCGCTAATGATATGATTGTCTGTGGCCAATCACTGCCTAGGTTTATTTGAATTTCAAATTTCCTACCATGAAGTCATTTCAGTCATGCTTCAGTCAAGTATGGATGGTTATCTGTTAGTCTGTCCGTCTCTACTTGTGTTTCTACAAAATGTACTTGATTTTTGAACCAACCTTTCTCTCCCCTCCAAAATTTTGTCGTTAAAAGTTATTTTTAGACACAGCTACCACCCAAAAACCCTCTCCTCCATACTAAGTAAATTTGAACACCTGCGTCCCAAGGTCGTGTTTTTGTGTGCAAATCGCGACACTTTTAGATTCAATACAGTCTGTCGATGATGTGAACAACACTGTCTTTTGTCATTATCTTCAATATTATCTATCCGTCTGTAAAATTAAGAACATATTAGTTCACTGCTCTGAATAGGCCATCCGGCCAGCTAATTTTTATATTCCTAACATTAATATTAAGAAAAAAATACTTTTTAATTTTTGTAATATTCCTAACATCTGCGTTTAGCCGCTGAATTCAAATCAAGGGCTTGGTATTGCAAAAGCGTCCAATAAATGACTGTGGCGTATTATATCTATGGTCCCTTCTGTCGAGTTGCTTACTTTTTAAGTCAACTTGGGAAACGTGACTTTTCTCCGTTCCCCCCCCCAATTGCGTCTCCTTAGCCTTTCTAGTCTCACGCAATCTTTCCAGTCATATTTTTTTCCTTTTTGATCCGCCGTTCCCCTCCTGTCTAGCAAGTCAATTATTATGGAGGATGATGACCCGCGGTCTGGGCGATCATGTACATCAGCAGCCTACGCATTATGTTTTTATCCTTAAATGTTATCTTTGGATGTATTTTACCGTTGTATCTCTGTCAATTTCACTACATTGGTGTTGAGAATCTTTGAAATATATGAAGGGAATTACGGTGACTTGTGGATGAGAACACTAGTGGGCTATGTAACCTACTTTCAGCAATTAGAGACAAGACGTGACAGGTTGCACTGCATATATATGTTGGACATTAAAAAATACATGTGTAATTACTCTTCTGCTGCAATACGCAGATTATTACCGTAACAATTTAAGCAGTGGCTTGTAGGCCAGTTGGTATTCGTGCATGCTTCTATCCGTCTCTTTTTCTTTAAGTGATATATGTATATATAGTAAAGTAAACCCATTAATATAAAACACTTAGACTCTCATCATGATAGTAATATATTTCAAATATATATGAACTATTCCTAGATAATACTGGAAAAGCGTATACATACCAGCACACGAAGTGTCGCAAGTTAATAACTTGAAGGCACTTTGTTTAAAACTCTAGTCTCTCTATGCACAGTTTTTCTCTACGAGACTAAGACGTGCTTCGTGCTCCTTGAGTATGCTGATGACAAAAGTAAATTCTAAAACGAGTGTCTTTAACAAAGAAAAAATTTTCCCCATTTACCCGCTTCAGTTTTAGAGTTCCCACGCTATGCACCTGTGAAATTATCTTCGCAAATTTGCTTGCTTATCGAATGACAACACGAACGTACAGAGCTAAAAGATTTCACAATGGGAAATATGACATGCTATAAATCTCGAATAAACCGAGTTTGGAAAATCCTACAAGTTAGGGACGTTGGCAAAGCTGAAGCTTCACCTAGACTCAAATGGGGAATAAAAGCTCGTGAGAAACATTTTTCCGAATACTGGTGCTAGACAGAACATAATGCAATATCCAGAATGAACAGAAAAATACAAATACACAAATTATTGTCGATCTACAACAAACGGTAAGTGCTGTTTGAAATGCCTGACAACGATCATAGGGTCAGCACTACCTGGTACGTGTATGGCAGTCCATGATCAAAAGTTACACATATATATTTTAACGTGTCCTGCCTTTCGATCTAATGCCCATGTTGTGTATTGGCTATCAAGGAATGTTATATGTGGGGGCAGTTAGGTTCTGGCTTGGTGAGTATGTCTTCAATCGTTGCTGATGTTTACGCGAATGCTAGGTTGAGTAGACGAAGGGTTAGCATCATACTTTTCACCTGAACACAGCCACACAGTATCGTTCTTAGCTCGTACAACAGTGTTAATGATTAATCAATGAGTTGGTGAAGACTGGTCCACATCCAAATTTATTCACAGTAGCTCCAACAATAATTCAGCATAAATAACATTAGGTAGATTGCATTCATTAAGGTCCAGTGTCAGTCTATCGTGGTAAACAATGTAAGAGGCATACAATTCATAAATCTCAATTCTGGCCGTACGAGACTAGCGTTCCGGTTAAAGCAAGTGTCGTGAAACATTCTTGTCACGTAGACAGTGACTTAATTTATTTTTCCATCTCGTCTCAATGTTATTACTCCTTAATGTTCTGTTTTCCTTTACATTTTGTTTCTCTTTGCTTTGCTACCTGTGTGGCCCAATTGTTTTCTCCTTCTCAAACCCCACCCGAGGTTGTTTACGTTCGAGCCTGCAGCGGTCAGCGAGCGATAATGTTACGTCAGCACACCTGGCCTGATCAGAAGAACGTCTGTTACGCTTAAAGTGTTAGAACGAACCAAAGACGGTTTCTGTGAAAGAAACGGTTCGTTAGCGGCGGGTACCCTCTGTGGTCCGAACAGGGGAATTTCTCTGGTCGCTTTAAAACGTTTGATCACAAGCGGCTAGTACCCTTTGAGGCCTGGGTAACGAGTTTGATCTTGTTCAGGGGGAGATAACAATCGCGGTCAGTTTGTGGGTTGTTTGCCCTTAGATGAGCAACGAGCACATAATATTATGATTGTCTCTCTGGGGGGAATTTTCGCAAAGTTGTTGCTTCTGAAACCTTGTCTTACCCGGTATTACGCATTACGCCGATACATCTGTAGAATCAGGCTAGGCAGGTGTCAAGGGTAGAATGGTTTGTAAGCTATAAGATTTGAAATTTTACTACGTCAAACACACTCGTAGAAGATTCCTGGCCCGAGATGGACCATCATGAGAGAGGCAGACTTTAACAGAACTAAAATGTTAAGGCCTTTCTCTAGTCATTTTCGGGGTGAGTTGACATATCTTATAATATGATATATTCATGTTACAGATTTATATATATATATATATATATCTGATAGGAATGTGAGGACTTCTCCCAGCAATTTACTTCAGTGATAGTGTTGTGCCGTATTCAGCCTTAATTAAGTGGTGTTTAAGCTGTTTTTGGTTTATCATGGGTTAAATGTTAAACTTACAATAACAGACACTCACTAGGCGTAGAATCAGTCCACAGATGCTTATCATGGGTTAAGAATAGGCTAAATTAACTGTCATTTCTGTAAGATAATGTCAGAGGTGGATTATTCACTTAAACACTGAATTATGGGAGATAGTCGCTTATTCCTTGTGGATAGATATTTTTAGTGGCTGAGGAGAAATTTGATATGCTTACTTGTGTAGTTAGACACTAGTTTATAACTTTCACAGGAGCAGCCACCAGCTATAGAAAACATTTTACCTTATGACTCAGTCAGAACTGTTTTATAGCAAGAACATTGCATTTTCTATGTATTCATTTGTGGGATATTAATATTATATTTCCCCAAAGGAACATATGATTTATTTGTGTAATGTCAAATGCTGTAATCTGTTTATGTAAATTCATTTAATGTTGTAAGATGAATAAGCATATTCATTTAACTGTAACTACAGGTTCGGTTTCCTGTATGTTGAGATTGGGAGAAGAGGAGTAGATTGTTGCTGTCAGAACAGTTACTGACAGGTACCTGGGTGTGCAAAAGATATTAAGCCTATGCGGGCGCGTGTTGATAATTGATATTTTTAAGGAACAGGAGACATGGTTAAAGACAGCCCTAAACTATCATAGCAATAATTATAATAAATTTAATCCCATAGTGGAGCGAAACTTTCTGTATAAAGTTAGTGTGATTTATTATTTGCTTGATGTAAAAGGGTGTCTCTTTTTGGGTCTCAGTTTCAGGGATACCGAATTGCTAGAGTCAAGTCTCCAGTCAGGCGAAGAATGTCACATTCTCTTCGTTCTAGATGGATTCTGAGCACATCTAGCATCACGAGTCGTCAACCCCCATTCCTGAACCTAAACCTTTTTGTCAACGCCAAGTTAAGCTCACGCAATGCAACGAGCAAACGCTAAATCTGGAAACATCGAATGCAGTAGTAGTTCTCTACTCGCCTATTGGATTACCAGTCAGAGCATTGCGGCTTCCAGAATATCCAAAACCGCCCAGCATGTCTATAGCAGAATCTGATAGCACCAAGCCTTTGTGTGCCTAAACGGGGCACTCAGCCAAGCCACGGTCAAGCAAGCCCAACCAGGATTTACTGCCTAGTACGAAAGGTCAAAAGCGCCGGATAAGAGCGCTAGGGACTGCCTTGTCCTCAAGTAACTTCGTCTGGTGTATTTCTGGGTCTATGTAGAACTTCGCACGTGTGAGCAGCCATCTATGGACAGAGTTACAGCCCCCCTCACGCCATTAGAGGTCACCAACGTTTAGCAACAACAAAGAAAGTTTTGTAGGCTAGTCCCTCACGAAGGATCTACAAGTAATACACTTTCTGGAGCTAGCATTTGGTCCTACGACCGCGGACAGGCTGTCGCTCAGTTCGGTTATTTGGCCAGCAAGAAAGATAGACAGAGTTCCAGCCCCCCTCACGCCATTAGATGTCACCAACGTTTAGCACCAACAAGGAAAGTTTTGTAGGCTAGTCCCTCACGAAGGATCTACATGTAATACACTTTCTGGAGCTAGCTTTTGGTCCCACGACCGCGGAAAGGCTGTTGCTCAGTTTGTTTATTCGATCAGCAGGAGATAAATAGAGTCTTCAGAACCACCTCGCGCAATTAGGGAGGAATCCCCAATGATAGCGCCTATACAGTGATTTTATTCACGTTAATTCCATCACCCATGGAGAATATGTACGAAAAAACCACTTACTTGAGCTATTTCATATGGTCCCCGAAAACGGACGGACTGACACTCGATTTATTTATCTCTCTGTGTTCTACAGGTTTTATGAATGGTGATCTGTGTGTGGTTGTTGGTGTATATGATTATTGATGACTATTGATGATTATTTGATTATTGATGTAATTTTATGTTGTTGTGATGATATGCACTATTTTCATGTTTTTCTTCATTTAATAAAGTTTACACCTTTATTAATACGCTGTTCACGACCTTTCCATCCATAAGAAACTTGTTTTTAGCTTTTTACTATAATCTCTATGTATGATAAGAGAAAAGAGTGAGAGCAGGAGGTGCTTAGACAGACATAAGTGAGTTGAGGCTTGGAGAGAGAGATCATTTTGATAAATCTTCTTCCAGGTTGTCTCAAGTCCATCTCCTATTTACACCTTTCTGTGTGTGTAATCTATAACTCTGTCAGTCCACTATCCCTTGTCGATTTCACTACTGTTGTCCAACTCGACAAATACGCTACACTCAAACTCAACCACGACAATTCTAAATCCACATATCTAAATTAAAAAGTAAATGTAAAGCCTAACGAATTATATCAATAAAAGGAAAGAAGAATGGGGAAAGACCAGTGCTTTCTAAATGGCATACGCCAGCGTGTATACCTCCGTAATGGCTGAACAATAAAAACCCCTTTTATGCTCCGTCTGCATAATAGTGTAACGCTTTCACGTTTGATAGTAAAGCCTACAGCAGCATACACGCCTTTCTAAAAATAAAACGTGTACTGTATTTCTTAGAAAACCGTGAGATAGACACACTGTGTAATGACCTAGATTAATACCAGCATTAATGTCATTATATACACTGTGTAGCCTAAAAGACCGACGGACTTAGAGAGAGAGAGAGAGAGAGAGAGAGAGAGAGAGAGAGAGGACTGAACGGAGGAACGCAGGCAATACTACCACAGTCTCGCGATATAAAATTAATGCCACCCTACGCGTAAGGCATGAAGCGCTAACTTTTTTTCAAATAAACAGGGACAAAAAACTCTACCAATGCACGGTTAGATTTTTAAAAACATGGTTAATGCTTATTAGGAAACATGACCCAATACTGTTTTACGTCTGAAATCCTGACATTAGCCTGACAGTACAGAAGACACCCCATAGTATGGAAGTGAGGAGGTGGTAACAGCACGACTATCCTAGAAGAAAATACATATTTTGAACGCAGCCACTTAGCTCCATTAAAACTTATATATTTGGGTGCCTTAGGACTTGCTGATAAAAAGAATATGTTAGGTATTAAGCAAATAGTCTAATAATTAACAAATTATAGCCAAAATATTATAGGGGTGTTGTCTGACAGCACCAGATCATAATTGCTCATGTTTGGATACTGCTTTACGTTAAATAGGCCAACAAGTTAAATCCGATTTGATTGGCTAGAAGAATATGTAAGCCTAAACATGATTAATCGATTGCAAATACTATTTTTGGTTGCCACGGGAAACGGTAGGAAGGGTACTTTTTTCAAATACTTTTGTAAACATGGTCTTATTGGCTAGACCAGTTGATATAGTCAATTAGGAGCGTCGGTTCAGTGCCACTTTGTGAAATTAAACTGTGTAGAAGCAAGTGCGTTGAGAAGCAGTTCATATTTTTCAAATGAAAGCCTGGGATAGAGGCAGATCGGAATTGTGCCATAACTCATCGCCAGTCAACGTATTTGTTTAATATTTCCTTGAAATTGTGGGACCGTGGTAATAACGTATTGAAGCAGCACCTGGTCTGAGTTTTGCTGAATCCAGAGGCTGGTAGCATACTCCTTGGTCCATATATCGACCAGTGTTGGTTCTCAAGAACACGGTGAAGCAAGCGAGCAGTGGAGACTGTTTCCTGCCGACCACACAGAAGTGGCCAGAGCAGCTCAATCTTGTGTATAAACCCCTCTAAAAGTGACTTTACCTTAAATCTAGAGGGACATTTATTTGTTTCAATAAAAAAAGAAACTGTGAACCTTTCCAATATTATTTCCACGAGAAACAAACACTTGAAGTCATGATGACACACAACCACCTAGCTTGAAAAGCCAGTATTACCTCATAGTACTACAGCACAACTTACACACATAGTGCAATAATAATATATGTCAATACAAAGATCCTATCTATAAATTGTGTACATACAACTTGTGATTACATTTGATTGTGATTCCTGGTTCACTTTGTAGTTGAATCAGGATATCTAATATTTGAAGGAATTAATACACATATTTTTAAACATTAACACTTGACTCATTTAAGATAGTGTTATAGAGTGTTCTATGTATGTGAGTGTCACAGTGTTGTAAAGTATTGTGGATTAAATTAAATTGTTTATCTGTCTGTTGGTTGTTGTGAACATACACTTCATCATTATCATAACACTAGACATTCAACGTAGTTATCACAATAGCCCAGAATAAGTATGGCTGAGATCTAAATGTGGTAGCAAAGTAAGGTTATCTGTAAAACACTACACCTATTAGATACAGAAACCTTAACAGTTGATCTCAGTCAGTACACTAAGTCCCCTATAAATATTTATATCATCCTACTTTACCACAGCAAGCCGTGAACGAAGTATGGCGGCAAATGTAAATATATGCTGACGATCGAAAATGTTTACCTCAAAATACAGTCACAATGCTTCCCATGGAAGCTGTAACCCTTGACGGCCCATAAACACATCTTATACAATCGTGGCGACCAAATCTCATTACAAGCCACTGAGAAAATATATCGAATAACACATTCACCACGGGAACACAACCATGGCACGTCTCGTCAGGGCTGTTTACATTTTATCAATAGCACGGGAAACTAACCGCTCGGCTGCGCATGAGCAGACGATACATACGTCACGTTATATATTTATAGCTAATGCAGACATCTGTATTTCAGCAAAGGATTGACATACGCCTGTGCGCAAATGCCGTACACAACAACCACCCCGTCCTCTCGGGGGAAAAAAAACAAATGTTTTTTTTTTCAAACATT
This sequence comes from Oreohelix idahoensis, assembly GCA_024509875.1. Taxonomy (NCBI): domain Eukaryota; kingdom Metazoa; phylum Mollusca; class Gastropoda; order Stylommatophora; family Oreohelicidae; genus Oreohelix; species Oreohelix idahoensis. The sequence goes on from JAMPIV010020367.1 coordinate 108,980, forward strand.
CCCCGAATGAAAGAACGGCCAAAATTAAGTACATCATAATAAAAAATCGTCAACAGTAGAACAATAAATTCTCAAAGTCCAGTCGAAGTCACATCTACTGGAAATATTAATGAAAGTGCATGAAAAAGACTGTCATCAGTCAATACATTATCATAAGAATATGAGAGGCAGAAACAAATAAATGTAAACTAATAATGCAATAAAGAAAAGATCATCTTGTAATATATATATGTTAAAGTAATTATATCACTATAGCATAAGGGGATTGTTACATAAAGAGAATCCAACTAATAAACATGCAAAATATAAGTAGGGTTATGTCTTTTAGGGAACATTAAGAAGGAAAAAAAAGAAAAAGTTACAAGAATTTATACATCATGTAGTTTTCATACTGATCTATTGGTAAATATGGTACTGCATTGTTTCCAATTGGCAACAATATGTCTTTCACATGTGCTTATAGCACTGAAGTAGAGTTATCCATTTGACACGAAAGTAGATTGTTACTAAGCAACAAAATGTTCAGGTCCTCATAGTATGAAGGTATCGAAAGTCAATCATCCAATGTAAATGAGTGGATCACGTAAATACATTTGAAAGTCACGCAGCAGTACTGAATGTCAACCACGCGCTTATATTTGGATCACATAATAATGTTAATTAGTATCGTTAAAGTCTTGCTGAGGGCAGCGGGAGAGTAAATCAGCTAGCACATTTTCAGTGCCCGGAATAGCTTGGACATCAAATGCGAACGATTGCATCAAAATAGAATAGCACGCAACCCTAGGATTCTTGTGGTTCGACTTCATGATGAATGACAGAGAGCGCAGGTCTGATTTTATAATAAATCTTGATCCAAGAAGGTACCTCTCCAGTTTCAAAACAGCCCATACGATGGCGAGCAATTCGCGCTCGATTGCTGGATATCTTCTTTCTGCGTCCGTCAGCTTCCAAGAAATGTACAAGTTAGGATGAAGTGTACTGTACGAAATTCTGCATCAATACGGCACCAACACCTTTGGAAGACGCATCTGTGCGAAGATAGAATGTCAAGTTTTTATTTGGTAGCCTCAATATTGGAGGGGTTGAAAATAGATTTTTAATATGAGCTAAGGCTGCTTGGCACTCTTGAGACCAGTGCACATGATTGGGAGAGCCCTTTCTTAATAAAGCAGACAGATCAGCAGTGAGATTGGATAGATTCGAAATAAATCGACTGTAAAATTGAATAAGGCCTAGAATACTGCGCACTTGTTTCTTAGTTGTGGGCACAGATATGTTCAAAATCTTGGACACATTAGATAGTTCAGTTTTAAGCAAACCATGACCAACTCTATGACCAAGGAATGATATTTCTCCAAAACCGACAAAAATTTTAGACGGTTTGGCAGTTAGATGGTGTGAACGTAAAGTGTCCAGCAGTGAAGTGAGACCTAAGAAATGATTTTCCCAAGAAGTAGTAAAGAGACATATGTCATCTATATATGTAATAATATCAGACCTGTTAGAAAAAATCTTACGCATCATCCTGACAAATGTGGTAGGAGCATTCGTCAGTCCAAAGGATGTAAAATTCCATTGAAATAACCCCTTAGGTGTTGTAAAAGCAGTAAGGGGCTTAGCAGTTTCCGATAAAGGAACCTGCCAGTTTCCTTTTGTGAGATCAAACTTAGTGAAAAAACAGCTGTAGCAAGTCTAGGCAAAAGGTCTTCTAATAAGGGTAAAGGTTCAGCATCAAAGACAGCTATATTATTGAGTTTGCGATAGTCAATACATAGTCTTATATTGTCATCTTTCTTTCTAACAATGACCATTGGGAAAGCAAATGCAGAATTTGATGGTTCGATAATACCCAAACGAAGCATGTCGTCAAGTTCTTTATTAACCTTATCCTGAAAATGGATAGGAATGGGGTATGATCGAACTCGAATAGGTCGATCATCCGAAAGGAGGATATCATGAGTGATAACCGATGTATGACCAGGGATGTCTGTCAGAACATCTGGGAAAGATTGAAGAAGATCAGACACCTGCTGACGTTGGTCGGATGATAAATCGGTACAGATAGAAACATCCTTCCACGTCTCAGTAGCAGTTAAAGGCATGACAGGAAGATCCATAGGTGAGTCAGGAAACGCAGATTCTTCCTCCTGAATCACAGACAGGGAACAAAAATGAGTAGTATGCCTTGTGGGCTCATTTACTGCATGAAAGACAGCCTGAAGATATTCAGGTCGAGTATGGAATTCTTTGAGCATGTTTATATGGAAAGTTTTGTTTTTTTCCCTTAACGTCAAGTACATAGTTAACATCAGAAATGCGTGAAATAACTCTGTAAGGACCACTCCAAGCAATGAGTAGTCTGTTGTCCTTTCTAGGAAGAAGCACAAAGGCTTCATCCCCAGGCACCAGGTGTCTTAGTTGTCTGTTACGATTCTGAAACTGACGAGCTTTTTCTTAAGCAGTTTCAGAAGATGCTGTTGCCAACTGACAAGCATCAATTATCTTACGTCGGAGGTTTACGACATACTCGTAAGAGTACTTGGTGTCTTAAGTCATTTCTGAGTCAGTGAGCAAATCTTTAATAAGAAACATAGGACCTCTAGGTTGAGCTCCGAAGACAAGCTCAAATGGCGAGAAACCGGTCTGTTCATTTGGTACCTCACGGTACGCAAACAACACGGCGGGTAAAACCCTGTCCCAGTCTTGTGGATAGCTGACTAACTTTGCCTAATAATTGTTTAAGCGTCCTATTTAGCCGTTCTACCATACTATTGCTCATTGGATGGTACACGGAGCTAAGCGATCTGTCAATGTTTAGTTGTAGCATAACACCAGTCATGGCCTCGGAGACAAACTGAGTACCTCTGTCTGATAGAAGTTTTCTAGGGAAACCTAGCCTGGAAAAGATTAAGAAAAGAGCATCAGCCACGTCTGAGGTGGTGATATTCTTCAGAGGTATAGCCTCTGGCCAGCGCGTGCACATGTCAATACATGTGAGGACATACCTGTGTCCTCTAGCTGACATAACCGGAAGTGGGCCAATAGTGTCTATGGCCATCTTCTCAAAGGGACGTACAGGTATATCTGAAGCCTGTATCTGTGCCATGTGATAGGCTCCCTTTGCTTTGACCTCCTGGCAAGTAACACAGGAGCGACAATACGTAGCAACATCCCTAGATACACCAGGCCAAAAGAAGGAAGAGAGCACTCTGGACCTTGTCCTAGAGTAGCCCATGTGGCCAGCACAATGAGAATCATGGGCGTGTTGCAGGATATAAGTTCTAAACTGTTTAGGAACCATGACCTGTTGTTTAAGAGCAGAAGAATCTTTAAACTTTCTGATCAGGATACCATTCATAAGGATGTACCATTGACGAGGGGCATTATTTACAAGCATCTCCTCACCACTTACCAAACGAAAAAATGTCTGCAAAGAATCATCATCTCTTTGCAGCGTTGCAAAAGATTCTTTGTTAATAGTAGCATGAAAATCATAATCCTGATTTTCGGGCACAATGTTATCAATCGCTTGGGCTTGTGTTTGAGCCCTTGTTGTTACTGCATTGGCAGTTAAAATGTTTTGCCGTTCCCACTCAATAATTTCACCAGGTGTGCACTCTTTGCCACCGTGGATACGGCCAACAATAAGGTCAGTGATTGGATTTTTTAAAAGACACACTTTAATTCTCCCTGTGAAAAATGGAGTCGCTATGTTAACGATAGCTGTGGGATAGAACTGTACCGTACCCCCAAATGTGACACATTTAACAAAATCTCCAGTGGAGCATGATGGGTGCACTAGAGATTGGCGAACTCCCACCGTTGTGCATCCAGTATCTCTAAGCACAGATACCTGCGTATCGTTTAATATACCCTTATGAATGTTTAAGGTGCCTGTGCCATCATGAGCAGCAAGTGCTGTCATCGTAGGAGGTGGATGACCGTATCTTAATGTAGATACCACATTAGGCTGAAATAAAGTTCGGCAATCAGGACACTGCGAAGAAGCATCAAAGTCAAAAAAAGAACAAGCAGCAGCCTGATTTACCGAAGGATTACTTTGAGTAGCACTAAATGTATCAGCAGATTGTGCTGAGTTAGCATGATAGTTTGTACGTTCAACGCTCCGAGAGCGGAAAGGATGGTTATCATTCTGATTATTATAAGAATAATTCCGGTTTCTATTGTCCTGTGAATAATTATACCTTCTAGGAGTTGCATATTGGTTACTGTATCTATTACCATTCCAATTTCCTCTACTACTGAAAAAATTATCATTTCGTTTCCATCCTCTTTGTGGTTGGAATTGGTTCTGTTCTGGTCCCCGAAATTGTCTAAAATTTCCTCTAGACGTGGGAGATTGATTATCGTAAAATTTACCACCTTGAAAATACCCATAGTTATTACCTCTACCCCGACCAAAATTCCTGTCGATACTCTGAGACCTTGGTCTTATGTTTTTGTTCTTCCAAGATGACGCTAATGCCACAGGTAGAGCCTCTTTGATGTGAGAGTTACTCACACATGTGCCTGGGTGAGCGGTAATAAACTGTCTTCCCAATTCTTCCACCAATGTCAAATCCGTAGGTTTCCGTTCATGAAGGTATGATAGGAACTGCTGGTTAACAGAAGACAACACTTTGTCTCTGAGCATTAAGTCCATTAGTGCCTTATATGTTTGTTGAATTTTCGCTAATTCAACCCATCTGTTGAATGTTAATTTAATGGCAGCAATAAATTTCGAGAAGTCCTTCCCTGTTTCTGGCAACATGGTCTTAAAACGCATGCGATAGCCATTTTCATCCAATTGGTAAAGTTTAAGCAATAAAGCTCTGGCAGTTTCATAGTTATTCCTACTGTGACCGTCCATGGTACAAACCGAAGTTAGTGCATTACCTGTGAGGAATTACATCAATCTACTACACCATTCAGATTTATCAATTTCATGTGCCTCACACACAGTCTGAAAGCGATTAAGGAAGTAAGAAATATCGTCTACGTTGTGTTTGAAAGTAGGTAAACGAAATCTACCAGATCCTGAAACATGTTTGTTTGAGGAACTTTGACTCTCAGAATTGTTTTGTTTAATATTTAGCAACTTAAGTTTTTCAAGTTCTAAGGATAACATCTTTTCATCATGTAATTTTTTTTTATCTTCTGCTTCCATCGCAAGTATTTTAAGTTTCTCTTGGCTGGCTAAATCTTCAGCTCTTCTCTTCTCAGCTAATTCTTCATTTCTTTTTTCTCTGGCCAATTCTTCATTTCTATTTTCTCTGGCCAATTCTTCATTTCTATTTTCTCTGGCCAATTCTTCAGCCCTATGTTTCTGATATTCAGTCATAGCTAATTCTTTTAGTGCTTCTCCTTCCATGGCAAAGGCTTTGCCTTGTTTAACAAAATAGTCCAAGGTAGCCATTTTGTATCAATGTTCATCAAGTATTAAGTAATTGCCAGATTTGTATAATCAATAATGTTAATGGCAATTAACAATGCAATCAATGAATGGTAAGAAAAAAAAATAATGAAAAAGACAACAAATATAAATATAAATAAGATACAAAAATATTTTGGAGCATGATAAAGCACTAAGCGACAAAAGACATCATCAGTAAGCAACAAAAGAGAATATAAATGTCAAACTAAAGAGGAAAAATACAGCAAATTGGAACACGCTTACTGCTAAGTCAGAACAACACAGGACCAGAGACACGGTGTATAAACATAAAATTTGTATGTAACTGAGAGACAGCAAGGAGAGACCAACAGATAAGAACAAAATTAGTGCAACTAAAGAAGAAATACTATACAATGACAACGCACAGAACACAAGACGGCACACCTATACAAACAGTAATCGAAGAAAACCAGACACAGGACCTAAGTCGCACGGCGAATATCAGCCGGATATCCCACTGTTGGAAATCTACAAGCAAACCTAACAAAACATCCTGTGTGAGCCCATTGAATGTGGAGATGAACCTCTTGCACCGAATCACCTCCCAACCAAACCCACAGGGACAAACAAGCTAACAGAAAGGTACAGATATAACGTGCAAGAAATAAGAACGAGCTCAGACCAATTTAGCACAGTTCACAAAAAGTGCACATAAAGCCACTTAGCTTGGCGCCAAGGATGGTGAATCTGTCGCACAGCCTCTCCTGGACAGGTTGTCAACGTAGCAAGGGCACATCACAGGTCGAGCAGCTATAATATAGTTATTAGATATCCAAATAGAGCAGGAAGCACGACATCATTGCAGTTTTTCTTACAGAAAGTTCAACTTGATAATGTTGGGCTTTGAAAACTTCCCAAAACATGTGTGTAGCAGCCTGATCTATAACACGTAAATCAGAACTTGATTTAAACGAGGAGCATTCACTGGGACTCTGCTGTAACGTCTTTCTTCAAAAACACAATGATTTGAACAGTTGTACAATGAGCAGAAAAATTTCGTCACAGTCATGTATTTCTGCTCGCATCGATTTCCTGACATGTGCAGAGGAAAGTATGCAAAACAGTTTCAGCACTAGTTCAGAATGCATAAACAATAGACAACATAATATGGTTTCACTTTTTCCGATGTTGTTGAACAGTCCACACAAAAATCTGTTGTGTAATGGCTATCAAGGAATGTTATATGCGGGAGCAGTTAGGTTCTGGCTTGGTGAGTATGTCTTCAATAGTTGCTGATGTTTACGCGAATGCTAGGTTGAGTAGACGAAGGGTTAGCATCATACTTTTCACCTGAACACAGCCACACAGTATCGTTCTTAGCTCGTACAACAGTGTTAATGATTAATCAATGAGTTGGTGAAGACTGGTCCACATCCAAATTTATTCACAGTAGCTCCAACAATAATTCAGCATAAATAACATTAGGTAGATTGCATTCATTAAGGTCCAGTGTCAGTCCATCGTGGTAAACAATGTAAGAGGCATACAATTCATAAACCTCAATTCTGGCCGTACGAGACTAGCGTTCCGGTTAAAGCAAGCCGTGAACGAAGTATGGCGGCAAATGTAAATATATGCTGACGATCGAGAATGTTTACCTCAAAATACAGTCACAATGCTTCCCATGGAAGCTGTAACCCTTGACGGCCCATAAACACATCTTATACAATCGTGGCGACCAAATCTCATTACAAGCCACTGAGAAAATATATCGAATAACACATTCACCACGGGAACACAACCATGGCACGTCTCGTCAGGGCTGTTTACATTTTATCAATAGCACCGGAAACTGACCGCTCGGCTGCGCATGGGCAGACGATACATACGTCACGTTATATATTTATAGCTAATGCAGACAGTGTATTTCAGCAAAGGATTGACATACGCCTGTGCGCAAAAGCCGTACACAACAGCCCATTAAGAGTGAACGTAAGGATATCTGATTTTACTATGGAGTTGTTCAAGGGACGCTACATCACACATATTTTTTTGGGATTTACCTCTAAACCTGTCGTGTAAACAAGTATTCTTCTTCTTCTTCTTTGATCCTTAGTCGCCGACAGTCAAAGCAGTCAGTGGCCATTACGCCTGGTGGCGTCTTGTCGGGCAAGAACAAATTGATTCCACTTTGCTCGGTCGGCGGCCATCCTTCGTGCAGTGCCCCAACTCTGGTTCATTCTTTGCATCTCAGCCTCCACAGTCCTCCGCCAAGTTGTTTTTGGTCGGCCTCTCTTTCGTTTTCCTTCAGGGGTCCATAGCATAGCTGTTCTTGGGATGGCATCGGGGTCTCTTCTGAGGACATGGCCAACCCAGCTCCAGCGTCTGCCAGCTATGATGGTGTGCATGTCCTCTTGCTTGCTCCGAGTAAGCAGATCTTGGTTGGTGATGATATTCGGCCAAAAGATTCGGAGAATTTTTCTTAGGCATGTTGTGTGAAAAGAGGACAATCTCAACTTTTCCTTCTCTGTAACTCTCCAGCTCTCCGCGCCATAGAGAAGCACAGAAAGCACACAAGTATAGCATCTGCCAAAAGTAGCGTTCGCTTCAGTTTAGTTTGTTGATTAGATTACATTAATCTGATATTAGCTTTATATCCTGCATATATAGAGAGACACAACATCGAGTGTTTTGGCTATCTTGTGGGAATGAAGCCCAATAAATTGTCACTGCGCATGCGGCAGTTGTAAATCTGTTTTCGGGGCGCTAGGAAGGTCATGCGGCAGATGAATAGACAACATCATATAAATACAAAGAAAAACATTAACAAGCAACACTTGGGTCGATGCATACACAGATGGAATGACAGCAAATGCAATAAAAGATCTAGGTGGAGGCGCTTTTCTGAGCTTTAGCGGTGGCTCACATAAAAAGCACTCAGTCGCAACAGAAAAATTCTCAAGTAGCTTCAGACCAGAGGCCCTAAACCAGCAGCAGGTCCAGATGGCAGAAATAGTTCTCTGTTTAAGCGTGTTTCATTTAAGCGAATTCAAACAAACGCACGCCCATTCTTATGCATTTTTGTGTTATTTACGCGCCAAACTCGAGGTCACGCGACCTGGCATTTGACATTTTTACAGTATAATTTTCATTGAAGAAATTATGGAAGGCATTCTCTATTAAAGATGCACTTTCGCTAATCAAGATTGCATGGAATGAAATCCTGAGGCAATGCAAGAACGGTGGTGGGGAAAAGAATGGCCCCTCAATTATATCATGACTTTCAAGGCTTTGGCGTTGATGGCAAAAAGTGTTACAACTATTACCGAGGGTGTCAGAGTTGGCCATAAGAGTTGCTTAGATGGCGCATACGAAAATGAAATTACATATTGGCTTGAGTCTCAGAAAGGAGAACTGAACAATGAAGAATTGTTGGAGTTGGAGAACATCAACAAGGAAGAAGAAGGAGACGCTGCAACTTACACCAGTCAGCAACAATCCACATGCCGCCATATTACAGTGAAACGATTAAAGGAGGCCGTCAAACTTCTGAAATCCTGCCTTATTATCCTTGAAGATTTGATCCCTAACATGGACAGGAGCTTAACCGTCAAGACGAAAATGATTCACAGTGTTGCTTCCTACTTGATTATTTACTGCAATTATTGTCACAATAAAGAAACATATGTTACTTGATTGTTTACTGCAATTATTCTCACTATAAAGAAACATATCTTACTTGATTGTTTACTGCAATTATTCTCACAATAAAGAAACATATCTTACTTGATTGTTTACTGCAATTATTCTCTCAATAAATAGACTTATCTTACTTGATTATTTACTGCAATTGTTGTCACTATAAAGAAATATATTTTACTTGATTGTTTACTGCAATTATTGTCACAATAATGAAACATATCTTACTTGATTATTTACTGCAATTATTCTCACTATAAAGAAACATATCTTACTTGATTGTTTACTGCAATTATTCTCACTATAAAGAAACATTTCTTACTTGATTGTTTACTGCAATTATTCTCACTATAAAGAAACAAAACTTACTTGATTATTTACTGCAATTATTGTCACAATAAAGAAACATATCGTACTTGATTATTTACTGCAATTATTCTCACTATAAAGAAACATATCTTACTTGATTATTTACTGCAGTTATTTTCGCAATAAAGAAACATATCGTACTTGATTATATACTGCAATTATTGTCCCAAGAAAGAAACTTATCTTACTTGATTATATACTGCAATTATTGTCCCAATAAAGAAACATATCATACTTGATTATTTGCTGCAATTATTGTCCAGAGAAAGAAACATATCTTACTTGATTATTTTACTTACTTACCCGTTCCTCTTCTACCGTGAAGTGTAGAGGTTTGTAAGAGAGAGCGCCATACTATTCTATCGTCTATCTTCAACTACCTTCCTCAGATACCTCATTTCTGAGGTTTGGATCTGGCTTTTGTGGGTTGTAGTCATTGCCCATGACTCGCATCCATACGTCAAGACTGGGACATAGGTGGGGCGGTATACAGCCATCTTCGTCTTCTTACCAACTTCTCTTTTGCTGAGGCCGAGCTCGATTTATGGCTTGAAAAAGTCTCCCAGCTGCTGCTCTTCGGGTAGCCAATTATTCTTTGATGCCTCCCTTCCGGTGTATGACAGCTATAAGCACGGCTGTTTGCCAGCGATACTTTAGTTTTTTGTTTTTCAATGACCGCGCTATTTATAGCTATCGTGACAGAGGTCACGTGGTCAACTTCCTCACGGGAAAAAATGTGGCGGTGTTTACTTTTGATAGGGCTTAATTAATGCGTTTAGGCTACTTTATTATTATAAATACCGGCTTTAATTTTGCGTAAAGCTAGACTAGAAACACTCTGTTAATTCTGTCACTCTCACGCAACAACTGCCATAATTTTCTCTAGCCCCAAAATTTCGCTCAATCATTCGCACTTCATTTTTTTTTTATAGGAGGAATCTGTACATTCATAGATGGAGAAATATGAGTTTCCATTATAAATTTTAATTGTGAAGTTATATTTTTAATACCGCTGGCGCGTCTTTCAATTTTGGATATAGTGGAATGTACAAATTCTCCTCCTTGCTCTCCATGCATGCCCATTCCAAAGCCACGAGTTCTGATCCAGTCTGCGCAATGTTTTTTTCTAATATGTGCTGTTTAGGAATTGTCTTAATGGGGAATAGCTTTCTGAACAAAGGCACATATGTCTCTATTGATGCTGTTATTGATAATATTAATTCTTTACTAATAGGTTTACTGTGTGATATTTTGTTGTGTACTTTCTCAAATGCTTCGTTCAGTGAGTTGAATTGTTCTTGGGCAATAAACGCTATGTCAGTTATATCTTGTTTGTCTGTAATTTTCAGTGTTTGTGTAATGATTGCTCTTGTAAGATCTTGATAAACTTTTTGTGTGAGATATCTGTGGCAGTGATTCCCTTTGAATGCTCTGCTATGATACGCCTAGTGTTTGAATATGTGTTTGGCTAGTACCTTGTCCAAGTGTGAGCAAACTGGGCCAGACCTAGCTCACAGATCTTGAAACTGAAGTTTGGTCAGCGCATCTTGTGCATTTTCAAGTTTAACTTTAAAACTATCTGTCTCCTTCTTATCCTCACAAAGTTCAATACCTGCCTGAAAAAATTCAATTTTAGCTTCTAATTCCTCTGCCTGTTTCCAGTTCCTACCAAATCTCTTCAAGTTCTTAATAGTACTAATGTTTGCATGTATCTCTTGCGGATTCTCAAACATCTTTGCGTCTATTGTATCGGCTACCTGTTCTAGAAGTCTGTGGTGTTTCAAAACAATACCTAATAACATATGAAGGTAAGGATGTGCCGCATTTTCAAGTTCAATCTCTAACATTGGTTTGTGTAAACAATTATGGTAACGTGCCACTTGCCTTTTATTCCCTTCCCATATTTCATATATCTATTGTAATCTCTTTTCAACATGGCAAAACTTCTTGGTTTGCAAGATGTATGCACTCTGGATGTCTTTATTTCCTTGTTTTGCTGGAGATACCACAGACATGGGTATGTTCCTTGAGCTCCAGACAAACCAAACATTTTCATCAAAAAGTCATAATCCCCGAATAAGAAAACAACAAATTTTTTACCATCCCACTCTAAATTTTTTAGTGACTCTATCTGAGCTTTCATGCCATTCATAAATATTTCTAAATTATCATATGTATCTTTGACTCTAGCCATTGATAAAAAGATGGTATTAAATTTCGAATTTGGTTTCTCTAAATTTACTACCTGCACTGTAACTTTGATGCTTCCCTTTCCATGATCACCCCCAATCTTCAGCCATATTTCATTTTTTGGAATGGAACCCTTATGCCACGTTAATAAGCCCGCCCTCTTGTAATCTTTAAGAAACTCACGAAGAAAGCCAGATAAATCTTTGATACATTCAAATGGTGTCTCTAGCCTTTGTCCATTATCCCCCACAAACTCTTTCATTTCCACATGCACCCATTCACGCGTATCTCTCTTGATCATTTTCTTTCTGCCCCTTCATGCTTCATATAAGTTACTTAGAATTCTTTGGCAGCCGTCGTGTGCACAGGATTGTCTACCAAAGAACACTAATGGAACAGTCCTTATCTCGCACACAATTAAAAAAAAAGACATTCATATTATAAATACAAGATTAACAAGACTTGAAAGATAGATCAAAGTATGTGGAAGTAAACTATCTATAGCTTTACATGTTTTCTGACGCTTATATACGTAGCTAAATAAATAAATGAATGAAAATGCAGAAACAGATGGTGCTTAACAAAAAGTTATTTTTTTTCAACCTTATTTAAGATTTGCGAGTATCAGGAATGCATTTACAGTGATTTAAATGTTATAAAATCTGGTGACAATATGCTTGTTCTTGTAATGCCAAACTCACAAAAATGACTACCACACATTCTCAAGTTATGAAACCAAAAAAAAATGTATGTGGAAATAATCTTTAGCTTCCCTTCGAGAAGTCTTTATAATTATAAACTCATTCGAATGGGCCGATTTTTAGATATTACATTAATAAAAAGATTACTTCTGTTATGAATTTCCTCAAATGATGAAGCTGTTTTCAAAAGTCTGTAACTCCGTCAAATAAAATTTCAATCAAATAAAAATGCAATCAAAAATAGAACACAGAGCAAAGTTATAGTACACAAAAGAAATTTAGCGCTGTGTTTATCCAGAACGAGTGTGTAATGATTTATATTTTACTGATTTTACACACACATCAGCTGATTTTCCCCGCCAAAACCCTCAGTGGTCGTTTACGGTGCACATGAAAATTTATTACCCGGTGTCAGAATTCCGGTCACCGAAACTAAAAGAGCGCACTGGTATAGGGTACAAACAGCTGTGTAAGGTATTTAAAGTGGTCGACCTGCTCCAGGTCCTGTTCTCACAGCTTAATGTGATATCTTATTTCCTCTCGTGATATCAAGATGGTTTTTGTTTTCGAGCTGCTCATGATCATCCCTCTCTTCTCCAGCTCTTCCTTCCAGACTTGCAGATTGTATTGAAGATGTGCCACTGATTTCTAACTTGATTATTTTTTGCAACTATTGTCACAATAAAGAAACATATCTTACTTAATTATTTACTGCAATTATTGTCACAATAAAGAAGCATATCTTACTTGCTCATTTAGTGCAATTATTGTCACAATAAAAAAGCACATCTTACTTGATTATTTACTGCAATAATTGTCACAATAAAGAAACATATCTCACTTGATTAATAACTGCAGTTATTGTCACAAAAAAGCAACATATTTTACTTAATTATTTACTGCAATTAGTGACATAATAAAGACACATATTTTACTTGATTATTTACTGCATTTATTGTAACAATAAAGAAAGATATCTTACTTGATTATTTACTGCAATTATTGTCACAATAAAGAAACATATCGTACTTGATTATTTACTACAATTATTCTCACTATAAAGAAACATATCTTACTTGAAACCTATTTTACCTGATTATTTACTGCAATTACTGTCACAATAAAGAAACATATTTTAATTGATTATTTACTACAATTACTGTCACAATAAAGAAACATATTTTATTTGATTATTTACTACAATTCAATCAATACTTTTAGCTCCCCAAGAAGCGTAGGCCTTCAACAAACACATGCCAAGTCTTCCTGTCCTGTTCCATAAGCTCAAGTGCTTTCCATGTTTTCCTCATCATTTTCACCTCCAGTTCTCTTCTCCATGTGTTTTTGGTCTACCTCTGCCTCTCTTTCCCTGTGGATTCCAGAACAAGGACTGCCTTGTAATACTATCAACAGGTTTCCTCAATGTGTGTCCTATCCATCGCCAGCGTCTTCTTCTCAACTCTTGTTCCACTGGCACTTGTCTGGTTCTTGTCATCAATTCCACATTTGTGACTTTGTCATACCATTTCAGTCCTTCTATTCTACGCAAGCACCCGTTTATAAAAGTCTGTAGCTTTTTGGTTGTTGTTTTTGTTGCTCTTCGTGTCTCAGAGCCATACAATAGGACTGACTTCTCATTTGAGTTGAAGATTCTTATTTTCGTGTTGGACTTGATTTCTCTTGTTCTCCATATGTTTCCCAATGCGATGAAGGCTCCTCTTACTTTTTGTATCCTTATTTTGATATCATTGTCTGTCCCTCCAACTTTGTCTATATTACTTCCAAGATATGTGTACAATTCTACATCTTTTAGTGGTGTTTCTTCAAGTTCAACCTTGTTATCATTTCTTGCATTTATTCTCATATTCGTTGTCTTTTCCCTGTGTATTTTCAGGCCCACTTGTTGTGACCTCTCATCGAGAATGTTCATTTTCTCTTGCATCTTTTTATGGTTATGGGACAGAAGAGCCAAGTCATCTGCAAAATCCATATCATAAAGCTGTTTAGTCAGATTCCACTGGATTCTATCTCTGTTGTGTGATGTTGATATTTTCATGACCCAATCTATTGCTGGTAAGAAAAGAAATGGACAAGAGGCATCAATGTCTTTATCCCGTTCTAATCATAAACGGTTCTGTAAGTTGTCCTTCATGAAGAACTGCATGTAATGTCTTCATATGTCTTCTTTATTAAGTTAATGATTGTGATGATATACATTGATACACCGATCCCATTTGTCGTATTTATATAATCAAAGTAATGTAGAAATAAAAAATAGTGAAGTTGTGAGGTTTCGTCTTCACCTGCGCCTGGAGGACACTGGAATTTAAACAGTAGTAAGGCATAGAAAAGGATCTCCATCCCAAAATCTTACACGCTTTCCTAGGTCTTCCTTGAGATAATAATAGCCTACAAGCCACTACAACTAATACCGTTTAGTAGAACGAAACGACAGTAATAATTAACACATGTGATGTCGCAGACTTGTTTGCACTACGCAAAACGTAAGAGAGAGGCTAGAACTATTTGAATATTAGGTCAAAGGCCATGGTTACTGTAGTCAAGCACGTTTGAACGTTGGTTATCGTTAGAAATTGTTTATTTCTTTGAAAAGGCAAGAGAGAAAAAAATTGGAAAGGGGGAAATGCATAGAGCCCGTTTGAATTTTAAAAATGAAACTACTGTCAAAATTGAATGATATAAGCACAAGGGACGATTAAAATGATAATATTTAGTTATTAGACATAACATATTCTTTAGTGTAATATCTTATCTTGCCGTAGAAAGAAAGATATGTTATTTGAATAAATATAGAGGAAACACGATAATGGTAAAAATGATAGACAGAAGTATAAACTCTTATTTATCATATGACAAACGGTAGACGAAGTAAATATTGCCTTTCTTTATTAAAATGACTTAGATAATAACAGCGATATTGTAGAATGAAGATATATATAGACGAGTATAGGGCATCTTCACTCAGGCTTGCCATGTTTATGGGAGAGAGACGGGGGTGTCCCTTGATTTGAAAAATATTAGGTTAACTTTTCGAAAAAGACGCGAAGGAGCAGATGAAACCTGATTGGTTGCTTAGAATAACTAACAGTAGGAATAAATACAGTCAAACAAGCGTTCCTTGCCACTTTAAAATTAAATAATCACTAGTAAAGTTGTTGAAAGTATTCAGAAAATTGTGCTCACATGCCTTCGCAGTTCTGATGTCAGCAGGCGACCTATGTGACCATTAATAGCCTGTTTTAACTTACTTAGTGCAATATTTCATTATTACGGTAAGAGAAACATTCATATAATTATTATTGAATTAGAAATGTGTTTGAATTATTGATTATGTATGAATCTTTGAAGGGTAGAGGAGTCCCAGTCGCACAAGTGCCACTTCAAAATGTAATGTTAAATCTATAACTGTGGGTAGATGCTGGTATTTCTTCATGTAAAATCCCTACAGTGTTACTTGGATTTTGGGAGCAAAGAAATAAATAAGGGAAAAGACATTAATGTATAATATTTTGATATACGTCCAGCAAACTACTGGCCGTCTTCATAAGTTACAGGTTTTCACCTGACTTTAATTAATTAAACATAATATTGTATTATGACAAGGAATGTGTCAAACATATAGTTGAGATACCTGATGACGAATAGAGCACTCTACCAGATTG
This sequence comes from Oreohelix idahoensis, assembly GCA_024509875.1. Lineage (NCBI taxonomy): Eukaryota > Metazoa > Mollusca > Gastropoda > Stylommatophora > Oreohelicidae > Oreohelix > Oreohelix idahoensis. The sequence goes on from JAMPIV010020367.1 coordinate 125,020, forward strand.
GGGACAATAACTATTTATGTATTATTTTCTGATTTATGATCTGTTGATACATGTAAACCTGTTAAGAACGGAGATAGGTCAGAATATTATTTTGAGGGAAATGAATCCTCTACTTCCAGGGTTTCTGTGAGAACCTGAAGTGTGCCAGTCACGTGTTTGTTCAACAAAAGTACCAGTCTGAGGCAATATAATTTTCGTGCCTTACATTGTCAAGAATCCTAAAGCTGTACATTGCTGTGGTCGTGCAGACTTATGGGCATGACATCGCAGACATTCTACATATAGCAGAGATAAGCTTGAGTGTTTTGAGCAAGTGTTAATTCACTAACTAACCCTTACCGTTATATTGTCAACCAGATTTATAAAAAGGATGAATTTATTGATCCCTCCAACATGTGCTCATTCTTAGAGGGTATTACTTCATTAAGAACACTTCTAGTCATAGAATCTTCAAGATCAAGAAATAACAGACACTATATTATTTGAACTTTAATTGTGTAAAGATATTTAATTAGTCTTTAACGTTTAACCCTTTTATTTGAATCAAATCAATTATCCTTAATATATTGTACAAAAGATTTATAGGACCAAAATTCAATAGTGAGTTGTTTACTTACTTGTTACTTAACTTTAAAGTGTGGTTGTTGTTATTTTCTTCACATACATTGCATAAACCCTAGACATCTAGCTAAACAACATCCATACATCAGCACATATAATTAGGAGAATATATATATGGCAGGTTGAGGTCACTGGTGGAAGCAGGACATGTTCCCTGACCTCATATTTAACATTCAGTAACCCTCAGGGGCCTGCAAAGCTGACCTCACATCGGCTACACACAATAAATAGTCCTTTAATATCAACCCACCACAATGATCTTCATGGGAACTCCATAATGCCTCATCAATTTCCAAAACGATACTCTGTCTACACTGTCAAATGCCTTATCAGATTCCACAAATCCGATGTAAAGCGGTGAATTCCATTCCAGACTTTGTTTAACTATTATTCTCAATGTGGCTATCTGGTCTGTACAGGATCTATTTTGTCGAAAACGTTCATCTCTCAGTTGCTTGTCTTTGGACTCTTTTAATGTCTGAAGGATGATTCTGTTTAATACTTTTCCTGGCACTGATAGTAACATTATTCCTCTATAATTTATGCACTCTTGTAAATTTCCCTTCCTAGGCAACTTGACCAGATACCCTTCCTTCCATTCTGCTGGTATTTTCTCTCTCTCCCAGACTTTGCCAAGTAGTGTGTATAATATCTCTGTAGAGGTATCAATATCTGTTTGGATGGCCTCTGCTGGAATTCAATCTGGACCAGCTGCTTTTCCATCTATTAGAAGCTTTATGGCTTTCTTTATTTCTTCTCTACTTGGTTGTTCACAGCTGATTTGTAGCTCCTCTTCTGCTAACTGGATGTCTGGGGGATTAGTTGGAGATGGTCTGTTGAGAAGTTCCTCAAAATGTTCTGTCCATCTTTTCATTTGTTCTTGTATATTACTAAACAATTTTCCATTCTTATCTTTTATGAGGCCATTTGCTTGCATATATTTCCCTGTTAGCTTCTTTGTGTTGTTGTACATATTTCCTTTGGCTGCAGTTTCCTCTGCTTCCCTTGCCAAATCATGGTTCTGACCAGCTTTGCGCTGAAGTTCTCTTTTTTCTCAGTACTTCTTCACATGTTTTGTTCCATATATTTTTTACTTGTTGCCATTGGTCTTCCGTATCTGTTTCAAGTTCCAGCGGTTGGAGTACTTTGTATTTGTTGGATACCGTGATTGAAAGTTTTTCTCTTATTTCCAGATTTCTTAGATATCCCGCATTATGCTGTTGTCTATAGCAATATGCTGTTGAAAATTTCTTGAGTTTTAATGTTGTTTTAGCTAACAGAAGATGGTGGTCTGATACAATATCTGCTCCTCTACATACTTTCACATCATGCAGTGATGACCTAAACTTCTTACTTATGCATATGTGATCAATCTGATTCTCAGTTCTGTGGTCTGGTGATATCCATGTTGCTTTATGTATTCTTTTATGTGGAAATATGCTTCCTCCTATAGCTAGTTGATTTGAAGCACAGAAGTTTGCTTATAGTTTACTACAATTATTGTCACAATAAAGAAAAACATTTTTCTTAAATTATTTACTATAATTATTGTCACAATAAGGAAACATATTGTACTTGATTACTTACTTCAATTATTGTCACAATAAAGAAACATATTTTGCGTGATTATTTACTACAGTTATTGACACAAAAAATAAACAAATTTTATTTCATTATTTACTGCAATTATTGTCACAATAAACAAACATATCTTACTTGATTATTTACTGCAATTATTGTCACTATAAGAGAAATATTTTACTTGATTATTTAATACAATTATTGCCTTAATAAAGAAACATATTTTACTTTATTATTTACTGCAATTATTGTCACAATAAAGAAACATATTTTACTTCATTATTTACTGCAATTATTGTCACAATAAACAAACATATTTTACTTCATTATTTACTACAATTAATGTTACAATAAAGAAATATATCTCACTTGACTTTTTAGTGCAATTATTGTCACAATAAAGGATCATATTTTTACTAGATTATTTACTACAATTATTGTCACAGTAAAGAAACATATCTTACTTGATTATTTACTATAATTATTGTCACATTAAAGAATTATATCTCACTTGATTATTTACTACTATTATTGTCACAATAAAGAAACATAATTTACTTGATTATTTAATACAATTATCGTCACAATAAAGAAACATATCTCTACTTGTAGACTCTGAGATGACTCAGCACACACAGTCATCCTATGAGTATGTTATCAACTTGCGTAAAAAAATTGTCGACGCTTGTCAGTTGGCTACTGCTTCGTCAGAGGCTGCCACATATAAATCACGTCTGTTTCAAAATAAAAATAGACGTCTACGTCAACTATTTCTAGGTGATGAAGCTTTTGTGTTGCTTCCTCGAAAAGATAATAAGTTACTCATTGCATGGAATGATCCATTTAAAGTGATGGACAGGATTTCTGATGTTGATTACATCTTAGATGTAAAGGGTCAAAAGAAAATCTTTCATATTATTATGCTTAAAGAGTTTCATACTCGTCCTGAGCATGTGCAGGCTATTTTTCATGATCTTGATGATGACAATCTGGGTAGTTCTTGTCACTATTCGAGTCTATCTGTGATTCAGGAGGAGGAATCTTCTTTTTCTGATATTCATGTGTCATTACCTTTACCTGCTCTAAATGCCACTGAATCTTGGTGAGATGTCTCTATTTCTCATTCTTTAAACTCACAACAACATCGACAGATCTCTAATCTTTTGGAATCTTTTTCTGATGTTCTGGCTGATGTGCCTGGTCGAACATCTGTGATCTGTCATGATATCATCCTCACAGATTATATACCTATTCGTTTACGTCCGTATCCAGTTCTTATTCATTACCAGAGTAAGACAGCTCAAGAACTTGAACAAATGTTAAGTTTAGGAATTATCGAGAACAGCAATTCTCCTTATTCCTCACCACTAGTTCTTGTCAGAAAAGAGATAACAATATTAGATTATGTGTGGATTATAGAAAATTAAACGCTAAAACTATTGCTCATAGTGAACCACATCCACTTCTTGACGATTTACTTACTCATCTAGCTACAGGCACTTTCTTCACAAAAATAGATCTCACAAAGGGATATTGGCAGATTCCGTTAACGGATCAAGCCAAACATCTTACTGTGTTTTCGACTCCACGGGGATTATACCAGTGGAACGTCATGCCTTTTGGGCTAATGAACGCACCTGCAAGATAGATCAGATATAATTACTTATATTGACGATATCTGCTTGTTTAGTTCATCATTTGAAGAACATTTCGTAGGACTTAGTTCTTTATTGGACACTTTACGATTGCACGCTTTGACTGCAAGACCTACTAAAGTGCAAATAGCATTTCAGGAAATTACTTTCCTTGGTCATACTATTGGTTCTGGGTGTATTCAATCTATACCTCAGAATGTGTCAAAGATTCTAAATTTATCTATCCCAACTACTAAGAAACAGGTTCGAAGTTTGTTAGGATTGGTCCAATATTACCGTAGATTTATCCGTAACTTATCTACTATAACAGCTGTATTGTCTTTCCTTTTGCGCAAGAAGACACTTCACAAATAGCAATAAAATATATACCAAATAAAAATATGCCTGTTAAGATAGGAATATGTATTGTTTATTCTGTGGTCAAAGGGAAACCATTAATTGTATATTTTTTAGTTCTGGGTGAGATTTAGCGGTTATCTCTCTTGTCTGGAGAATGTACATTATTCTGTATGTCTATATTGGGATATCGATCATACAGCTGGCCATATATGGAGCGGTCTTGCTCTGTTTTCGCGGAAAGGTCTGGATCTCTACTTAGGGCTTACGCATGTGCGATGAACTTGCACGGGGAATTAAATACTGTCTTTAGAGGAGTCGATGTGAAATCTCCGAGCTGACAAGAAGTCAGCGCTCGTCTCTGTCTATATTTTTGGGGAATGGAGCCTTTTTAGGTGTTAAAAGATATTTCAGTTTTCCCTTGTGATAATTCTGGCTTGTGACTGAATAGCCATGGATGTGAAACAAATGTGTTGTGTCTTATTTCTAGACGGCAGTCAGGTAAAGAGACTTTTGAATCTGATCTTGTAGCCAAGAACATTATTAAGATGGTTTTCTCCGAGTGTGGAGAAATGCTGAGTAGAGGAGACTGATTTTAGCCATTTATGCAAACCTTGCCGCTTGTACGGCTTATTCCTTTGTAGTTTAGATCTACATGACCTGTCTGGTCACGAGAAGTCAAGAACTTTATTAAGGTGGTTTTCTCCGAGTGCGGAGATATATTAAATAGGAGAGACTGATGTTAGCCATTTTAAAAACCTCGCTGCTTGTACGGCTCATTTGTAGCCCAGAACTTTATTGCTAAGGTGGCTTACTCCGAGTGAGGAGATGTATTATATAGAAGAGACTGAGTTTAGATATTTTGAAGTAGCCCGCCATTCGTGCGGCTGATTTTGTAGCTTAGATCTACATGACCTGCTTGGTCATGAGGAACCAAGAACAGTAGTCATTTGAAGCGCGCCAGTTGCGGGGCTTATTTGTTGCAGAAAAAGTTTTCATGCAAAGTCTCCATGATGTTGGATACTATGAGTTGATGCTAACTACATGATTATATGTGCTTACATGACAGTGTAATTGTCCGATGTCAGCCTATGTCACTGTTGTCCATAATAAATTGTCTGAAACGTCAACAGTCGTTTTCAATGCTTCATGACTACTCCATTCAACATCTTCATCATTACAATACGACCCTCTACAGTAGTGGCCACTGTTCACCCGAATTTATAGTTCTACAGTGATTGCAAAGAGAACTGTTACACTGGTGACCATCCTCATCAACCATTTACCTGTTACAGTGTTTTGCCTTTGTGGCGTTTAATCTTACATAGTACAGTGGTTGGAGTTAACCACTCGTTACAGTGGTAGGCCAGATTTTCAGGGTGTGAAACCCATACGACATTCGTATTTCATGATCCATTTAACTTTTTCGTTACGTCCTTGATGATGTTGATCTATGTTCCATTGACGCTATCGGGTGATGTCCATGTCACTGTGAAATGCAATATAGCGTTACCAAAGCACCATGTCTTCCTATAACGTTCCTGTGTTGATTCGTCATTGACATTATCGTCTGCCTGGCATCTTTGCAAATTTTGTCATTACTTACTTACTTACTTACTTAGTCGTTCCCCTTCTACCGTGAGGTGTAAAGGTTTGGAAGAGAGAGCGCCAGACTATCCTATCGGCTGTCTTCCTCCTGGCCTGGTTCCATTCTAGGCCTCGGTCCTTCAAAGATTGTCTAATGTTGTCCTCCCAGCGGACTCTGGGTCGTCCTGGGGGTCTGGATCCTTGGCTCTTTGTTTCCCATGCTTGTCGTTGTAGCCGATCTTCTCCCATTCTGCAGACATGGCCAAACCATCTTAGTTGGGACTGTTCTACTTGGGTCTGCAGGAGGTGGGATTTAAGGCCTTGACGTATCGTCTGGTTGCGTACCATGTCTCTTCTTGTTACTTCAACCACCTTCCTCAGATACCTCATTTCTGAGGTTTGGATCTGGCTTTTGTGGGTTGTAGTCATTGCCCATGACTCGCATCCATATGTCAAGACTGGAACATATGTGGAGCGGTATACAGCCATCTTCGTTTTCTTACCAACCTCTCTCTTGTTGCTGAAGAATTCTCGATTTATGCCCTGAAAAAGTTTCCCAGCTGCTGCTTTTCGAGTGGCCAACTCTTCTTTGATGCCACCCTTTCGGTCAATAATAGCTCCAAGGTGTTTAAAGTGGTCGACCTGCTCCAGGACCTGTTCTCTCAGCTTAATCTGATGTCTTCTTTCTTCTCGTGATATCACCATAGATTTTGTTTTAGAGCTGCTTATGACCATCCCTCTTTTCTCCAGCTCTTCCTTCCAGACTTGCAGGTTGAATTGGAGATGTGCCTCTGATTTAGCAATCAGGGCAACATCATCAGCAAATGCCAGCTCCGAAATACAGACCTGTCTCATATTCCAGTACCCCACTGAATACTTTCTTGTTCTCTCCTTACATGCCTTAATGACATCGTCCATGAGGAGTATGAAAAGGTAAGGTGACAGAATATCAGCTTGTCTTACACCAGTGGTGGTCCTGAACTCTTCTGACGTAGGGTTTGCTGTCCTCACATAATTTCTGCAAGACTTGTAGAAGTTCTGTATAGCATGAATCAGAGATGCTGGAATGTTCTTCCTTGCCAAACAATCCCAAAGTTTGCTCCAGGGAACCCTGTCAAACGCTTTTTCCAGATCTATGAAACAAGATGGATCTCACTCTTATACTCAAGGGCCTTTTCACTCAGCTGTCTGAGTGTGAAGATTAGGTCTTGAGTACTTCGGTTCACTCGGAATCCGCACTGGACCTCATCCAGTTGTGGCTCAGCTAGGCGTCAGAGTCTCTGCTCTAGGATTCTAGGGTAGATTTTGCCAGGGACACTGAGAAGGGATATGCCACTATGGTTTCCACACTGTCGATTGTCACCCTTTTTGAAAATTGGTGTTATGATGGCAATCTCCCAATCCTTTGGTATGGTCTTGTTGTACCACGCTGCCTGTAGAACCCTTAAGAGTAATAGGTCTCCTGATGCTCCCATGTACTTAACCATTTCTGGTGTTATACCATCATGCCCTGCTGCTTTGCCCATCTTGATTTTCTCCAGTGCTGCCTTCAGTTCTTTCATCTTTATGTCATCTTCACCAACATTGGTTTTCTCTTCTGTGCTAGCGGTTATCATTTCTGATGCTTAACCATGCTCACCATCCAGGAGTTCTGAGAAATATTCTTTCCATCTTTCTATTACTTCCTTCGGGGCAGTAAGCAATTTGCCTTGCTTGTCATTTATAAATTTGAGAGGGCAATGTTTTCCTTTCTCATTTTCTTGAGGGTCTTATAGATCAATTTCTTGTTTTCTTGTGCATCGTTTTCTAGCATTTCTACAAATTCTTCCCAGGACTTCTGTTTTTCTGCTAGCACTTTGTTCTTGGAAGGGCAGAATGTTAGACGGGCCTGCGCTCCCAATTCTTTACCCTTCGAAAATAAAGTTCGTTCATTCGTTCGTTCGTTCGTTCTTTGCTTCTGTTCTGAGTGTCACATATTCTCTATATTTTTCCATCAGTCCTGTTGTGTCTTTAGCTCCTAAGTATTGTTTCCATGCCATTTTCTTCTCTCTCATTTTCTCTTTACTTCCTCTGTCCACCAAGGTGTCCTCTTTCTCTTGTTCCCAAGTCGGACTTCACCGCATACTTCTGCTGCAGATGTCTTTATGATATCCTTGAATTTATTCCAGAGGGTTTCCAAGTCATCAGGTTGTTCTTCTGTGTTGCTCACCGTTGCAGCAATAAGCCCCTGATATCTGGTCTTAATTGGGCAGTTCCTAGGCTGAGAAACTCTTTCAGTTGTTCTTTTGATGGTTAGCAGGTAGTGATCACTTCCAATCTCTGGCCCCCCTCCAGACTCTAGCATCCCGGACATATTTGAATGAGTTTCTCCTAACAATGGCATAGTCGATCACTGACTTCTCATTCTTGGTTGGTTCACATCTAGTGTATGCATGTATGCGCTTATGGGGGAACTTTGTGTTTGTGATGATCAGATTCTGCTCACTGCAGAATCTAAGGAGTCGCTTTCCATTGTCATTGAGAGTATCTTCTCCATATCTTCCGATAACTCCACCCCATCTAGCATGGTCATTTCCAACTCTGGCATTAAAATCTCAGATCATGATAACTTCATCTAGGCAGTCATCCACTGTCCTTTGAAGCAGCTCGAAGAATTCCTCCTTGACCTCTGCTCTCTCATCCTCATTTGGCCCATACACTATGACCAGGTTGACTATAGTTTCTCCTTCTTTTAGTTTTACAACCATAATGCGCTCCGAGACAAAGTTCCATCCCTTGATACTATCTTTCTGCTTTTTGGTCACAATGCAACCCACGCCCCCTTTAGCTCTTTCAGATGTGGGTACACCACTGTATAACAGCGTGTCGCCATCGAGATCCATTACTCCGTGTCCCTTTTTCTTTGTTTCGGTAATAGCCAGGATTTCTAATTTTGCTTTCCTCATCTCTTCCACCAGCTCCTCTTCTTTCCCATTTATACTTCTTGTGTTCCAAGTTCCATAAGTCGTAGTCCGGAGTCCGTTCCAGTTCGTCGCCTTTAGAATCAGTCCATTTTTGTCTCTTATATTGCTAGTAATCATAGTTTAAAGCAAACACGTGATTGGCCTGTTGTGCCTTTGCATGGTGGAGGGGCTGCCTACTTACGGCCTCCATGCAGGCCGCCCTCCTCCTTTTTCATCCTGGCTTAAGACCGGCATAGGCGGAGTTAATTTTTGTCATTATTGTCTGCAAATACCCGGCGTTATCCAGAAGGTCTACACCAGTTCATTACTATCCAAGAATACATTGTTCCAGTCAACGTCGGATGTCCGTACTTGCACCTGTTTTGACAGTTTCTATACCATCGTTGCTGTTAGTTTGAAGGACAGTGCCTGTTTTCGTCGTTGCTGTATTCCTTCAGCGTTGGATCTTCTCTTCGATGAACGGTGTTTGCTGAGGACTTCATTGTTGTTATTCTCGAGGCCAGGAGATTTTGTTTCACAGTTTAAGATAAGTGGCTTTATGTTATTTGTAAGCTGTGCCTCTATGTTTTGATCTAATTAAGCCTTCCTCTTATGCTTTGTTTAATGGTACATGTTTTTTGTGTTTATATGTTATATTTGTATTGATATTCCAGCGGGCTTGATTGGGCGGTGTCTGCCGTTGGGTATCCCACTTTACCGAGGGCCTACGACAGCGTTCTTTAGGGACTCAGTGTCTGAATTCGTGTTTATACCGAATACAGTCATTTTTTTTTTTAGTTGTGACGAGATGTGTTACTGTCGTTTTCGTCTATTTTTCTCCGTTCTTTAGTTTTGAGTTGTTTTGTTTGTATTTGTCTTCCTTCCCTTTCCTATCATTTATTTCTATACATACTTATAAAGTCAAGTTATTCACTCTACCTGGTAAATAAACTTGTCTTATACAGTGTGACTTATACAAAGTGAGTTATTCAGGTGATAAATATTTATACAAGGTGTTATATCATATTATTAGACATAATGTCTACCCTGGACTATTTCATTGAGCAAGGGGGATCCCTTGGGATGACTCCTGAAGAAGTTAAAGATTTTGCTATTGCTGAATATGGCAAGGCGCAGAAGGCTGAAGAGAAGAGACAGAAAATGGAAGTTGAAAGACAAAAGATGGAAGCCGAGGAGAGAAAATTCAAAATTCAAATGGAGCAAAAGAAATAAGAAGCTGAAGAGAAAAAAATGCAGATGGAACACGAGGAAAAAATGTTAGCTTTGGAGTTGGAAAAAATAAAGTTGGTGAATATGGGTAATTCACAAAATGATTCAAATAACCAAACATCTTCTAGTAAGATGAATGCTGGTACTTATAAGGTCAAATTACCTGCTTTACCTGAACTCTACCTAGTAATTCTAAGTCAAAAAGGTTTTATGCTTTCAACTTACCATACTAAATTTCGTATTTGAACTTTCATGCGAAACTCATAAGGTAGAAAAATCGCAGAACGTTGCACAACTGATGAAAATACTTAAAGGTGATGCATTAAATACTATAAGTATGGTGGAAGGGCCTGACAAATTTAACTATGATGTTGCCAGAGCGGCCTTGTTAAAGAAATATCAGCTTAGTGAAGACGGTTATCGTCTTCACTTTAAGACTATGCTACCAGAAACTGGGGTAGAATTTTCAGAATTTATCTCAAAGATACGTCTTACATTCACACGTTGGGTTAAACTTTCGAAGACTGAACACACATATGAAGCTCTTATGGACTTATTGCTTCGTGACAAAGTCATGTCATCGGTTAATGAGTCTTTTCTTGCATTCTTACATGAGCATAAGCCCTACGAACTTATTGTTGCCAAAGATAATTGAACATCAAAGAAATATTGAACAATATTGTTGCCAGTATGTCACTGCACACCCAGAGGTAACTGTTAGTAATTCTAAAGTCAAAGAAGGTTTACCTGTGGCGTCAGCAGCACCATATGATCCTAATTTTCGTAGTAATAATCAAGGTGCTTAACGCAATTTTGATAGGAGGAGTAATCGTGATTTTGGACAGAACCAATGGGGTCCATCACGGAATGATTCTTCTTCAAGGACTTGGAGGCAATCTAATAGTCCTCAATATTTTGGTCCTAATAATTATAGAAACTTTAAAAGAGGTTACTACAATAGAGGTAATCGAAACTATAATAACTTTTCAGGTTTACAACAAAACCCATCTAACGGATATTCTGATCAATGTGAAAATGACAATCACAACCAGGGAAACTTTGGTTCGAATCAGAACAACAGTTTCAATAGACCAAATAACAATGATTGCAAGAGAAATAATACTCGCGGTAAATTGCAACATAATAATACATCATGTAATCATGCTTACTCTGCTCAACAAGAGTCCCAATGTAACCACAATCAGGGTGATAATGGTAATAGTACCTCTAATGCTAATGCTTGCTATGCTATTTATTTCGAGAGAGCACCTAAGTGCCCACAATGCACAACTTTATTTGAACCTACAACTATATCTACTTTGAGTTGTGGTCATCCTCTACCCGCTCTTCCTGCCGCAGCTGCGCATTACGGAAGAGGGTCTCTTATTCTACATAAAGGTTTAGTGAACAATAATCCAGTCTCAGTTCTCTTTGATTCTGGATGCACTACTATTGGAGTTAGACAATCTCTCATAAATCCTTCTTGTGCCACTGGTAAAGTGGTAAAATGTGTGACATTCGGTGGGTCACTTGAAAAGTATTCCACTGCTATCATCCACATAGCTACTCAGTTTTTCACGGGAGATGTTCACGCGTGTTTGCTCCCGTATTCTATTGCGGACCTTATCGTCGGACGTATACACGGAGTTAGAGAGTGTACCACGGAGCAGATTACTATTTGGAAAGAACAAAACATTCAGGCTGCTTATGCAGTCACTACAAGAGCGCAAGCTCAAAATATTTCTCAAACTCCATCTACCGAAACCGAAGAAGTGCATAACCATGATGATCACTCAGTGATTTCCCAAGAGTCTTTTATAAAACTCCAACAAGATGACACTTCTTTGAAAAAATTCTTCCTACAAGTTAAAAATGATAATCCAAACCATAACACAAATCGTAAATCTTGGATTTCTAAAAAGAATGGAGTACTAGTCCGCATGGTGCAAGATTCTACTGCGTCTACTCATTCGCAAATTCTAGTACCTAAGAGTATGAGAGTTCGAATTCTACAACATGCTAACGATTCTCAATGCGCACAAGTAAATAAAAATATACGTATGTATTGTCGCTCCTGCAAGATATGCCAAGAGGTTAAGTCACGCGGTCCACGCCATGCAGCACCTATCCAGGCTGCGGACATTCCTATCCGTCCCTTTCAAAAGATAGCAATAGATATTATTGGTCCTTTTAAAATCACGTCGGCCAGAGGACACCAATTTATCTTAACATGCGTTGACATGTGTACTCGTTGGCCAGAGGTTATACCTCTCAAGAGCATTTCTGCTGTCGATATTGCAGACGCTCTTTGGCTAGTATTCTCAAGTTTAGGATTTCCTAATGAAATCTTTTCAGATCATGGCACACAATTAATATCAGACACTATGTCTCAGGTGATGTCTACACTCAGGATTGAAAGGTCTTTAAGCAGTATCTATCATCCGATGTCAAATGGTTTAGTTGAACATTTCAATAGAACACTCAAGAGTTTACTAGGAAAGATAGCTTAGGATCATCCTCAGGATTGGGACAGGGTCTTACCAGTTGCTCTTTTTGCATATAGAGAGGTCCCTAACGAGCATACAGGGTTTTCTCCATTCCAACTTGTCTTTGGTGCGCAACCGCGCGGTCCCATGTCATTGCTGCACGACCTAATAACTGCTAAGAATATCAGCGAAGACACTAAATCCTCTTACGAATAAGTAATTATTTTAAGGCAGAAAATTATTGAAGCATGTAGATTAGCTACCTCTGCATCCGAATCTGCTAAGCAGAAAGCAAGAAACTTCATTAAAAAAAAGAGATGTCTACGTCAACTCTTTCCTGGTGACAAGGTACTTGTACTACTGCCTTGTAGAGAAAATATACTTCTTATTACATGGAAAGGTCCTTACACTATCATCTCTAAAATTTCTGATGTCGACTATGTCGTCGATGTGGACAGAAAACGTAAAACTTTTCATATCAACATGCTAACAAAATTTCATGAACGACCACATTACCTACAACCTATTTATGAAGCGACGGACGATTCGCTAGTCCCGCATGGTCATTACACATCACTGTCAGTCATACAAGAAGAGGAATCTACTTTCTCAGACGTAAATCTTCCTCTCTCCGTAATCCCACTGCATTCTACAGAATCATGGGAAAATGTGACTTTTTATTCAAAGTTGTCTGCTGAGCAACAACAACAAGTTTCTTCTCTTTTACAGACTTTTCAGGATGTTCTCACTGACATTCCTGGACAAACATCACTTGTTAAACACGACATAATACACACTGATCATAATCCTATCAGAGTCCGACCTTATCCTATTCCTTTACACTTCCAAACACAGGTTGAGAAAGGATTGAATGAAATGATACAGATTAAAATAATTGAACCATCCACTTCGTCATATTCTTCGTCTATGGTTATTGTCCGTAAAAAAGACAATAACATACGTCTTTGCGTCGATTATCGTAAATTAAACCAGGTAACGAAATTTGATGCTGAACCTATGCCTTTATTAGAGGATCTACTCGTTAAGCTTTCTAATTCTAGGTTCTTTACCAAACTCGACTTCTCCAAAGGTTATTGGAAAGTTCCCCTCACTGAACGCGCCAAACCTCTTACTGCTTTCTCTACACCTAGGGGGCTGTTCCAGTGGAACTTCATGCCTTGTTGCCTTATGAATGCCCCAGCTACTTTCGTACGCATGATGCGTCGTATCCTTTCTCATCGTCCTGATGTCATTGCGTACTTGGACGATATTTGTCTCTTTAGTTATTCCTGGGAAGATCATTATCGAGGTCTTGTTGACCTATTATCTACTCTACGCTCGCATAATTTGACGGCCAAACCGTCAAAAGCCTTTGTTGGCTTTAGCAAGATTTCTTTTTTGGGTCATCGTGTTGGTCATGGTCTCCTGCAGACGGAGGACAACAACACCACTAAAATTCTCAATATTACTACTCCCAAAACAAAGAAGCAAGTCCGTAGCCTATTAGGCTTAATACAATTCTATGGTAGGTTCATCCCTAATCTATAATCTATTACAGCACCTCTCTCTACACTATTGAAAAAGGGGTCACCTAATATAGTACGCTGGTTCCAAGAATGCCAATCCTCACTAGATAGGATTAAGGGTCTGTTTTCTTCTCAACCTATCCTAAAACTACCTACTGCAGATAAGACTTTTTGTTCTTCGCAGTGATGCATCATCCATAGGAATCGGAGCCGCATTGATGCAGGAGTATTCTGAAACTCTGCATCCGGTGATGTATGTCTCTAGGAAGCTAAATGTGGCAGAACGGAATTACTCTGTACTAGACCGAGAGTTATTAGCTATGGTCTTGGTGATTCTTAAACTTCAGAGATTTCTTCTTGGAGCGCATTTTATTGTAGAAACTGACCAAAAGGCTCTAACAGCTATACAAAGTAAGGATCTGAAGAGCTCAATATCCACTAGATATGCTATTGCTCTTCAACCTTTTCACTTCTCGGTACGAGCTGTCCGTGGGTCGGATAATGTAATGGCAGATATACTGTCTCGATGCCCACATAATTCTACGTGACTCTCTTTATAAATTTCGGGGTTAACTAGATACCTGTGGTTATAGATTAACACTCGAGTGGTACATGTCTATGATCCTGTTAAGTTAAGACTCTAGAATAGTCTGTTCAACTTTCTCTGTAACAGAGGAAGGTTTGATTATATCCATACATGGGCCAAAAGTTTACATAGCCACATTTTATAGATAAAAATGTAGGATTGAATGTTATATATTGTAAAATCCTACGGTTTTCAAACAGAGTGTATCATTTGTATTTTCTCACAGCAAATCAGGCTGTGATATGGAGAGTGTCAACAGCTTGCCAGCTGTGTTAAGATGTGACGTCTTTGCTTTTCATTTAGCGTTGGAATATTCTATTGATGTCTATGGCTCTCATTACAGTACACTATGCTTTGGAACTCCTGACTGCATCGAGGATTCCTACTGGTTAATTAACATTGTTGTACATTGTCATATGATATTATGTTAAATATATGTCACTATGTAATCATAACCTTTCGAGGATATATAGAGGTGTCTCTATATTGGTGTATATTAATGTTAAAAGGATAATATCGTAATGACACCTCTATTTTTTTGGTAATTCATTATTGCGAAATATGGCTATATTGTATTTTTTGGGGGGGGGATATATGGAAGTCATATGTATGTAATTTTCCCAGCACTTCATATTGCGATTGTGAGAAAATAGTTTCTCTAAAGTGTGAGATAATTTCTGTTCTCACCCGACGCTCCATTGTGCGTCATTATGGCCTTAAGTTTTGGCGATGTATGTGTTCATGCCCTCTAGCTGCGCGTCATTTATGCGCGGTGGGCTGGTTGTCTAGAGTATCATGCTCTTTATTTTTGTTTTGGTGTGTATGTTTATTAGGGTTTGTCATGTACACGGTTATATATTATTATGATAGGCATTGATGTCATGCATTGTTTATTGTATCTGATTACCGTGTCATGAAACTTGTCTTTTCCTTTTCTCCTTCTTTGCATATCTCATCTTGCCTTTGTTTACTTGTCGTCCTTCTCTACGTTTTCCTCGCTACTATTTATACCTTTGTGTTTAGGACTTTATATTTAGAGTATACTTGAAGGTAGATATGTGTATGCTTCCGTTCTCCTTTGTTTTCCAGTCATTGTAATTTATTTTCTTTAAAAAATGATGTTATAATTTTTTTCCCGAGGGGTGCGGTAAACTGTTAAGATAGGAATTTGTATTGTTTATTCTGTGATCAAAGGGAAACCATTAATTGCATATTTTTAGTTCAAGGTGAGACTTAGCGGTTATCCCCCTTGTCTGGACAATGTCCATTATTCTGTATGTCTATATTAGGATATCGATCATACAGCTGGCCATATATGGAGCGGTCTTGCTGTTTTCGCGTAAAGGTCTGGATTGTTCCGTGGCTAGCTCTACTTAGGGCTTACACATGCGCGATAAACTTGCGCGGGGAATTGAAGACTGTCTTTCGAGGAGTCGATGTGAAGTCTCCGATCTGACAAGAAGTCAGCGCTCGTCTCTGTCTATATTTTTGAGGTGTTAAAAGATATTTCAGTTTTCACCTGTGATAATTGTGACTGAATAGCCATGGATGTGAAAAAATGTGTTGTGTCTTTTTTCCAGACGGCAGTCAGGTAAAGAGACTTTTGAATCTTATCTTGTAACCAAGAACATTATTAAGATATTTTTCTCCGAGTGCGGAGATGTACTGAGTAAAGGAGACTGATGTTAGCCATTTTTGAAAACCTTGCTGCTTGTACGGCTTATTCCTTTGTAGCTTAGATCTACATGACCTGTCTGGTCACGAGAAGTCAAGAACTTTATTAAGGTGGTTTTCTCTGAGTGCGGAGATATATTAAATAGGAGAGATTGATGTTAGCCATTTTGAAAACCTCGCTGATTGTACTGCTCATGTGTAGCCCAGAACTTTATTGCTAAGGTGGCTTACTCCGAGTGAGGAGATGTATTATATAGAAGAGACTGAGTTTAGATATTTTGAAGTAGCCCGCCATTCGTTTTCCTTCAGGGGTCCATAGCATAGCTGTTCTTGTGATGGCATCGGGGTCTCTCCTGAGGACATGGCCAACCCAGCTCCAGCGTCTGCCACCTATGATGGTGTGCATGTCCTCTTGCTTGCTCCGAGTAAGCAGATCTTGGTTGGTGATGGTATTCGGCCAAAAGATTCGATGAATTGTTCTTAGGCATGTTGTGTGAAAAGAGGACAATTTCAACATTTCCTTCTCTGTAACTCTCCAGCATTCTGCACCATAGAGAAGCACAGAAAGCACACAGCTCTGATATAATCTTAATTTTGTGCTTGTGTTGTATTGAGAGGACTTCCAGATGTTGTTTAGGCTAAAACAGGCTGTTCTTGCCTTATTCATTCTGATGTTGATGCCTTTGCCGGCCCCGCCGTCTGGTGTTACTATGCATCCTAGGTATGTGAAGGTGTCTGTCTGTACCAGCTGCTGATTCCTTACTGATATGGGCTCAGGGTTGCTCACATTGAACGTCGTGACCTCTGACTTCTTTAAATTGATGTTCAAGCCCACCTGCTGGCTAAACGTATTAAGTCTATCCGTTTTTTCTTGGATGTGTTGATGTGAATGTGTTAGTAGTGCAATGTCATCTGCATATTCCAGATCTTCCAATGTGGAAAATGTAGTCCATCTTATTCCTCTTGGACTGCCCTCTGTTGTCTGGCGCATCACCCAGTCTATGACTGTTAAAAATAGAGTGGTTGATAAGGGGCATCCCTGTCGTACTCCTGTCTTCACTTCAAAGGTTAGGTTGCTCTGCCCAACACTACACGTAAAGTTGGCATAGAGGCTTTTTATGATTGACACTATGCAGCTTGGAATTCCATAAGCCCTCAGTATTTTCCATAAACTGTCCCTATGTATGCTGTCAAAAGCATTTTCAAAATCAATGAAGTTAATGTACAGCTGTCTTTGTCATTCTGAGCACTGCTCTATAATGTTCCTGAGAGTGAATATATGATCTACACATCTTCTGTTCTTTCTAAATCCTGCTTGTTCTTTCCTCAGTTTGTGGTCTACTGCTTTTGAAATTCTCTGTATAATTATCCTGCCTAGTATTTTGCTGGGAACTGAGAGAAGAGTGATTCCTCTCCAGTTATTGCAGTCTGCAAGATCTCCCTTCTTGGGCAGTTTGACAATTATTCCTTTGTTCCACTCTGATGGTGTTGTCCCCGTTTTCCACACTTGTGCAAATAGTGGTTCTAATAGTTCTGCTGCTAGCTCAGGGTCTGTCTTTAATAGCTCTGCATTTAAGTTATCATGGCCAGGAGCTTTTCCGTTCTTTAACCCTTTGATTGCTGTGATGATTTCTTCTTTTCGTGGAATGTCTGTATTTACATCTAGATCGTTTTCAGCCTCAGGAATATTCAATTGTGTCTCTGGTGGTTCCCTGTTCAGAGTTTCTCTGAAATGCTCTGCCCATCTTGTTTCCTGTCCCTCTGCTGTCGTGATGAGATTTCCTTGCTTATCTCTTACTAATGTAATATTGTTTGCACCTCGTTTTTCGCTGATGAATTTAGTTATTTTGTATACTGTGCTTTGTTCATTTCTCAGTACTGCCTCTTCTGCCTGTCTTGCAAGATTGTCTAGGAAATTCCTTTTGTTGGCGCGGGTTTGGCGTTTAACTTCCGTGTCCAGCTGACTGTACTGTTCGCTATATAGTTGCTTTAACCTTTGGGACTTCGCTTCTGTTTTCTTCCTTTTCATTTCCTTTCTCAGTGTTATGGTGTTTAATGTTTCTGGTGTTATCCAGTCTTGCTTCTTCCTTTCCTGGAATCCCAAGCATGATTTGCTGCTTTCCTTATATATTGTGTAAATGGTGTTGGATTTCTGGTCTATATCATCAGTCAATGTCTTTTCCTGACTTTTGGCAAATTGATATCGTTTCTTTATGTCAGCCGCAAAAGCTTTTCTGGTAAGGGGGTCCTTCAATTTGCTGATGTCAAACCTTTTCTGTGTAGTTACAATTGGTCCAGCCCTTCTTAGTTTCAGTTTTGCTACTACTAAATGGTGATCACTTCCCACATCTGCACCTCTTCTTACCTTCACATCTTGTAATGCATGTCTCCATCTACCGTTAATCATGATGTAGTCTATCTGGTTTCTGTCCCGACCATTTGGTGATTCCCATGTTAATTTGTGAATTTCTTTATGTGGGAAAAGTGTTCCTCCAATGACCAGGTTGTTAATACTACAGAAACTTATTAATTTATCCCCATTTTCATTTGCCGTTCCGCTGACGCATTTCCCCATTACTCTTTCATTATATGTATTGTGTGTACCAACTTTCGCATTGAGGTCTCCCATTACTATAATAAGATCATACCTAGGTGTGTCTTCCATTTCTTTCTGCAGTTGTTGATAGAATTCATCCTTGGCCTCTTCATCGCTGTCATTCGTTGGTGCGTAGCATTGTATTATTGTAGTATTGGTGAATCTACCTCTCAATCTTAATCTTATTAGTCTGTTGTTGATGGGTTTCCATTCCAGTAATGTCCTTTCTATTCCTTTCTGTAAAATAATGGCTACGCCTTCGTTGTGCTGTCCATCCTCTCTTCCAGAGTAAAGTACTGTTTCTCCTGTTGCTATTTTTACTTTTCCTGCCCCTGTCCATCTGCTCTCGCTTATCCCTAGAATGTGTAACCTATAGTTTCTCATTTCGGCCGTGACCTGTTTTAGTTTACCCGTCTCATTCATTGTCCTGACATTCCACAATCCTATTCTTGTATCATGTTTTGCGGTCAGGACGTCCGTTCTCATGTCAGTGGCTTCCTTTCGGCTTTCACCACTGACAGTCATTCGAGCCTCAGACTCCGGATGTCCGTCCCGCAGCAAAGTTTGTTTATTTATTATCGTTTCCGTAACTTCAATTTTTTTTACATAGACAGTGGTGTCAGCCCTATGCTAAAACCCCCAACCTGGAGCATAATTTTAGATAAGCAACTAAATTATAATAAACATATAGACAATTTAGTAGAAAGCTGTAAGGGACCCCTAAATATACTAAGGATTGTAAAAGGTAATGGATGGGGGGGGGGGGGGGCAGCAATAAAATAATGCTTATGTTCTACAAGTCTTCATCAGGGGAAAACTGGATTATGCCAGCATAGTCTATGACTCAGCTGCAGCTTCTAACAAAGCAAAACTGGGCAGGATTCAAAATGCAGCCATGAGAACCATTACAGATGCATTTATATTAACACAAGTAGAAGCTCTAGAAGCAGCTCTTGGTATACCTCCCCTTGGTCTAAGACGGAAAGAACTAAGGTTAAATTATTGGAGTAAAGTAGCACAAGAAGTGACCCACCCAGCACATAAAGCATTTATCAAAAATCAACCAAGTGCATGGGACGTCCCCTTAAATAAACATAGATATCCAACAGGGTGGAGAACTATAGAAGACCTAACGCAGTTCAAAGAACTATCAAACACAATTGAAAATGGTAATAACTACAGAAGCAAAATACCACCCTGGGAACTAAAAACACCAATCATAGACTACTCACTTACAGAAAAGATCAAACAAAACATAGAAGATAAGGAAGCCAAAATGATAAGTAGAAAGTTCATAGATCAACTAACTAAACAAAGTCTGACCGTCTACACTGATGGATCCAAGGGTGATAGTGGGCAACTAGGTGCCGGACTTATAATACCACAATGGGGAATAAACAAGAGCTACAGTGTAACTGAAGGGGCTTCGATTTTTACCGCAGAGATGGTAGCAATCCTTAAAAGTTTAGAAATAATCGAAGATAACCCACCAGAAGCTGTTACGATATTTACAGACTCACTATAATCACTACAAGCCCTAGAACACCCAGGTAAATGTAGCCAGCCAGACATAAAGGACGAAATTCCAGCAATTAATACATCACTAGGGAACAGAGGATGTAGTGTGAGGGTAGTGTGGGTTCCAGCACACATAGGTATTGCTGGTAACGAGTTGGCAGACCAGAACGCCAAGAATGGTAGAACAAGTAAAAAAATATAAGAGCAGGACTGGGAAGGTCGGAGATCAAGAACCAAGTGAAGAAAACTATAAACAAGGAATGGAAGACAACATGGAAGAAAAGTAGAAAAGGCTGACACGCGTTCAAACTGCTGAAAGAACCAACGAGGACGTGCCAGGTCAGAGAAGAATTAAAGATACCATCAAACAAATAACTGTGGCGTCTCCGTCTCGGTGCAGCATACTTTATGATAGAAGAACCACACTGCCAATAATGTCAGGAAGAAAATGACATAGACCACTACCTGATCCACTGTAAAAAGTATGAACAGCAAAGGCTTGAATGAAAAACTTACTATAGAAATCACAATATAGACTTAACAGGTGATAAGGTTTTAAGTATAGATGCCCCAAGAGATGCCCAATCAATACTTAAAAGATATATACATAAAACAAAGAAAAACATATAAGGTTAGTACTTTAGGAAAAAATACAACTAAATAGAAATTAAGCAGCAAGAACTAACAAAGCATTAACAAAAAACTAACTACTCATAGGACAAGGAAAGACAACGAGGTATATATATATATAAAAGAGCAACAACTCAAAATAGAACAAATGCTAATACAAATTAAAACCAAATGTAAAGGGCAATATATATCTATAAACAATACAAAAGAGAAAATAAAATGAACAAATACTAATATAAATAAAAATGAGCAACTGCAAAAGACAAAAGTTAAATAAAATGACACTAAATACCCCAATTATAACCAACTTTCAGGTTGAACAGGGTAGACCAAGACGGAACGAGAAGAGGCAATAATGGTCAGCTGTTTAATGCCCACTCTTCACCCATCAACTCATCAAAACAACTACAACAACTCTTGCGCAAAGGAATGCCTGCCACATTAAGTTGGTCTGATGATCATAATTTCGCGTTTCATAAAATACTAGACATTTTTTCTAAACCTCCTATTTTAAGAATGCCTTTGTTACCAACGGATTACTGGTGGCAATGAATATAGATATATATACATATATATATATATATATATATATATATATATATATATATATATATATATATATATATATATATATATATATATTGTAGGAAGATATTTATTTGTTTGTATACTTGTTATGTTTGAAAATATTTGGTAATAATATTTTGGGTCTAAGATTAGAACTCTAGTCAAAGGGCGAATACAAATTTTTTGCTTCGAGAGAAAGTAAATATGTACTCACCCCACTTGAATATAGTTAAAAGGTTAACATTAGCGCATGCCCAATGAGACGATTAGTCGTCGTTGGCTCTTCCGTGATGATGGACGAATCTTGAAGGCTGTCGGACAAAAGGGAGTCCGAAGTTTTTCGTCATTGTGATTGATTCTGGGGAAAAGAGGAGTTTCTCTTAGTAGACTATGATGGTCGATACTTCTCCCAGAATATATATACTTTACGCCGAGGGAATGGCGTGTGCTAGTTGCTAGTATTTTCTGAACTTAAGGTAAAGAAGGAACATTTTCTAAAACTTTACCTGGGCCTAACGACATCATAGATGTTATATCATCTTTATATATTTGATGGATCGTATGTAGACGATTCCTGTACTAGCAGCACTGTGAGTGGACATATGTAACATTTCTTATGGGTATGGAAAACCCAAAGATATTATTTGAGCAAATGAACGGAGCTTTCATTTGTAGTGAGAATATCTTTTTGGATGAACGCCGCTCACTGGGACCAGCACCATTTTGAACCCCACTGTTGGTCTGTTTGAATTGTCAGTCAGAGAACAGATATATCTTATTACCTGATGGCGATACCAAGACCTACATTGTATTGAAATCCACTCTTTGTTATTTGAGATTGTCAACCTTATATAAAAGACCCTGTTGAAGTTAAAGCCTAAAAGACTTAGCCTGAAAGACGTAATCAGCAGAGGGTCTGTAAGGGAGCATTGTGATGACCATTATTATTGTTAACTCAAACTGATGCGATTAGTCAGTGGAGATATGAGACGATAGACAATCAGAACTATATATTTGCATCTATCGTTCAATTATATTTACATGCTATGAGATTGCCAAATTGATGTTGCCACCCATTTGTCAAGTATCCTGCGTCAGTCACGCATGATGGAAGAGGTGCTCTTGTCTTACATAAAGGTTTAGTAAATGACAATCAAGTCTCAATTCTTTTTTATTCTGGATGCACCACAATTGGTGTTAGGCAGTCACTTGTAGATCCTTCTCGTGCCACAGGAAAAGTAGTCAAATGTGTAACATTTGGCGGCACCTTAGAGAAATACTCTACTGCTATCATTAAGATTGCTACTCCTTTCTTTACAGGAGATGTACACGCATGTCTTCTGCCGAATCTGATCGCTGATCTTATCATCGGTCGTATTCACGGAGTCAAAGAAAAAACAAAATATGCAAACTGCTAATGCTGTAGTCACTAGAGCTCAAGCTCTTAATATGCCTCAAACTTCATCTACTGAAGATAATGAAGTGCATAACTGTTGCGGTAGTTTTATTAATGGCGTCTGCTAGAATTGGCATTGCGCATGTTTAGGGTCAATGGAATTAATATAAATTGATCTTTATACTTTACGGAGTTATGAACGCGAAATGCACGGTCAAATCGTGACGTGTTAGCGTCGATATGGTCACGCTTGGTGACTAGGTTACGGTACCCTTTTTGTATTGACCGTCAAGCAGTGAAGACGGATTTTGTTACCCTTCCAGGGTTGTGCATGATGCTACTGCACATATATATATATTTTAGTCAAGTACGGACACGGGTCAGTCCATTGTAATTGATGAAGAGATAAATGATTAAGTAGTTGATTCATTCTCGTCAAGACATATGCGCTCACTACAGCTTGTCTGAAACCCAGCAGCGCGAGTATATAGCCATGATGTTCGTTTGACAGTTTTTCAAGTACGACATGGACCCATAATATGATGTTTGCAAGTATTCAATTTGTCATATATGCTTACCATGAACTATATTAATGATGTCGTCAAATATGTGTGTTCTTCCGCAATAAACTGTTTTTTCTCGTGGACTCTAACAAGGTGGACTTATTAAGTTGATCATTGAGCGATTCACTCGTTAGTTATCCTTTTCACACATTCGCGTTTCAAATAATTACAGCACGATAATAATCAATGAATGAGAACCAGAACAATCCAGTCATGGACAGCGATAATGAACATTCTTTATTCATTCGATATTCCACTGTCTAAAGCAGCTTCCATGATACTTTGATCACAGACATGATATGCTAACCGGATCTTCTGTATCAACGAACTGGTAGGCCAGTTCGGGGATACGAAAATCTTCTCCTTCATCAGGTTAGATCTAGCAACAAATTTCTTCGCAACACGATTGTTTACGTTTACAATACGTTCACATGACTTTATGACACACTGCGCATGACTAGAGGTCAAATATACGTCATCAACCTTTTCGACCGAGTCAATGACAACCGTTGGCAGCTTTACGAAAGTCAAATCTAATGTCCTGCTACAAGTATCGATGCAAGGAGAATATCAAGAGGAAACACCGTCAAAACGATGAAGTTCAGCTCACTGTACCTGGTTGGCCGTTGATGCATACTGGCATTAACTGAAGAAGATCACTGGGCGCAAAAAGATAAGTGAATGTTGAAACCTTTGTCGGTTCATCACAACTAGGTGTAGTCCACTTCATTTTATTTGGGCATGTTATCTGCAATTAATTGTTCTATGTTTCGTTTGTCATTGATTGTCTATTTGTTATTTATATAAGCGGGCGGTTGGATTGGGAGTTTTTAGATCGACTAATACCTCTTTTCAGATGAACAGTAGATCTAAAAACCGTTCTAATAGGGATTCGTTGAGTAATTCCATTAGCGAAACATCTGCTGAGATCTACCAGCAGCATACTGGGTTTGCTTCTGAAGTTATTCGACCTTAGATGTTTTAGTTGTAAAGTAACGTTATATTTGTAGTAATTTTGCTGTGTTGAGTTTCATTTTTATTCATTTCGTAACTTGTTCGTAAACTATCCCGTTCATTCTAATCTGCCTATCATTTATTTTATAATTGTAAAATATTTGTCAGTTATGAGTCCTTTGACGTCATCATTTAATGTGTATGTGTTGTAACCTAGATTTAGTTTTTCTTCTAAACATTTAATTCCGATTTTTGCTCGTTTCAATATAATCATTTTTTCGTTTGCATTTGTCAATTGTGATGTGCTAATGTCTTGTAACATTTTAGTTGACTAATTGTCTTGTATTTATTAACTTATAAATTGAGTATGTAATAATAATAGTGTAAATTAATTAGGTAATAATACAATATAAATATTTTGATTAATTTTCAAAAAGAAAATGGACTTGATGAATTAATTGCAACCACTTGCAGTATTAGTCCAATTCACGATTGCTTATGCATTTTATGCATCATGACTAGGGCATGATAGCATTATATATGGATAAATACTTATAAAGTGAGGGTTTGCCTTGAATATAATAGGCATAGTGGATAATACTTGGTACATTAATCTATTCATAATGCTACGTTGGCCACTGAGCACACATAGGTAATTGATGGTAATATATATTGTTGATTAATACAGATAGTTGATTAAATAAATAGATTATTAAATTACAAAATGCTTACGTTAGACCATTTTGTTAAAATTGGTGAAGATTTTGGAAAAAGAGGAGAAGCTCTAGAAGCATTCGCAGTGGCGGAACTTGCGAAATATAAGGCAGAGGAACTTGAAAGGAAAGCTGAATTAGAAAGAAAAAAAAGCTGAATTAAACCGTCAAGAAGAAGAACATGAGGCCAAATTAGAAAAACAAAAAGCTGAATTAAAGCGTCAAGAAGAAGAACATGAGGCTAAATTAGAAAAACAAAAAGCTGAATTAAAGCGTCAAGAAGAAGAACAAAAAGCTGAATTGAAGCGTCAAGAAGAAGAACGCGAGGCCAAAGAAGCAAGAAGAATAGCAAAACAGGAAAGGGAAGAGATTGAAAAAGAAAACAGAATAAGAGAAATAGATGAAAATAAAAGGAAGCAAGATGAAATTATAAGACAACAAGAAAAAGAGTTGGCACTTATCAGGTTGGAAACAGCGAAATTACAGGAACAAAATGCTACTGTTAGCCATAGTAATAATTCCAAAAATATGTCTGCACCTAACCAAACTAGAAGCAATTATCACTTAAAATTACCGACATTCAAATAGAATGTTGATGATTTATCGGCCTGGCTTTTACGTTTTGAGAAGATTTGTGAGGTTAATAAATTAGATAAAACTGCATGGGCACTAAAACTTAGTGAATTTTTAGATGGTGCACCTGCAAGCGCAGCTTGAAATGTTGATCCAACAATAGCTGGTGATTATGATGCCATTAAGGCTTTATTACTACGTCGATTTCATTTGGACGAGGAGGGATGTAGGATTAAATTTAAAACTCTCCTGCCAGAATCAAATAAAGACTTTACAGGGTTCGTTGCGAATATACGCAATACATTCAACAGATGGGTCGAACTTGCTGGTGTGGAAAAATCTTATGACAAGTTGGTTGATTTAAACCTTAGGGATAAGGTCCTATCTTCTGTAAGTTCACCATTCTTTTCTTTCTTACAGGAACTTAAACCTCCGACTTTAGAGGAACTAGAAAAAATGGCAATAAATTACTGCACTGCTCATCCCAATATTAGCATATCCAATACACAAATAAGGGAACCACTTCCAGTTGCCTCCAATATGGCATATCATGGTTTTGAAAGATCAAGAGCTCAGAGCCTTGACAGAAATTTTTCAAATAGAATAAATAATTACAATGATTATCAAGGACTAAATAATTCTTACAATAATGGGAATTTTAACCGGGGTAGACAACAGTTTAGAAACCAGTCACCTCAGTTTAGATATAACAATAGTTATCAAAACAAATCAAATTGGAATAAATCATTTAATGGTAATGCCAATAATAGTAATAACAAGTGGCATAATAATAGTAATAACAATTACAGACTAAGAAATAAGAGCTTTAATGGCAGAGGTAATAATAATAATAATGATCATTCAGGTAGTCATAACAGACAACGTCCTACCTCCAGAAATCAAAATAAATTTGATCATACTGCAGGGGCAGCATTGACTAACAATGCAACCCCAATTGTTCATAATAGTGATATTCCAACGCATTCATCTTCGTCATGTTGTGTTGTTGATAATAATGTGGCAAATGTTTGTCCACAATGCCATGCTATTTTTCAGAAGTCCAGCCAATTGCCTATGAGAATTACACAGACTATTCCTGCAATTAGTCTCACTGCAAATGATGGAACTGGGACACTGATTTTTAATAAAGGACTGTTCAATGGAAACATAATTTCAGTGTTAAGAGATTCTGGGTCAACCACGATCGGCATCCGGCAATCACTAGTACATCCTCGCTATGCTACTAATGAGTGTGTACGTTGTATAACTTTTGGTGGGACCATTGAATATTATCCCACGGCAATTATAGATTTTAACACCCAATTTTTTCAGGTCAAGTTAAAGTATGTTTACTTCAGAGTCCTATTGCTGATCTCACAATCGGACGTATCCACGGCAGCAAGGACTGCACACTTGAGGAAATCTCAGAATGGGAAAGAGTAAACTTGGCTACGGCCAATGCGGTAACAACACGAGCTCAGGCTCGGGAATTAATAAAAGAGAATACTCCAAGTATCAAAGTGGATGATTGTACTGACAATGAACCTAAATCGGTAATTGACAGAGACTCGTTTGCTCTCAAACAAAGGGAAGATAATTCTTTAAAGAAATTTTTTACATTGGTAAACAAGTATGTTGACATTTCTGTCAACAATAAAATTAAGCATTGTTTCACTATTAAAAACGGTATCTTACTTAGAAATTGTATGGACCAGAATAAATTAAAACAACAGGTCATGGTACCATCTCCTTTACGAACATACATATTACGGCA
Organism: Oreohelix idahoensis; assembly: GCA_024509875.1. Taxonomy (NCBI): domain Eukaryota; kingdom Metazoa; phylum Mollusca; class Gastropoda; order Stylommatophora; family Oreohelicidae; genus Oreohelix; species Oreohelix idahoensis. Next base: position 152,528 of record JAMPIV010020367.1, read on the forward strand.
TGCACATGACTCCCAATGCGCGGGTCATATGGGCTACACTCGCACACGGTCTCGAGTGTTGTCGTCTTTTTTTCTGGCCGGGAATATCACGAGACGTATCATCGTATGTACGTTCCTGTGCAATTTACCAGGAAGTCAAGTCTCGTGGAGCGTTCCATAATGCTCCCATTCAGGCATGTGATATATCGGTGCGGCCTTTTGATAAAATGGCAATGGACATTATTGGTCCACTTCTACCAACTGCAAGAGGTCACATATTTATATTAACGTGTATCGACTTATGTACACGATGGCCAGAGGCCATACCTCTTAAAAATATAACCAAATCGGACATAGCTGATGCTTTGTTCCTAATATTTTCTAGAATTGGGTTCCCAAGTAAATTACTTTCGGATCATGGGCCCCAATTTGTGTCTGACGCAATGAAAGAGGTTATGAGAACTCTTAATATAGAGAGAAACTTCAGTAGTGTGTATTATCCCATGAGTAATGGCGCAGTTGAGAGACTCAACTGCACCATTAAACAGTTATTACATAAAGTTACAGTTGATAACCCTCAATACTGGGACAGGGCTATCCCAGCAGTTTTGTTTGCGTACAGAGAGGTTCCGAATGAACAAACCGATTTCTCTCCGTTCGAGTTAGTGTTTGGTGCTCCACCAAGATTTCCTATGGGACTGATCAAAGACTTACTACTCGACTCTAAGATGACTCAGGAAACCCATTCATCTTATGAATACGTTATTAATTTACGTAGACAAATCATAGATGCTTGTCAAAGAGCAACAGCTTCCTCAGAAGCAGCAAAAGATAAATCTAGACAGTTCCAAAATAAAAATAGACGATTACGCCAGTTATTTCCTGGTGACGAAGCTTTCGTATTACTCTCAAAAAAGGACAATAGACTGTTAATCACTTGGAACGGTCCATATAAGGTTGTAGACAGAATTTCTGACGTCGACTACATACTGGACATTAAAGGTCAGAAAAAAATTTACCACATAAACATGCTGAAATAGTTCTTCACTCGTCCTCAACATCTACAATCTATTTTTCAGGATTTAGACAAGCAAGCTACTGGTTCTTGCCAATATTCTAATCTTTCGGTGATTCAGGAAGAGGAATCATCATTTCCTGAAATCCAAATGTCATTTCCTATACCTGAATTACAATCTTCTGAATCATGGAGAGATGTCACTATTTCTTCTTCATTAACATCTCAAGAACATACTACTGTTTGTAAAATCTTAGAGACATATTCTCATGTCTTGACTGATATACCGCGTCGTACATCAGTCATGTCTCATGACATTATACTGAAGGACGACACACCTATAAAACTCCGTCCTTATTCAGTTCCTATTCACTATCAAGATAAAACTTCACAGGAACTTAATCAGATGTTAGCATTACGAATAATAGAAAACAGTAACTCACCGTTTTCATTACCGTTAGTTATCGTTAGAAAAAAAGACAATAATATACGTCTTTGCGTTGACTACAGAAAGCTTAATGCACAAACTGTCGCAAACAGTGAACCTCACCCTCGTATTGACGATCTACTTATTCGTCTTTCTACAGCAACATATTTTACAAAAATCGATTTAACCAAGGGATATTGGCAGATTCCCTTAACAGAACAAGCCAAATACTATACAGCATTCTCGACTCCACAAGGTCTTTACCAGTGGAATGTGATGCCTTTTGGGCTAATGAATGCACCAGCCACGTTCATTCGCATAAGGCGAAAAATTTTGGCGGATAGATCTGACATTATCACATATATTGATGATATTTGTCTATTTAGTCCTTCATTTGATGAACACATGTTAGGATTAACTTCAGTATTAGACATTTTAAGATCTAACAACTTAACAGCTAGACCAAGTAAAATGCAAATAGCTTTACACGAAATAACTTTACTTGGACATATTATAGGGTCTGGATGTATCAAAACCATTCCCCACAATGTATCAAAAATTTTAAAGTTAACAGTCCCACAAAATAAAAAACAAGTTCGAAGTCTACTTGGTCTTGTCCAGTATTATAGCAGATTTGTTCCCAATTTGTCTTCAATCACTGCTGTCTTGTCTTCACTACTGCAAAAAGACAAACCAAATAAAATTAAGTGGACAACAGACTGTGACAGAACATTTAACAACATTTTGACAATCTTCTCTAGGCCACCAATTTTACGGTTGCCAGATGTTCACAAAAAGTTCTTTCTTCGAACAGATGCCAGTAATTACGGTATCGGAGCTTGCCTACTTCAATATCACAACGATATACTTCATCCGACTATGTATATTTCAAGAAAACTGAAATCACCTGAAACGAAATACTCCACTGTTGACAAGGAGTTGCTGGCAGTTGTTTGGGCAATCACAAGGTTGGAACAATTCTTGTTGGGAGCGCCTTTTACCATTATAACCGACCAGAAGGCGGTTGCTTCATTACGACGCTCTAACCACAAAAGCCCCAAACTTGCCAGGTTTTCGATTCTACTTCAGCCATATGACTTTGTCATCGAAGCTATACCCGGAAAAGAAAACATTCTGGCGGATGCACTTTCAAGACACCCAACGGAAGTCGAATAATTATTGTCTACAAGTTAAAAGATTAACGGCTAAACAAGAGCGACTTTAAAACTCTAACTGATTCCTCCGACAAAATTGATATGAACCACTTCTATATGGAAAAACATTTCAAATAATTCGAATTCAATCATTCACGATATTCAGTTTCCAAAAGAAAATTCGTGATAGCAAGAAACAAATTTCGATGGTCTTTTCTAACGTTTGGACTTTGGTTAGTGTCCAATCGTTCTCTAACTCATTACGATATGGTCTTGAATACGATATGAATCCAAGCTGGACATATAACGTTAGGTCACAGAAATTGACGAACTCAAAACGATCAAGTTTATATTCAATCAGGAACGAAATTTAGTTGAACAGTATTAAATTTCTAAGGAACATTCCATAGATTCGCAAGGGACATAACGACGGATGGATCATCACATCCGACATTAAGTTTAATAGTTATTAAATTAATGAAGAGTATAATAAAATTGAAGTGTGATTAAAAATAATGAGAAAAAAAAAGAGAAGAAAATATGTCAAAGAAAGAAATGATGAAAAAGAAAAAAAAATCACACAAGCAAATACTCTAAATATTTTATGTATAAATGAGATAGCTTTTATAGGCATTTAGTTAAGATGTTCCCATGAAATGTATTAATATGTTATTTTCTCTTATTATATCATTAAGTTAATTATGTTGTAATTACACGACACTAATAATTAATTGTAAACACACATAACTAAACTAATTTATATATATATATATTTTTTTCTCTTTCTTTACTTTATTTGTCCTTACTTCTCATTCTTTTATTATGACACTATCTATCAGGTTCTTTAATTAGATGTTAATTAATTAATACATTACATACTTACTATCATTGATTAGTTTAATTTTAATTAGTTAGAATAATTGACATTACATAACACTTCATTACTCACTCACAACAGTTTTCAATAGTTCAATAGCTAATTATTAGCGACAGTTGACACCCCTTTGTTTAATAATGTTATATGACTTATGTATTATCCACATGACCACGACACTGTTCTAGACAGAACATCGTAGGCCATAAGTCGGGTTTTTATTAAATTTTTTCATATAATTGAGTACGGTAGTAAATAAATCTATCTAATAGATTTTTTTCCCCACGGCGGGCAGGGAATTATTACTGTAGTTTTATTAATGGCGTCTGCTAGAATTGGCATTGCGCATGTTTAGGTTCAATGGAATTAATATAAATTGATCTTTATACTTTACGGAGTTATGAACGCAAAATGCACGGTCAAGTCGTGACGTGTTAGCGTCGATATGGTCACGCCTGGTGACTAGGTTACCGTACCCCTTTTGTATTGACCGTTAAGCAGTGAAGACGGATTTTGTTACCCTTCCAGGGTTGTGCATGATGCTACTGCACATATATATATATATATATATATATATATATATATATATATATATATATATATATATATATATATATATATATATATATATATATATATATATATATATATATTTTAGTCAAGTACGGACACGGGTCAGTCCATTGTAATTGATGAAGAGATAAATGATTAAGTAGCTGATTCCTTCTCGCCAAAACACATGCGCTCACTACCGGTTGTCTGAAACCCAGCAGCGCGAGTATATAGCCATGATGTTCGTTTGACAGTTTTTCAAGTACGACATGTACCCATAATAGGATGTTTGCAAGTATTCAATTTGTCATATATGCTTACCATGAACTATATTAATGATGTCGTCAAATATGCGTGTTCTTCCGTAATAAACTGTTTTTCTCGTGGACTCTAACAAGGTGGACTTATTAAGTTGATCATTGAGCGATTCACTCGTTATTTATCCTTTTCACACATTCGCGTTTCAAATAATTACAGCACGATAATAATCAATGAATGAGAACCAGAACAATCCAGTCATGCACAGCGATAATGAACATTCTTTATTCATTCGATATTCCACTGTCTAAAGCAGCTTCCATGATACTTTGATCACAGACATGATATGCTAACCGGATCGTCTGTATCAATAACTAAGATGATCCTGTGGGAATTTCTCGTGACTCGTTTATAAAACAGCAAGAAGATGATCCAACTCTAAAGAAATTCTTCACTCTTGCAACAGAAGATGATCCGAATAAAGATACAAAGAATAAATCTTGGATAACAATGAAGAATGGCGTACTTGTACGTATGGTGCAAGACTCCACTAAGTCAAGTCATTCTCAGATTCTTGTGCCCAAGAATTTGAGAGTTAAAATTTTACAGCACGCTCACGACTCTCGATGTGCTGGACATATGGCTTTTTCCCGTACTAAGTCAAGAGTTCTTGCGGCTTTCTTTTGGCCTTTTGTGAACAAGGACATAAGGATTTATTGTCGATCTTGTAAAGTATGTCAAGAGGTCAAATCCAAAGGTCCACGCCATGCTGCACCTATTCATGCTGCAGACATCCCTATTCGACTATTTCAGAAAATGGCGATAGACATCATTGGTCCATTTAAGATCAACTCTGCTAGAGGACATCAGTTTATCTTGACGTGTGTTGATATGTGCACACGTTGGCCAGAGGCTATTCCTCTGAAGAGCATTACTACTGCTGATATTGCAGATGCTCTTTGGCTTATATTTTCTTGTCTGGGATTCCCCGGAGAGATATTATCAGACCATGGCACCCAACTAATATCGGATACCATGTCTCAAGTAATGTCTACTCTGCAGATAGAGAGATCTTTGAGTAGTATCTATCATCCTATGTGGAATGGGATGGTCGAACGGCTAAATAGAACACTCAAAAACTTACTAGGGAAGATAACCTAGGATCATCCTCAAGATTGGGACAGGGTTTTACCCGCGGCCCTCTTCGCTTACAGAGAGGTCCCCAATGAACATACAGGATTTTCTCCCTTTGAACTTGTCTTTGGCGCGCGACCGCGCGGCCTTATGTCTTTGCTTCATGATCTCATAACCGCTGATAATATTACCGATGACACAAAATCTTCTTACGAATATGTCATCGCGCTGAGACAAAAGATTATCGAAGCATGCAAATTGGCAACTTCTTCTTCTGAATTTGCTAAACAGAAGGCAAGACAATTTGCCAATAAGAAAAGAACCTTACGACAACTTTGTCCTGGTGACAAAGCATTTGTTTTGCTACCGTGTAGGGAAAACAGACTTCTTATTTCTTGGAAAGGTCCGTACGATATAATCTCTAAAATTTCCGATGTTGACTACATTGTCGATATTGATGGAAAGCATAAAACCTTCCACATCAATATGCTTACGGAATTCCATGAGCGTCCGGATTATTTACAGCCTATTTTCCAGGCAACGGACGATTCACCAGTCCAACATGGTCATTACTCATCACTGTCCGTAATACAGGATGAGGAAACAAGTTTTTCGGCTGTTAATCTTCCGCTTCCGATGATTCCACTTCATTCTAGTGAATCATGGAAAAATGTTACTGTCTCTCCTGATTTATCGCTAGGAGAACAGCGACAAGTTTCGGGTATGTTACAAACATTTCAGGATGTCTTTACTGACATCCCTGGACAAACTCATGTCATTGAACATGACATTATTCTAACTGACCATAATCCTATTAGGGTCAGACCTTATCCTATCCCTATACATTTTCAAGCACAGGTTGAGAAAGAGTTGGATGAGATGATAGATTTAAAAATAATTGAACCATCCACTACTGCATATTCTTCGCCGATGGTTATTGTTCGAAAAAAAGACAATATCATACGTCTTTGCGTTGACTATCGCAAATTGAATCAAGTTACGAAGTTTGATGCTGAACCTATGCCTTTACTAGAAGAGCTACTTACTAGGCTTTCTAAATCTCATTTTTTCACTAAACTCGACTTGTCTAAAGGATATTGGCAAGTTCCTTTATCTGAACGCGCCAAACCAATTACGGCTTTTTCTACACCTAGAGGCCTTTTTCAATGGAATTTCATGCCTTTCGGCCTTATGAACGCACCAGCTACATTCGTACGCATGATGCGTCGAATCCTATCTTATCGGTCAGATGTCATTGCATACCTAGACGACATCTGTCTTTTCAGCGATACTTGGGAAGATCACTATTCCTGGTTAGTTTAATTACTATCTACTCTACGCGAGTATAACCTGACAGCGAAACCCTCTAAAACCTGCATTGGTTTTAGCGAAATTTCTTTCCTAGGCCATCGAGTTGGTCATGGTTTCTTAAAGACAGAGGACCGTAATATCACTAAGATACTTAACATCTCTATTCCTAAGACTAAAAAGCAAGTGCGAAGTCTCTTGGGTCTTATTCAATTTTATGGAAGATTCATTCCGAATCTATCCTCTATCATGACACCTCTTTCTACACTACTAAAGAAAGGGTCGCCTAATATGGTCCACTGGTCACAGGAATGCCAATCCTCTTTGGATAAGATTAAAAATTTGTTTTCAACACCACCTATTTTAGTGTTACCTACTACAGATAGGACATTTGTTCTTCGTAGTGACGCTTCATCAACTGGGATTGGAGCGGCACTAATGCAAGAGTACTCTGGAACTCTGCATCCTGTAATGTATATCTCCAGAACACTAAATGCTGCAGAAAGGAATTACTCGGTTTTTGACCGTGAACTATTGGCTATGGTTTGGTCAATTCTCAAACTACAAAGATTCTTTCTAGACGCACATTTCATAGTAGAAACCGACCAGAAAGCTCTTACGGCTATACAGAGTAAGAATTTGAAGAGCTCGAGGTCTACTCGATATGCAATTGCTCTTTAACCTTTTCATTTCTCGGTACGAGCTATCCGTGGATCAGATAATGTGATGGCAGACATTTTGTCTAGATGCCCACATGATTCCACCTAACTGCTGGGTCTTGGACTTCTTAACACATCTAAGTCTATAATAGTTCTTTTCTATATCAAGATAGATACACATTATAATTTGTAATATAGTGATTGTATCACTACTATCACTACGTTCATTGCTATATATTCACCGCTGTTCTTTGATGATTTTTCTTCTTTGTCAATCATGTACTTATAGTGCTTAAATATGAAATTGTTATATGCATTGTGTCAATGCCAGCATTGTAGTATACGTTGGTGGCACCTCCTTGGAAATATTTATCCTTAAGAGAAATGCTTTCTCTGAGATGTTGAGATATATTCTCACAAGTCGATCTATGCTTCGACTTTACCTTAATTTGACATTATAAATTGCTCTTATTAGTCATCTGCGCATTATTCATGCGTTGTGAGCCTATTGTATGTTGCTCTCAGATGAAAAAAAAAAATTGCATTTTTTTCGCTGGGGGTTGCGGTAGTCTGTTACCAGCAGATTACTGGTGGCAATGAATATAGATATATATATATCTATGTATATATATATATATATATATATATATATATATATATATATATATATATATATATATATATATATATATATATATATATATATATATATAGATATATATATATCTATATATATATATATATATAGGAAGATATTTATTTGTTTGTATACTTGTTATGTTTGAAAATATTTGGTAATAATATTTTGGGTCTAAGATTAGAACTCTAGTCAAAGGGCGAATACTCATTTTTTGCTTCGAGTGGAAGTAAATATGTAGTCGCCCCACTTGAATATAGTTGAAAGGTTAACATTAGCACATGCCCAATGAGACGATTAGTCGTCGTTGGCTCTTCCGTGATGATTGACGAATCTTGAAGGCTGTCGGACAAAAGGGAGTCCGAAGTTTTTCGTCATTGTGATTGATTCTGGGGAAAAGAGGAGTTTCTCTTAGTAGACTATGATGGTCGATACTTCTCCCAGAATATATATACTTTACGCCGAGGGAATGGCGTGTGCTAGTTGCTAGTATTTTCTGAACTTAAGGTAAAGAAGGAACATTTTCTAAAACTTTACCTAGGCCTAACGGCATCATAGATGTTATATCATCTTTATATATTTGATGGATCGTATGTAGACGATTCCTGTACTAGCAGCACTGTGAGTGGACATATGTAACATTTCTTATGGGTATGGAAAACCCAAAGATATTAGTTGAACAAATGAACGGAGCTTTCATTTGTAGTGAGGATATCTTTTTGGATGAACGCCGCTCACTGGGACCAGTGCCATTTTGAACCCCACTGTTGGTCTGTTTGAATTGTCAGTCAGAGAACAGATATATCTTATTACCTGATGGCGATACCAAGACCTACATTGTATTGAAATCCACTCTTTGTTATTTGAGATTGTCAACCTTATATAAAAGACCCTGTTGAAGTTAAAGCCTAAAAGACTTAGCCTGAAAGACGTAATCAGCAGAGGGTCTGTAAGGGAGCATTGTGATGACCATTATTATTGTTAACTCAAACTGATGCGATTAGTCAGTGGAGATATGAGACGATAGACAATCAGAACTATATATTTGCATCTATCGTTCAATTATATTTACATGCTATGAGATTGCCAAATTGATGTTGCCACCCAGTTGTCAAGTATCCAATGATTTACTGTGTCAACCTGTTCCAATGACTGTCAACCGTGCTGTCAGAGTGTGTGTCATTAAACTGTCTAAAAACGTCTACAGTAGTTCCAGCTATCATTGACTTCCAGCCGTGAGGGTATGAGTGCATTGTTACCAACTTGTCAACTCCACAGAACTATTCATTCCATTTGCGTTACTGACATTCATACTCACACTTAACGTCAACATCCCTTGCCAGGGCCTCAACACGTTACGGACAAGGCGAACTGTTAACCCACACTGTGTCTAGGTTTGAGTTGACCACTTACTCTCATCAAGCAGACGAGTACATACAAACATTCAATCCATTACTAATACATAAAGAATGACATTTATCAACGGTGTGAAATATACACTTATCTATGTGATGGCCAGAAAAACGAGTTATCAGCCTTATATTACTAAAATTTATGTTCTTCGTACACATGCGAGTATTCGGCTTGGTTGCTAGTCTCCTTCAAGAGCATGATGGGGTGTTACACCCGACACTGTTTATCTCAAGAAAGCTCATCGACGCGGAGAAGAAGTATTCAGTCATTGACAAAGAATTACTTGCAGTGGTCTGGTCGATTCAGAAACTAGAACGATTTTTGCAAGGCGCACCTTTTGTCGCTCAAACCGATTAGAAATCTGTGGCTGCTCTTCGCCGCGCCAACCACAAGAGTCCGAAATTGGCCAGATTCTACATTTTACTTCAGCCATTTAACTTTTCTTTCGAAGCGATTCCAGGGTCCGTGAATGTTGTGGCCGACATATTATCTCGTCACCCGTCATCAACACCCGATGACACGTTATGATTCAAGTAGACTATACTACGTATATGACTGTGCTTATCGAACGTACTGTTCCTTGCTTCATGCACAGCACTTGTTTGACTCCTAAGGTACAGGATACCACGTTCAAGATACAACTCTCCTAAGGTACAGGATACCACGTTCACGGCTTATGTTCCATACTACACGTATTGTACAATGATCCACTTCGACATGTTATGTTTGCTTGATGAATTCCACTTTCGTACCTCATGTCTGTTGGTACGTCACTGACTATCGTCTCCATGTTTCCTGTTTACTTACGATGAGTCATCTGGAACTATAGCAAGTCAATTCAACTTATTTTGATGCCCGATGTTGGTTTTTCATATTCGCTTTTTTGGACTTTGGATTGTGTCCATTTCGATCTACCACTTGATATGGTGTATTCTACCTGCACTACTCGATCTAACGTTTACTGGACTATTTGATACGTACACCGTCCATGGTGTCTACTTAATCCTTAGGATTTGATGGAGCGGAATTAACACTTGGTACATGTTCAAATTTCATGTACATTTCGTATTTTCACGGCAATAACATTTGATAAGTCGTGAATGGAACTCTATATTTCTCTAGATTGTTCAACGATATATTCCTCTGAGCTCCAAACTATTACATGAACGTTAATTATTCTGGTTACTATCATTTGACATTGATTAATAATATATAGTATTCACTTCTTATTTTATTTTAATTAATTATATTATTTAGATATTTATAGGTCATTATTATATGATATGATATTTGTTAGATATTAATTACCTCACTATTATATGACATTTTTCTGTTAGTTAAATGCTAGGCATATAATTCATGGTTTATTTTCTTTGATACATGTTCTCCACCTAAATTTCTTATCCTTGCTTCCATAGCTACCTTTTTTACTTACTACTTCTTGACTATTTCTTCACTTTTGTGTTTGTCTTCTTATATTTTCTTTCATTCTTACTTGGCTTTGTTATTATCATATAATACTATATTAGTTTAATAAATTAGCTTTAATAAGTTAATATTAACTACACTTAGTTACATTACATTTCTATGTTCTTACTTCGATTAATTAACTGCAATAGCATCTTACTTTAAAAGAATTTTTAGTTCACACACTTATTAGTTAATTATGTTAAAGTATACTATACTATATTGACTGTTGACGATTCTTTTTCGTTAGTTAAGCTAGTATTTATTACATATATGTTTAGTGTGTGATATACTATGATAGTGACAACGACCTTAGACACTGTTTTATTGTAAACATCTCTGGCCGGATGTCGTAATTTTTTTTTCGCATTTCCCTTTTGATTAGATTAATTACGTTGATAATATTAAATGATATTATTATAAAAAATCAAGATAATTGATTTTTTAACCCGGTCGGGCGGGGAAACTTTAAGGTATAATTATGTATATTACATGTTGGCCTCGTTTAGATTTGTTACCAGTTTAAATTTACAAGCGCACGTTTTTATCTGAGGACAACATGGTGTATTTCACACGATAAGATATTGTCATTAAACGCGATTATGTGTAGACGTCACTAATAATAGGATGACGGAGTAAGGTGCTGCACTATGCATGCAACGGTCTTTCTTGGCCTTTCGTCGTTTGAATCCGTCTAAGCAAGACGTGGATTATTGCTTCTCCCAACGTTATTAAATTGTACAGTCTTCCTGCGTGGCTTATTATTATTGAAGCGAAGGTCGCCACTTTAATTCTACTGTTACAGTATTTGAGCATCCTAATTTGATGAGCAGTTTATTAAAGAAAGAAGTTCTGGGAGAATTATTATATATTTCCATCGCCAGCTGTCAGTTATAACTACATCAATGAGTCCGCTTGCCGGCATTGCGAGTATACAGGCTTGACATGCGACGATGCATTATTGACTGCAGGAGACTGAATTATGTATGGACAACCATATGATTACCAGAATGTATTGTAATGAATAAAAAGTAAAGTAGACAGCGAAATCCAAGAAGAACAGTTTGGTTTTAGACGGAACAATGGAACAAAAGAGGCAATATTTTGCCTAAGAATATTAGCAGAAAAATATACAGAGGTCCAAAAAAGTATGTATATGTGCTTCACTGCCTATAAGAAGGCTTTTGACAGAGTCCATCATGAGAAAATAATTGAATGCCTCGAAGACCTAGGTATTGATGGAAAGGATATAAGAATACTCAGTAACCTTTATTGGGAGCAAACTGTCACAGTAAGATCGGGTAGGAATTATTCACCATACATAGACATAAAAAGAGGTGTCAGACAAGGTTGTGTGCTGTCCCCCTGCCTATTTAATTTATACACCGAAAAAATTTTCAAACAGATACAGGAAATACCAGGACTGAACATCAGTGGAAGATCAATAAACAACCTTAGATATGCAGATGATACCGTGTTGCTAGCTGAAAGCGAACAGGAGTTACAAGAACTAGTGAAGCAAGTGAACAGTATAAGTCATGAATATGGACTCGACATTAATATTGAGAAAACAAAAACTATGATAATTAGCAAAACAGACGAAAAACCACATTAAAGATAAGCGTAAATGGGAAAATCCTGGAACAAGTCAAGAGCTACGTATATCTTGGTCATATAATAACAGAAGATGGCAGATGTGAAACAGAAATCAAGAAGAGAATAGGAATGGCCAAAGCTACATTCAACAACATGAAACATATACTGACATTTAAACAGTTATCTCACAAATTAAAACTGAGAATCATAAAGTGTTATATATATTCTGCATTTCTGTATGGGGCAGAAACATGGACGATGAATAAGCATTTGGAAGAAAGAATTGAGGCTCTTGAAATGTGGATATATAGAAGAATAGGGCGTATCTCATGGAAAGAGATGAAAACAAAGAAGGAGGTCCTAGAAAATCTAGGTATGAAAAGAGAACTAATGATGGAGGTCAAAGTTCGGCAGCTAAAATACTTTGGCCACATAAAAAGGCATAACACCTTTCAGAAGACCATAACAGAAGGGAGAGTTGAAGGCAAACGTGCAAGGGGAAGACAGCGCTATAAGTGGGAAGATAACATCAAGAGATGGACAGGAAAGAGTCTATCAGAGTGTACCACCAAGACAAGAGACAGAAGACGTTGGAGATCCATTACAGCCAACCTTCGTTGTGGAGATGGCAACTGATGATGATGATGATGATTGTAATGATACGTAATTAAATGTACTCGTCCGTGGACCCAGCCACGAAGATCGTTATTAACTTTATCCAGGTTTGATGTAAATGTTGTTGAACACTCATAGCATATCATATATATATAAATCAGCACGATTCGCAACCAACTCTCTCAAACCCCAATGTAACACCAGTCTCCTTCTGACTTCTTTTGAGCAGTCTTCATTGTTGTTAATTATGTAGCCAAGATATTCAAAATTTGTGACATTTTCAATTTTCTCATCATTGACGGTAATTTTTGGTTGGCATCTTGTTTTGACAGGAATAACTGTTCTAGTCCCTTGGCATTGTTATATATATATATATATATATATATATATATATATATATATATATATATATATATATATATATATATATATATATATATATATATATATATATATATATATATATATATATATTGTCACAGTATAGTCATTCAACGAAATTTTATATTGGTCACGCTGTAAGAGTGACAACACTGATTCTCATCTTAAAAACCCGATTGGCGAGTTCGGCCGAGAGCGGAAGTAGGGATAAGACTTTTGGCGCAAATCATTCTACGAGATGTCCGCCTTACTGAAAAGACGTGTTCCCTTTGTCAGCAGTTTTTTGCTGGGATTAGATGAATGCCAGTGGAGTTCCTACATTTTGCCGATTTTCATGTGATCAGGAGTATTTGATATGTTGCTAGATTGTGGTTGTGAGATCTAGTGATTTTTCTCCTGGATATTATTTACGATAAGATTCTTGCAATTATGTATTGCCTTGTTTCTGTATTATATCTCGCCTGTGAGCGATAGTCAGTGCGTAGTCACTGGTTAGATTATGTCGGTGACGATTTTTTCTATTATGTGGTGCTGTTAATTTGGGCAAGTAGATTTGGCATTTCTTCATTACATTATGTATTGCATTCCATGTGTATTGCTAGCCGTGTGCATCTTCTCTGTGTGTAGTGTTCATTAAAGAGGGAACTTACCTGTTGATGGTGTTAATATTATTTAATGTCAGCTATTGTATGCTGTGGGCATATCTGCAGACTATGAGCCAGAAGTTATAGATTGTCATGTGTTAAATTCACAGTACAAATAGGATTAGATCCAGCAACATCAGTAGTTTGTTGTTCTGACAGCTGCGGGCTCGTCTGTTCTTTTGGCCGTGAGGCGTGTATTATATTGATAGTTATTCCCAGCTAGCTGGCGGTATTAATTTAATATTATTTCTTAATAAGGCCGTAGAGCCGGTGTTGGCTGTTATTAGGCCATGAAATATTGTACACACAAAGTGTTAGAAGGTTGGTAACGCCACTGTGTTGGCACCTTCATATTTTTCTTCAACTCACAGGAGTGAGTTGTTTTTGTCAGTCCAGTGCAAGGCTAGTGTGTGGGTCGGTCTAGTAGTGTATTGTTTACGGTCGCGTGACCTGACCTCGTTTACGGGCTCTGACCTACTTTTCAGTATCACAGTCGTAATGGCTATTTTTCTGGACATTTTTCAGTCTAGCGTCGATGAAATATTGCACAGTTGAGTTTAAGTTGTTTGTTCTAGTATTTTTGCAAGTCTGTATACGATCGTCAAAGTGTAGGCTGATCTTACAGTGGGCATCAGACGGGTCAGTTTGACATATCTCTGAGTCTTTTCGGTGGTTGGCGACAGTGATCCAGGTGGAGCAGCGGAGCTTGGAGTGTTGGTACCTTCTAGATAGGGGCCCAGGCGGCATGTGAAGATGTCAGATGGGAGATAGCTTGGTCAATCTCTGTATAGGGTTGTAGGTGATGTTTGTTAGGAGTGGTTATAGTGGTTAGGAGATTGATAGAATTGTTGGTACCTCAAGCCATCGTGATGAGCTGCTGGTCCCGTCATGGCGTCTTAGATGTGCCCACCCAAGGGTGAAAAGTCGCTGTTGTGATCTTCCTAAGCTGAAGCCAATGACATTGCCTGACAACGCAGAAGTGCCTGACCAGGGGCGAGTTTCATCGTACAAGTGTGTCCTGCCGACTTGCCGGGGTCCAGTTGATGTTATTAGTAGCTGTGCAGCTGAAATGTGAATAAGTAGTCATTTCCAGTATTTTATGAACAGTGCTGTGTGAGCACCGTGGAGGATAGTACGGTCAGTGCGTGTGAGAGTATTATACCGTGACAAGGAACTTTGTAGCGAGTTTGTGGCACTCAGATTTACAGTGAAGTTATTCCTGGACTGAGATTCTAGTGTGGAGTGTCGTTTGTTCTGTGGTCATCATTATCGTCAGTGCTGAGGATACTTCTTTCTCAAGCGCCGTTGGACCTTCAGATAAGTTATTGTTTGTTTGCTGTTGTATAATTTATTGAAGTGATATTTTCTTGTTTTTCTGAGAACTTAATGTTATTGTCTGTCTTTCTTACTGATTCTAGCTATCATATACTTTGACTTGTTGAGTAGTTTAGTGCTGTTTCTGTATTTGCTTCTTGGTTTGTTGTTGTTTGCTTTCCTTATGTTTTGTCTTTTCCTTTCTGTACCAGTATGACTTAGTTGTATGTATATACGTTAATTGTTAGTTAAAGCTGATCTTGCGTTGTTTCGTTGTAGTTTGGTAATATTTGGATTACTAATATATTTGGTTACATTATAGTATAAATTTTACCAATAATTTATTTTGGTTATTTTCACTGAAGTGAAGATAGTGCTTGGGGGAAGAAATAGCTTCCAGCACCTCATTGTTGAGTGTGGTTTTCGTAGAGTCTTTGGTGTTATAGTGTATTCGTGTGTTCAAGGGAGGAAGGGTGGTGGGTTTAATCCAGTCTTGGCCTCTTTTGTGGAAAAGATTGGATTAGACCCATTCTTTTAGGGTGTGGCGGTGTTTGTTTTGTGGTGGAGTCTGACAGAGGGAATTTCCTGCGACTGCCCTGCTTAACATTCCAAGCCCTGTTGGTGTTAGCTGTGTATGTGGTGTGTGTATCTATAGTGTCGTGTACATTTAGTAATTCTTTTGTGGTGTTTAAGTGGTGTTTTCTCTTGTCACATCTTACTATCTTGTAAATACGTTTACAGGTATCCCTTGTTTTCGTTCGTGTGCAGTCACGCATTGTATATATTAATCTACCTCTTCTTGTCTTGGTCTTTCATCTTGTCCCTCGTGACAGGAATATTGTTTTCGTAATGTGATGTTTGTGTTTCTTTCATCTGTGTAGTGTTTATTTTTGCCACAAGTAGTACTTGCATAACAGAGATTATTGAGTTTAGAAGTAAGTGTAGTGTTATTGAGTATAGCACCAGTGTGGGTGCCAGTAACAGTTTGTGAAGAAATACCTAGTGTGAAATAAGTTGATATATTGGTGTCAAGGTATCAGGAAGTTGTTATCATACAACTAACGACTATTGTAAGTTTATATATTGGTGTCAAGGTATCAGAAAGTGTTATTATACAACTATCGACTATTGTAAGTTTGATTGAGGATATAATAGAGAATAAGTAGTCGGAAAGACCAAATTTTCTCACGTGGTGACACCATAGCCAAGGGGCTAAGTGAGACTTTATGGATATTATAAGGTAAAGGTGAATTATATTTATACAATAAACTACGGGGTGATATTTACTTTCATGCATACATATATATGAGTAGAGTGAAGAAGTGATATCATTATTTACTACTGTTATTACTGAATATTATTGTAAGCAGAATTTTATCTGCTGACTTAAGTGCAATATATATGGTTGAGTAATTGTATTGTAAAGATTTATACCAAAGTTGATAGTGAGCATTCTAAGTGTATACCATGGATCTACAGGCTTTCATTCAGATTGCGAAAGACTGTGGGTATACGGGCAGAGAACTAAGTGAATATGCCAAGGCTGAATTTTTTTTCAGTAGAGAATCAAAAAGCTTTGAAAGAGAAGGAAGCAAAGGAAGAAAAGGAAGATGAAAGAAGAAAGTAAGTGGAAACAGAGATAATTCTAGTTACAAGAAAGGAAGATGAAAGAAGATAAAGAATTACAAAATAAGCAGATGAAAAAAGATAAAGAATTACAAGAAAAGAAGATGAAAAAAGATAAAGAATTACAAGAAAAGAAGATGAAAAAAGATAAAGAATTACATGAAAAGAAGATGAAAGAAGATAAAGAGATACAAGAAAAGAAGATGGAGTTAGAATTAGAGAAGGAGAGAATGAGAATAGCTGTGGAAAAGAAGATGATGGATAAAGAGATACGGTTGAAGAAGTTAGAAGTGGGTGCGAGTGGTCAGAACTCAACTTCTGGTTGGGCTCATAGTCCTTTTAGGCTGCGCCTACCAAATTTCAATGATAAAATTGATAGTTTAGATTTCTTCCTTGAAAGATTTGAGGCCGAATGTGCGGCCTATAAGGCTGATAGGGATCATTGGTCATCTCTTTTATTGACACTGCTAGTGGGGCCCGCGATGGAGACTTTTTATAGCCTCCCTGTACAGGAAATGGCCGATTACAACAAAGTGAAGGAGAGATTGCTCCGGAGGTTCCGTCTGACTGCTGACGGCTACCGGACGCGTTTTAAAAACGAGATGCCTAGATCAGACCAAGACTTCGAAGATTTTATCTCGAAGATCAAACTTCTGCTGAATAGATGGATTGAAATGGAGGGGATAAAAAAGAACTTTAATGGCTTGCTAGACTTGGTGTTACGAGATAAAGTTTTGTCTTCGTGCTCCAGTGAGTTGAAGGCGTTTTTCCAGGAATGTCAACCAAAGGACATTGAGTCCATGGCCCAGTTGTGGCACCATTATGTCCTGGCCCATCTGGGCAAACCCGTTTAGAAGTCGGGTCTGGTAGACGCGTTAGTTGCCGGGGTCGTCAAAGTGCAGCGCCAATCATGGCAACGCCGAGTATGTAGTGCCGACAGGTCCATGAGGTCAAGATTTGATAGGTCATCCCGTCCTTATCAATCAGGTAGAGGCAGATACATAAACTTTAGATCACAGCGACAGTATCAGCCCAGGTAGTATAATAGACAGTCTGGAAGCGATAGTGATAGGGACAATTTCCAAGGGCGGAAACAGGTTCGTTTCCAAGACCCGAAATATAAGGGCAGATCATTTTATAAAGGTATGGGATCCAAACATAGAAGTGGATCGTCAGATGGACGGGGTTCGGACTCCGATACGCGTTCTTCACCGAACCATAGCCCTAACATTAGAGAAATTATTTGCAACGCGTGTGGGGCCACAAGTAATATAGCCAGGCGGTGTAAGGCTGAGCCAGAGAAGGCTAATGTGGCATGTGTACTAGACTTTATCAATAATGAAGACTGGGAGGGGTGCAGAGAGTTGTTGGTACCAGATAGGAAACCGTTGTTGATTTGTGGGCACACTTTACCCTGTCTATCGTCCCTGGATGAAGGCGGAAAACTCGAACTGTGTACAGGTGTCCGTGCTTAGGGACACGGGATGTCCCACTATATGGGTACGTCGCTCCTGCATCGAGGAGTCATGCCTGACAGGTAAGACAGTGAGATGTATCACTTTTGGGGGTAATTTAGAATATTACCCCATAGCCATTGTGGACATAGACACCCCCTTCTTGGCAAGAAGGGTGCATGCGTGTGTCCTTAACAAACCAGTGGCAGACCTAATCGTCGGTAACGTGCAAGGGGTTCGAAATTGCACACCAGCAGAGATTAACAAATGTGAGAATAATAGGAGTATAGTAGCGAATGCGATGCTAACTAGAGCGCAGGTATGATTGCAGGAGGAATCTGATAATCCCGATGCTTCTCGTGTCCCAGCGACAGTAGATGAGGTTTTAAGCGTGCGAGACGTTTCGGTCGGTGATTTCGCAGAGGGGCAGAAAGCAGACAGAACGCTAGTGAGACTGTCGGAGTTAGCGAAAACGAGAGAAGCTAAACAGCCTAAAACAGAACGGTACTGGTTTGAATATAAGGACCAGATCTTGACTCGGTGCTTTGAGAGACAACAGCAACTTATACGTCAAGTGGTGGTGCCAAGCCAGTGGAGAGCGAAGGTGCTGGAATTAGCGCATGACTCTTCTTTTGCTGGTCATATGGGAGTGGCTAGGACTCGGTTCAGAGTCCTCTCCCAATTTTATTGGCCAACATTGAATAAAGACATCAAGGCATACTGTAAGTCTTGTGTTGTTTTTCAACAGATATCTCTCAAGGGCCGGTCGCCAAAGGCTCCGGTTTAGACAGTAGACTTGGCACTACGCCCATTTCAGAAGGTCGCGGTTGATATTATAGGCCCGTTGTCCGTGACTTCCGAAAGAGGATTTCGTTTCATCCTAACCATGGTGGACTTGTGTACTAGGTGGCCAGAGGCAGTGCCTATGCGATCTATTAACTCACAGGCAGTAGCGGAAGCACTTCAGCTGTTATACAGCCGTTTCGGTTTCCCAGAGTGCATACTCTCTGATAGAGGAACTCAATTTATTTCGCAGGAAATGTCGGAGGTATCTTGATTACTGAGGATTTCCCAGTCTTTCACCTCTCCCTACCATCCGCAGGCGAACGGGGTTTGCGAACGCCTAAACGGTGCATTAAACATATGTTAGCTAAAGTGACCGCCGAATTCCCTCAGGATTGGGATAGATACCTTCCAGCGGTGTTGTTTGCATACAGGGAAGCCCCGCACCAAAGTACGGGCTTCTCGCCATTCGAGTAGCTGTATAGTGCAGATCCCAGGGGTCCAATGCACGTACTTAAGGACTGGCTGGTGGGAAAACACGTAGACGGATCAGTGGTGTCCGCGTATGACTACGTCGTACATCTACGCGAGAGGATTATTAGGTCCTTGCGTTAGCGCGGGAGAACTTGACCCATGTGGGTATTCAGTACCGCCGGTATGCAAACCGAGGTACTAAGCTCATATCATTTCAGCCAGGGGATGAAGTGTGGCTGCTTTTGCCCACAAAAGAAGATAGATTGAACATCTCCTGGCAAGGGCCATTTCGTGTTAAGAAGAAGGTAACCGATGTCGAGTACATTGTAAAGGTTAGAAAGAAAGAGAAGGTGTTCCACGTGAACATGCTGAAACCGTACGTGAAGCGTCCTCCCGAGCTATCGTCGGTGGTTAAGACCATGAGTTCGCGACGTTCGGAAGTAGCGGCGGCAGTAGTGATTGATAGTGCTGAGGACAGCTGCGACGATGGAGACTTACAGCTGTCTCTCGTGCCGATAGCTCCTTCCGAATCCTGGGCAGACGTGGCGGTTTGTTCAGAGTTAACTGACAGTCAGAGTGCTCAGGTTGATGCGATACTGAGAGATTTCGGTTACGTGCTCACGGATTTGCCGGGTAAAAACGATTTAATAGTTCATGAGATAACTTTAACTGATAACCAGCCGATCAGAGTCAAACCATACCCTTTAAAACTTCACTATAAAGCGGCGATCGAGAAAGAGATTGACGAAATGGCTTGGTTAAATATCATCGCTCCCTCCGAATCCCCGTATTCTCTCCCCATGGTGGTGGTTAAGAAGAAGAGCGGGGCCCTCAGAGTGTGTATTGATTTTCGTAAGCTCAATAGTGTAACGGTAGTTGACGCTGAGCCTATGCCTAACCAGGAAGAGCTTCTGACCAAACTTTCCCATGCTAGGTTTTTTACAAAGTTAGATTTAGCAAGAGGATACTGGCAGGTGCCATTGGCTGAGGCTGCAAAACCTCTTACGGCGTTTCCGACTCCAAGAGGCCTATTCCAATTCAATTATATGTGTTTCGGGTTAGTGAATGTACCCGCCACCTTTGTAAGAATAAAGAGGAAGCTACTAGGCACAGAGACGATGTGATTACATACATCGACGATATTTGCATTTTCTACAAAACTTGGGAGCAACATGTGGATGGTCTATTTGCCGTATTGAAGTATCTGAAAGCAAATGGACTCACGGCTCGCCCGAGCAAAGTGTCCATCGGGTATGCAGAGCTGAGCTTCCTGGGCCACGTGGTTGGCCATAACATCATGAAACCCGAAGATGGTACTGTTACAAAAATATTACACCTTCAAACGCCGAAGACTAAGAGGCAGGTAAAGAGTTTATTAGGTTTGATCAATTTCTATAATAAATTTATCCCAGATTTTTCATCGGTGGCTGAGCCGCTTACGGCACTCACCAAAAAGGGGCAACCCAACAAAATAAAATGGGATTTTAAATGTAAAGATGCATTGGGTAAGATTAAAGAATTATTTTCTAAAAACCCCATCTTGAGATTGCCAGATCTTGGCAGACCATTGATATTGCACACCCTGTCTTATATGTCAATCAAAAGCTGTTGCCAACAGAAACCACATACTCCACGATCGAAAGGGAGTGTCTTGCTATTATCTGGGCGGTGTCCAAGTTGGCACGATATCTGTTGGGGGCGCATTTTTCCTCCAAACAGACCAGAAGCCACTGCTATTTTTGCAGTCGGTGAAATCCACAAGTGCTAAATTGACACTTTCTTCTTCTTCGATCCTTAACCACCGACCGTCAAAGCAGTCAGTGGCCATCACGCCTAGTGGCGTCTTGTAGGGCAACAACAAATTGATTCCACTTTGCACGGTCGGTGGCCATCCTTCGTACAGTGCCCCAACTCTGGTTCATTCTTTGCATCTCAGCCTCCACAGTCCTCCGCCAAGTTGTTTTTGGTCGGCTTCTCTTTCGCTTTCCTTCAGGGGTCCAAAGCATAGCTGTTCTTGTGATGGCATCGGGGTCTCTTCTGAGAACATGACCAACCCAGCTCCAGCGTCTGCCAGCTATGATGGTGTGCATGTCCTCTTGCTTGCTACGAGTAAGCAGATCTTGGTTGGTGATGGTATTCGGCCAAAAGATGCGGTGAATTTTTCTTAGGCATGTTGTGTGAAAAGAGGACAATTTTGACATTTCCTTCTCTGTGACTCTCCAGCATTCCGCACCATAGAGAAGCACAGAAAGCACGCAACTCTGGTATAATCTTAATTTTGTGCTTGTGCTGTATTGGGAGGACTTCCAGATGTTATTTAGGCTAAAGAAGGCTGTTCTTCCCTTATTCATTCTGATGTTGATGTCTTTGCCTGCCCCACCGTCTGGTGTTACTATGCTTCCTAGGTATGTGAAGGTATCTGTCTGTACCAATTGCTGATTCCTTACTGATATGGGCTCAGGGTTGCTCACATTGAGCGTCATGACCTCAGACTTCTTTAAATTGATGTTCAAGCCCACCTGCTGGCTAAATTTATTAAGTCTATCCGTTTTTTCCTGGATGTGTTGATGTGAATGTGCCAGCAGTGCAATGTCATCTGCATATTCAAGATCTTCTATTGTAGAAAATGTAGTCCATCTTATTCCTCTTGGACTGCCCTCTGTTGTCTGGCGCATCACCCAGTCTATGACTGTTAAAAAAAGAGTGGTTGATAAGGGGCATCCCTGTCGTACTCCTGTCTTCACCTCGAAGGTTAGGTTGCTCTGCCCAACACTACACGTAAAGTTGGCATAGAGGCTTTTTATGATTGCCACTATGCAGCTTGGAATTCCATAAGCCCTCAGTATTTTCCATAAACTGTCCCTATGTATGCTGTCAAAAGCCTTTTCAAAATCAACAAAATTTATGTAAAGCTGTCTTTGCCATTCTGAGCACTGCTCTATAATGTTCCTGAGAGTGAATATATGGTCTACACATCTTCTGTTCTTTCTAATTCCTGCTTGTTCTTTCCTCAGTTTGTAGTCTACTGCCTTTGAAATTCTCTAAATTGACACGCTAGGCATTATTGCTACAGCATTTCAACTTTACTATTTTACCAATTCAAGGTGTATATAATGTGGTAGCAGATGTTTTGTCCAGGTTGTGAAGTTGGTTGGACATTTATAGTCTATGTGACAGGTATATCTGAAGAGAGTACTGAGTAGAATCTATGTAGGAAATGTATTATGACTATTTACAGTGGTATTTCATGATGATGTGGTAGGGTATACAATGTATTTATTATGCTGCTATAAAGGCTATATCTATGAAGTTGTATTCAGTGGGTAGATATACCATAATTACCTTATACCTACAGCTATATTGTGAGAAGATGATTGTTGATACGATGACTTGTGTTGGATTGGTGACAATTGGTTTTATAGATTTGGTGTAACATGCATTGTGTTTAGATTACTCCAGGATTAGTCAGTCGTTGTTATTTTTCACGATTATCAGTACCTGGTGTGGATTTGTACATGTTTCCTTGTAGTCTAGTGAGTGAGAAGGCATGTACGACAAGGGTATGGGACAACTCTGGCATTCCTTATCTGCATGAGAAGGCGGTGCTTTCTCGGCATTTTGTTCGCCCTTACTCCAGAAAGGATTGGGCGTGACTCTTCCGGTGGAAGAAAACTTCGTTTTCTTTCTTAAAAAGGGGGGGGGGAGAGGGGTGGATGTCACAGGATAGTCATTCGCCGAAATTTTATATTGGTCATGCTGTAAGAGTGACAACACTGATTCTCATCTTAAAAACCCGTTTGGCGAGTTCGACCGAGAGCGGAAGTAGGGATAAGACTTTTGTCGCAAATCATTCTACGAGATGTCCGCCTTACTGAAAGAACGTGTTCCCTTTGTCAGCAGTTTTTTGCTGGGATTAGATGAATGCCAGTGGAGTTCCTACTTTTTGCCGATTTTCATGTGATCAGGAGTATTTGATATGTTGCTAGATTGTGGTTGTGAGATCTAGTGATTTTTCTCCTGGATATTATTTACGATAAGATTCTTGCAATTATGTATTGCCTTGTTTCTGTATTATATCTCGCCTGTGAGCAATAGTCAGTACGTAGTCGCTGGTTAGATTATGTCGGTGACCATTTTTGCTATTATGTGGCGCTGTTAATTTGGGCAAGTAGATTTGGCATTTCTTCATTACATTATGTATTGCATTCCACGTGCATTGCTAGCCGTGTGCGGCTTCTCTGTGTGTAGTGTTTATTAAAGAGGGAATTTACCTTTGATGGTGTCAGTATTATTTAATGTCAGCTATTGTGTGCTGTGGGCATATCTGTAGACAATGAGCCAGAAGTTATAGATTGCCATATATTAGATTCACAGTACAAATAGGGTTAGGTCGAGCAACATCAGTAGATTGTTGTTCTGATACCGTTACACGGACTTCGAGCTCTGAACAACGGCTGGAATTTCCATGTGCGTTTGGTAGGGAATTCTCTACTCAGATGAATGAAAATCCACCGAACGAAAAAGGGGTGTGGGAGGTCATCAGATGGTGATCAACAGCGCTCTGTCTCGACGGATAAGACGTTAGAAGAATGCAGCCAGGAGTCAATCCACAGTGCTGAGTACATTCAAGTTGATCTGCCAGATGATGATCTAACACACCTCTTGGACGGGAAGAGAGATGCAATCACGTTTCCACTTGCCAGTGCAAACGGGCTTTAGGAAGAGCTGGACGAAGCCTTAGCAAATGAGTTGGATAACAACCTGAAGCAGATAACTTTGAAGAAGAAGATGGAAATCTTCGGCGACATAATATATCTGCACTGTTGCAAAGTGTTCGGAGTGAGGGAGGCAAGGTAATGTAACCCACCTCGAAAAAGTAGAAGACAAATTAAAATAGAAGAAAGCAGGAAACAGAAGAAGCATGCCCGAAAACTGTTCAAGAACGCAGTTGCCACAGAGAAGGAAGGGTTACGACAGGTTTGGGAGCACATGAAAGGCCAACATATTGCCCTTTGTAGAGCAGAAAGGTTCTGCAGGAAGAGAAGGATGACTCGAAGGGATAGGGAAAGATTCTTTAGGGAGCCCTTCAAGTTTGCCAAAGAACTGTTTGAGCAGCCACGGTCGGTTACGCTAAACATCAGGAAAGAAGACCTGGGAGAACACCTTAGAATGACATATTCAGATGGTCGCATAGATGAGCCGCTCAGCAGCATTGCAGGCCGTAAATGGCCGAGTAAGCCAGGAGCTGAGTTTAACACCAATCCTCCAACGTTGCAAGAGGTAGAAAGCATTGTCCAGAAAGCTCGGTGCAAGCCAGCTCCAGGTCCTAATGGTGTTCCATATGTGGTGTATAAGAGATGCCCAGAGGTGCTCAAACGACTGCTCCTTTTACTGAAGAATGCGTGGAAAACCAAGCTTGTAAGCAAGGAATGGAGAAAGGCGAACGGAGTCTACATCCAGAAGGAACAAAATTCCACAGACATCAGTCAGTTCAGGCCAATCTCACTACTCGATGTGGAAGGGAAGATATTCTTCTCAGTGATGGCGAAAAGGCTCACTACATACCTCCTGGCAAATGGGTACATTGACACTACCATTCAGAAAGGAGGTATCCCAGGTACACCAGGATGTCTAGAGCATGCCACAATGATCTGGGAAGCAATCCAAAGGCAGAGTTTGACAGAACAAACCTCCATGTAATCTGGTTGGATCTAGCGAATGCTCATGGATCCGTTCCACACCAGATGTTGTGGCAGGCCCTAGAAATGCATCATGTTCCACAAGAGATTGCAGCAATGCTGAAGCTGTATTTCGCCGGGTTTTCTGTCAGATTTTCAACCAGAGAGTACACAACGAAGTGGATTGGCCTTGAAGTTGGAATTTCGATGGGATGTACCATCTCTCCGATACTATTCGTGATGGCTATGCAGGTAATCCTCAATGCGGCTGAAGGAAGGGCTATAGGTCCAAAGCTCGGCGAAATGTGTCACATGCCACCGCTAAAAGCATTCATGGATGACACAACAATTCTGACATCAGCTAAACATCAGGCCCGGAGGATGTTAGCACGCCTGGATGAACTAGTCAGCTGCTGCAGAATGAGCTTCAAACCCAAGAGGTCGAGAAGCCTATTAGTCAGGAAAGGGAAGATAGCACAGGTCATATTCATGGTTTCCAACCAAAGAATCCCTACTGTCATTGAGGAACATGTCAAAAGTCTTAGCAGGGTGTACGATGCCTCATTAAAAGACTCGAAGGCAGTGCAACAGACAATAGAAATGGCAGACAGAGGACTACAGATCACAGACCAAAGCAGACTCCTGGGAAAGTTCAAACTGTGGTGCCTCCAGTTCATGTTGATACCGAAGTTGCTGTGGCCACTGCTTATATATGAAATAAGCACAAGTACAGTGGAAGCTATAGAGCAGAAGGTCAACAAGTTCATGAGAAAATGGCTAGGGGTACCACCAGGTCTGTCAGATGTAGCACTGTACTGCAAAAAGCCAAAACTTCTGCTTCCCTTCAAGTCAGTTGTTGAAGAGTACAAAGTTGGAAAGGCAAGGCTTGCAATGATGCTATGCGAGTCAGCTGATGACGTGGTTAAGTCCATTCAGCTCACACTTAAATCGGGAAGGAAGTGGAGAGTCGAAGAAGCTGTTGATGCTGCAAAAGAGACACTCAAACTGAGGGAGGTAATCGGATACACACAAACGAATAGACGGAGATTTGGTCATGGAGACATCCGCTAGTGGTCCAATTCATCAAGCAGGGAGCGCAGAGACATGTAGTTCAGGAGATACGAGGAGCTGAGAATGATAAGAGGTTGCAAAAAGCAGTGCAGCAAGTCAAACAAGGCCAATGTACTACATGGGAAGGAGCCATGCAGAGGTCCTTGACATGGAATGATGTGGTGAAAAATTATAATACCCATATACAAATTAGAACATAAATGTAAAGCCGAACAAAATACTACGATAGGAAGAAGAATGGAGAAAGACCAGTGCTTTCCCAGCATAGAAAACGCCTTCGTTGTATAACGCCGTAATGGCTAACACAAGATTTATACTTGTCCTAATTCGTTCGTTCATAAATATAATGCTTAGACTAAACAATACGGCGATAACCGTAGTTCTAAAAATAGAATGTGTAGTAAAATCTTCTAGACGACCTTGATTTTAAAAACTAACATTAGTGCAAAATCGCGCACAAGGTTAGCCTTGGAAAGACAGACGGGCTTAGAAGAAGAAGAGAGAGAGAGAGAGATAGACGGACTGTTGAACACGGTCACACAAGCAGCTCGCAGTGTGTTTAAAAATTAAACCAACTCGCATGCAGTGCATGTCCAGATTTTTGAAATAAACAGTGATGAAAAAAACTAACGATACGATGTTAGGTTTTGAAAACAGGTGTAATTCTTATTAGGAAACCTGATATTTTACGTAGGGCTCCTGACTTTATACTGATAGTACAGTCGTAAAGACTTGAACAGGTGGTAGTTGAAATTAAACATTTAACATCGAAAAAAGATCGTATTCTTAACTACGCCACTTAGCCCCCTGCAAATTATATATTCGTGTAGTTGAAGACTTATTGACTGAGAATATGTATTTGGGTGTCTAATAGTCCATTAAATAATCAATTATTGGTAAATAAACATATAGAGGAACAGAGATACTGTCAGGTTTGGTCATATCTGCTTGGGATGGAATTCCCTGAGTTTTTGTTGAAACATAGTAGTGACAGGAAGTCTAAGATAGTACGAGGGAGGCCATTGGCTGAACTTTGAAGTTAAAAAAAATTAAATGGGTGACCTATGAATAACAAATAAATGCCTAGAAACGGAGTAAAAGTTAATGAAAATATTTGAATGACTGCGTACTCTTTTGAAAATACTCAAAACGATTGGTCAATGTGCTGGATATTGGCAGCAGAAATCTTAGAGGGGACGCCATATCGTTACACATTGTGAGAGATGAGATCAGGCAGTGTTATTCAAAATTAAATATATATAACAGCCTGGACATACTGCAGATCAAACTGTGTCAGTCATCTTTAGTGTGTATTTCCTTACGAATTGTGGTAAGCTAGACATTCTTAATCCGTATTTTATATGAAAATTGAATGTGAAATGATAAATTATGTCTGTATGTGTGTGGTTCAGTAGCAAACATGAGGCAAAGCCTAGATATTGCTCCACCATGTAAAAGATTGTCAGGGAGGAGTATAACTGCCTATATATATTGGATTGCCATATAGTAACATAACACCTATCCTATTGTATGGACGGGATTACAGCTGGAATTGCAGAGGCGTTGTAACCATTAGGGAGAGGAATACTGGTGTATATTGTCACATGAAAAGCTAGCAGTTGGCCTAAAGCGCTGAACTTTATGTTTGTACTGTCATGTACTTCAGTGTGGAATAATAATTGTATATTAGTTATGAAGAAGGAGGCACAGCCTTCTCATTTCAGGGACCGTGGTGTAGATGGTGATATTGCATCGTCCGGTCTGAGTACTGCGTGATCCAGAAAGCTGGCCGCAGACTCCTTGCACAAGATAGCGGCCATTGTCTATCTTACTATCAAACTGATAAGCAAGCGAGCAGAGGATACAGGTTTCCTGCAACTGCATTATGAGATAAGAGCTTGTCAGCACGAAAAGACTCTACCTTGAATAAAATAACCCTAAACTGAACTTTATTATACAAAAAGGGACAGAAATTTTAAAGAAACAGAATCTGTGAATCCTTCAATAAGATTTCCACCAGTAACAAACACATGAAGTCATGATGACAACCAACAGTCTAGCTATTAATGACAATATTACCTCATAATATTACACAACAACACCACACTCATATTGCTATAACAGTCTATGACTGGATAAATATCTAGTGTATAAATACTTGTATATAAATATTGTGATTACATTTTTATTGTGATTCCTGATTCACAAATACAATAGAATCAGGAAAGATATTGAAAGATCATTAATACATTTTATAAACTTAAACCTTGACTTAATAAGATAGTCTTTTAGAGTGTTATGTGTTTGTGATTGTCAAAGTGCTGTAAATTGTGGAAATTATTAAAGCAATTATGTATATGTCAGTGGTTGTTATACTTACACTTCATCACTATCATAACCCTAGACACTTAACGAAGCTATTATTCATTACTCCAGAATATGTCTGATTGAGTTCGAAATGTGGTAGCAAGCAAGGTCTTCTGTATACACACCAAATTTATTATCTCCAGAAACCTTCACAGCTGATCTCATTCAGTACATTAAGTCCCCTTTAATTATATGTATTTCCCAACTCACCACAAATGATATACGGCATATGGCACCTCTTAGGCTCAGCTTCGTTGTTAAATCAATGTATGACCTGCTGCCGTCGGCCACCAACCTTGTGAAATGGAGAAAGTCGGATGATGAGCAGTGCCCCCTGTACTAGGGGAGGCAGACACTCGAACACGTGCTCTCAGCGGGTAAGGTGTCATTAGGGCAAGGGCGATACACTTGGCGCTATAACAATGTGCTAAATGAACTTGCTGCGACAATAGATCTGGCTAGGATGAAAGCGAATAGCAAACCCAGGCCGAACACCGCAAATACATACTTTCTGAGGGCAGGAAAATCAGCACAACCCAAACCGAGCAAACCCGGTAGCAGTTTACCATCTCTTCTTGACTGTGCAAACGACTGGGAGATGGCGGTAGACCTACCTGGACGAGGGGCATATCCAGAGAGTATCAGAAAATCGCGGAGACGGCCGGATATAGTGCTTCATTCTTCAGCGACGCTTCAGGTCATACTGATTGAACTGACCGTTCCATTTGAATCCAGATTAGACGAGCAACATTCGTTAAAAGTGGCCAAGTATAGTGATCTGGCTGCGGATCTGAGACACGATGGGTTCACTGCAAGGGTCATGGCTGTTGAAGTGGGCGCAAGAGGGCTTGTGGCTGCATCAATGTATGATTTATTGAAACTGTTGGGGCTGAGGGGACAGTCGAGAACAAGGGCACTGAAGAGGTTTAGTGAAACTGCTGAAAAGGCATCATGCTGGCTGGGAACAACCGCAATGGGCAATGGAAATCGTGACAATAAACGCTGCGGTACAGAAAACACCAAAATTTTTCTAAATTCACAAAACGATGAGTTTTTTGGTGTAGTTAGTGAAAGGGCTGTGACTGAGGGGCGAAAGGCGGTGTATATTATAAGAGGTGTCAGACACAGAATTTCAATGGCTAGCGCGCAGTGGCTCGTCTAGTCGGCAGGTGTCTCAGTGTGTGTCCTTAGTTGTGATGTGCGACGGAACGAACGGAATAATTTATCTTCTCTTTGTTACTTTCACAATTGCCTCCACGGCTGGAGGAGTTGTGGTTTTTAAAGTTGCTTCCATAAGTGAAATGGGTTCATTTTCGATACAAGACAACAGGAGGCTGAGACGCTTGGGAGTCATGACCCAAGTGGGCCCGCCCCCCTTAGAGTGTAAAGGAGTATGTAGAGCCGAAACACTTGTCGGACGGGGGGACTGCTTCTGATAATTAGATTGCTTCCTGTTGTATCGCTCTGTAAAGAGTTTCCTATCATATATATATATATATATATATATATATATATATATATATATATATAGATATATAGATATAGATATATAGATATATAGATATATAGATATATAGATATATAGATATATATAGATATATAGATATATAGATATATAGATATAGATATATAGATATATAGATATATATATATAGATATATATATATATATAAAGCTAAAAAAGGTAATTTCGCTGAGCTAAATCAGCTTGGGCTTGAACGAGCTAAATCATTCAATGTTTATACATTTTCACAAAAGGCAGCGGGTCAGATAAAAAGTAAACTTGCTCGGACTAATTCAGCATTGTTCTTGACTTCTGAAATATCTTGTGAAACACTCCCTCGGGGTAGACGCATCATTATCCTTCAATCTACACCTCGGCCAAGAGTAATCTTGTGCGAAGGTAGACACCTTTGAAGACCCACATTAGATACTCTAGGTTTTGATCACACTTGCACCAGTACTGCAGAGCAAGGGGAGACAACCCGTGACAAACATTTACCATTAATACTTTTCGACATTTGCTGGGGGAGACTGAGCACCTATGGGCTTTCCCAGAGTGCAATGATGTTGATTCTGATCAACAACAAAAAAAATAAACATTTGCTGTTTATAAATGGAGATAAAGGCAATCACTTTCCTCCAATCAGTCAGGAACTATAGAAAGGCAGTCTCTTGCTTGGAATATTACACTTATCATTTCCTATTAAAAAAAAAAAATACTACACACATGCACCTGTGAGAAAAAAATAAGTTGAAAACTAGATAACAGAAAAACAACATAAGTGAGTGGCTTACCGGAGAATCGAACCCAGGACTTTCCGAACGGCACCACCGACTAGCTACGGAAGCGAATCACACTAACCTCACTGCCAACTTCTTCTTCTTCTTCCGCCGTCCTTAGCCAAAGACCGACCAAGCAGTCAGAGGCCATCACGCCTTGTGGCGTCTTAAGGGCAACAGCAGATTGATTTTCTCTGTTGTAGTTTCCCATCACGCCTAGCGGCGTCTTTAGAGCAACAACAAATAGATCCATCTGCCGTTGTTTCCGTAATCGGTGTGACAAGCCAACGGGTGATCAGCCCATTGGCCAACTAGGTACCACCAAAATAGTGCTTTGTAGACAGGGGCCATTAGCGCTATCTTACAACCCTATACGAATTTGATGAACATGTGAAAATTGCATTTCTGCCTTCCCCATAATTTAGCGCACAGCGTAAGATCGAATTTTTAAAGCGTATGGAGAACATATAGCATAAAATAGAAACATGATTATATAGAAAGAAATCGCTTGTCACACAGCCTAAGATATGGTTGGCTGTACATAAAGATGACATGTAGACAATTTCTACTGTGAAAAAAGCTAGTTAAAAGATAATAAATTAAGAAGTAATATGAAATGTTCATGTAATCCAGGGTTCCTGATCTACCGCTAGATCCGAAGGGATCGTTTGAAAGAAATCGAGGTTACTTTGATGGAGAAAATAAATGCTTTTCATCCTAAGTAAGTTTTGGACCAGACCTCTTGCTCCAGAACATAACAGCGCGGTGTTCCAAAGTTTAAACTCACCATCACCACATTAACAGTGAAAACCACCACATCTGTTTACTAAAATTCACTGCTGATTACAATAGTTACATGAACGATGCACATATTCCAAATATGCTGAAACCTAAAAACAGAAATAGTTTTTCAAGGTAGATGTATAGATAGTTCAGTCTTTCTGAAGTAGATCTAGTGCCCCTAGATCTATAAGAGAGTTACGCCAACTAAAATTTGGCCGCCATTTTCGGCTGTACGCGTATTGCAGGAAAATGGACCCAATCGCGAGTTT
Organism: Oreohelix idahoensis; assembly: GCA_024509875.1. Classification (NCBI taxonomy): domain Eukaryota; kingdom Metazoa; phylum Mollusca; class Gastropoda; order Stylommatophora; family Oreohelicidae; genus Oreohelix; species Oreohelix idahoensis. Next base: position 184,743 of record JAMPIV010020367.1, read on the forward strand.
CAGAGCCAAATTGCATTTTCGTTTAGGTTAGCTAATAATTTGAAATAAAATTAGATGCAAATACAGTAGCGCATCTTTGTACTATTATTTTTATTTCAACTAACAAAACAAAAAGAAGAAAACTAGTTTACTTACCTTGAACTATTTACCTAGTTTGAAATGTGAAAACTGGTGAATGACTGTTGTAGACACTGACAGTTTTACTAGATCCAGATGATCACATCAGTTTTTGTTTTCATTAAAAATGTGATAATGTACAGATAATTTTAACAAAATCTAATTACATATTTTGGACCGGATATATATATATATATATATATATATATATATATATATATATATATATATATATATATATATATATATAGATATATAGATATATATATATATATATATATATATATATATATATATATATATATATATATATATATCTGCCATCAATGGTACCTATACCTTGTAGCGGTATGGCAGCTTGCGTACCCTGACAATCCCCAGAGCTATGCCAGTGGGAGTTTTACTCCTGGTAGGTTCAACCAAGCTGGACTGGTCTGTGTGGGTAGGGGTCAGACAAAAGCTGGTACGCTGGTCCTCCAGGTTGGGGGTTTTAGCATAGGGCTGACACCCCTGTCTATGTAAACAAAATAATGAAGTTACGGAAACAACATCAAATGAACAAACTTTGCTACGGGATGGACATTCGGAGTCTGTGGCTCGTATGACTGTCAGTGGTGAAAGCCGAAAGGAAGCCACTGACATGAAAACGGATGTCCTGACCGCAAAACAGGATACAAGAATAGGATTTTGGAATGTCAGGACATTGTACGAGACAGGTAAACTAAGACAGGTCACGGCGGAAATGAGAAACTATAGGTTACACATCCTGGGGATAAGCGAGAGCAGATGGACAGGGGCAGGAAAAGTTAAAACAGCAACAGGAGAAACAGTACTTTACTCTGGAAGAGAGGATGGACAGCACAGTGAAGGCGTAGCCATTATTCTACAGAAAGGGATAGAAAGGACATTACTGGAATGGAAACCCATCAACAACAGACTGATACGATTGAGATTGAGAGAGAGATTCACTAACACTTCAATAACACAATGCTACGCACCAACGAATGATAGCGATGAGGAGGTCAAGGGTGAATTCTATCAACAACTGCAGAAAGAAATGGAGGACACACCTTGATATGATCTTGTTATAGTAATGGGAGACCTCAATGCGAAAGTTGGTACACACAATGCATATAATGAAAGAACAATGGGGAGCAAATTGAAGGACCCCCTTACCAGAAAAGCTTTTGCGGCCGACATTAAGAAACGATATCAATTTGCCAAAAGCCAGGAAAAGACATTGACTGATGATATAGACCAGAATTTCAACACCATTTCAACAATATATAAGGAAAGTAGCAAATCATGCTTAGGATTCCAGGAAAGGAAGAAGCAAGACTGGATAACACCAGAAACACTAAACACCATAAAGAGGAGAAAGGAAATGAAAAGAAAGAAAACAGAAGCGAAGTCCCCCAGGTTAAAGCAACTATATAGCGAACAGTACAGTCAACTGGACAGGGAAGTTAAACGCCAAACCCGAGTCAACAAAAGGAATTTCCTAGACGATCTTGCAAAACAGGCAGAAGAGGCAGCACTGAGAAATGAACAAAGCACAGTATACAAAATAACTAAATTCATCAGCGGAAAACAAGGTGCAAACAATATTACATTAGTAAGATATATATATATATATATATATATATATATATATATATATATATATATATATATATATATATATATATATATATATATATATATATATATATATATATATATATATATATATATATATATATATATATATATATATATAATTTATATATTATAAAATTTTTATTGTTATATAATAATATTGTTATTTAATTTATTATATAATTTTATTGTAATGTTATTATAATTTAATAAATATTAATAAAATAAGAAAAATATAAAACTTTATTATATTAGATAATTTTTATTATATAATTTTATATTTTTAATATTAAAATTATAAAATTATATAATTTATATTATATAAATTAAAATTGTATAAATTATATAAAATATATAATAAATAATATATAATCTTATAAATATAGAAGTGTTAAGAATAGACAGACCTAGGGAACTGCATAATATAGTCAAGCAATATTTAACACGAACAAATGTTAATACTAGTGGCTGGAAATGTGAAGGTCTGATGCTAATGCGAACAATGCATATGACTTTTAACAGATGAAAGTCAATTAAATATCTGTTAAAGTCAGTTATATAACTGGAACCACCAGGCCTTTACACCATTTTAATATTATTCTTGTTCAGAGTTTCTTCTTGATTTTTTTGTTTGTTTGTTTTGTTTTTTGTTTATTTATTTAACGTATTAGCATAATTGTGATTGTCCCTATTTACAACGATTTGACAAATGTGATGCCACTGTCTCATATCGGCAGTTGTTCATATTATTTGGAATTGAAAACAATATATATCCTAATTATAACCCATCAGAGGTTGAACGGGATATTTTTCTTCATTAATTTAAAAAAAAAAATCTTACTCGACGCCTGTTCTCGCTATTAGCCCTGGTATTGTCCAGCCGAAAATGGCGTCTACGTCGTTCAGCCTCGTTTTCAATTCTGACATAGTTGTCGTAACTCTATAGATCTAGGGGCACTAAGTATATCTAACAGCTCTTGTGTTACCTACCGTGATGCGATGGAATAGAATATTAGATAAATAAGTGTCTTTAAAACATTATACCTTCTTGAAACCTGCTTACAGGTTATGTGAATCACTTAGCCCGTGCTGAGCCTGTTTCTCTCGGATTTGTCATGAATGTGTTATTTATAGGGATACAGAGCTACCGCTTCGCTTAAGTTGACAAATCGTTTCGCCAGACTACTATGCTAAGCCACGCCTCTAGTGCTTAACAGTATGAATTTATGACATGAAATCAAGCCAGTCATTTGTGTAGTCAACAATGGTATAGGATATTTATATAAATCGATATTTAAAATGCATAATCAAAATCCAATTAATTTTACCGACTACCGAATGTAAACTCCTCCACTTTCAACTAAGCGTACCTCCCGTTTTGTTTCTGAGTCCTTGTCAGGCAGGTCCTTCTGTGTGTTCTGTATATGCCAACAACTAACAAACACACTAAACAAAAAACAGCATTTTATAAATTATGAAAATCCTATGTAATAAAACCTCGTCACTGAAGATAAGCAAACAGGTAATGTTGTATTTGACCAAGCCAATATTATTTTAAGCAAGGGATTCATGTATACGAAGCAAAGCAAAAGTAAACATAATTGAAGAAAACATAAATGTAGGTTTTTCTCAGAGGAAGGTTATGAAGGCCATTGGCGCTGGAGGTAACTAATAATGCTCGAGAAGAGCTAATGGACAAAGAAATGTATTAACAAGATCAACACTGGAACTGAGATCATAGCAAGTCTTGATCTGGAGAGGACTGATCACCTCGTCTAGAGTAGGGTTCCCATTCGTCCCGCTTTTCCCGGGACAGTCCCGTTTTTTTGATAAAATGTCCCGGTGTCCCGAATTTATTCCAAATGTCCCGCTTTTTAAGGGTCCTTCCTGAAAAAAAAATCTTTGGGTAACGGATTTTATTCCGTGTTTTAGTAGTGTTACTTTATCAATTTCCGGTTACATCAAATGTGTTGAAAAGCAAGAGACAACAGTAATTGAAGTGAAGGATGAAGTAAACAAACTGGTCGAAAAATTAAACTACAGGAAGGCAGAAAAGTTTCTTACCACTACTGTGAGAAATCAGTTGCAAGAATTAGAAAAAGAAGGACACATAACAGTTGAAAAGTTCCAAAGCTATGCAGTAGATTTCTATGACACCTGCATTGAATATATTCAGGAGTGGTGTACACCATTTCTTACGCCTCTTCAGTCTATGGATTGGATCAATTTGAAGGGAAAGGAGTCTGTGACTTGGAAGAACATCCAAGAAAGCTACATATTCATGAAGACAGTGTCACCAAATTTTACTGTGAATGAAGAGGACTTATTTGATGAGTTTGCATGTGTGAAAAAATATTGTGAAAGCAAATTTGATGTGTGGAGTGAACTGAAGGATTAAAGTGTCAGTGAAAAATGGTGTGAGACGTTCGCTCATTTTACAAAGCAGGATATAAATGCTGAGAACCTGAAATGCCTAGTAAGTTTTTGTTTGGCACTGCCAGGATTCAATGCAGCTGCTGAACGTGTTTTTTCATTAATAAATGCGCTTTGGACAGACGAAAAAAACAGACTTAAAATTGAGACAGTGAAAGCTTTAACCATTATAAAGACCCATTTTAAGGATTTCTCTTGTGCTGAGTTCTATGTCCAAATATCAGAAGAAAAAAAAACTTCTTGAACAGGCCCATAAATCTGATAAATATTCTGATGAATCTGAAATATAAACTTGACTATTGTGTATTTTTTAAAGGTGCGATTTTTCTAATTAAGTATGTTTGTAATTTAGAATTCTTTTTTAAAGTGGAAGTTGTGTTAGTTAATGTGTGTATTTTTATACCAGTATCTTATTTTAAGTGCAACATATAATATATAATAGATTTATTTGTGCTTTACCTTAATTTTTAACATGTCCCGTTTTTTTACAAAATGTCCCGGGTTTTTTAGGTAAAAATTTGGAAATGTCCCGGTTTTTAAACAAAACATTATGGGAACCCTAGTCTAGAGGCACGACACCTGCTTTACTTGATTTGGCGTGTTCTGTTCTATCTTTCCCTACTGTGGCGTTCCATTATTCCTAGATGATTGCTACGTCATTAAATTTACAATACTTCCAGACATGACACAATTCGTCACAAAGATATAATAATCCAGTGATTACGAAGGAACAGAAGAACTAGACAGCCACTTTTATAATTAAAACCAATAAAAACGAAGGTTACTAACAAGATGATTAAAACATCTGTAGAGAACTAAATAATAGTGAGAAAGATAATAAATAAGGAAGAATAAACTGCGAAAAGATGATGACAATAACAAGATGATAATCTAAGGTGATGATGAATAAGAAAAAGAAAATAAAAAAACAAGAGCTGTGACGCTGACGAGAGAGTAGGGTTAGAAATAGACAATGTTAGAACTGCACAGTTAAAGAAAAGAATAAAAAAATTAGGCAATGAAAGAAGTCATAGAGAGAAAAATATGAAACAGAAGATATATGACCCCTGTGTAAGCCCAACGCGAAAAGAAAAAAAAAATCAAACAACAAAAGACAGAACATAAAAAGAGATGAAGAAGAAACAACAAATGGAGCAATGAATGCAACAACACATTTTCCAGGCTCTTTAAAAGGAGGGATGAGATTTGACTGTCTGCTCCATCCAGCTACACAACATTCAACCCGCTAATACTCAGGCTTTCAAATCAACCATTCAGGATTAACGCTGACCTCCAATCAACCAATTAATCGATCAATGGGTCAATACCCGTTAAGTCATATTTTAATTAAGGGGAGTTAAGCGTTAAAAGACTTGTATGCACAGGTCAGATTTTTGTAAACACGCTAGTAATCACAATCTGTGTGATGATGATGATTTTTTAGTGGGAGCTGTATGCTCAGTAATTTTTTGAACACAGCTCTATTTGTTTAGCTGTTAGTTTGTTTTTAAAAATATGATAGGGGAATCTGCTCGAATGTTCTAGATACAGTTTGAGGGGGAAAGACGGAGATGAATTCAGCTCACGTCTCGGGCGACGAATTCGCGCTGGGATGAATTTGTACTAAGCTGAGTTTTAACAGCCGATTTTCGTGACAGTACGTTCCTGGGCAGTGTTCTGGGATGGCGGTTAGCCATGTTTTCGCTGTGTGTCCCAGGAGATGTTTTTGTGTATTGAAGGGAAGAGTTTCTTTCCCAATCTATGGATTATTTTCAAAGATATTATTGAAATGACAGTACAATCCGGGCAGAGCTCCGAAATGGATGTTAGACCATTTTCGTCAGTGTGTCTCAGGATAGGATATATTTTGTAAAGAAAGGAATATGTGATAATTCCAGTTTTGTAGATTGAAAGAGAACATATTTACTTCTAAGCCAGTGATTATGACGGCTTACTTATCCTGTACTGTGCACGCTGTTGTAGATTGAAAGAGAACATAGAGAACATATTCATATTACGTATAAGCCAGGAATAGGCTTAATTATATACTGTTTGTGCTGTATACGGGTATTTTGAACTGTTGATGCTTCTTGCTTTGCCGTGACTATAACCTGTGACAGTGTGTTATTTATGATGTCAACGTTTGCGGTGGCGTTAATAAACAGTGTAGAACGTTACTAGGAGTTACAACGTTTCCTGACTCCTATGTGTACTTTGGTGTGTGTAATTGCTATTAACTCAATCTAGTTCTTCATGACATTCTATTACTCACACATCAGTCGGCCATCCGTAAGCCCGACCCATGCTAATTGCCTTCACTAGCGGAATATATACATTAACATTACTCCTCCTTTGCCACTACACATCTGATATTGTTAAAGGAAATACACTTTTAACAATACCCTTTAGCTTCCCAAGAAAAAATAGACCTTTATCAAGCTCTTACAAGTCCTTTTGTAGCGTGCTTTCAGCTCAATATTTTTTAATCGCTTCTTCTTCGGTTTCATAAACAGCGCGTATCATAACAGGGTCCCTTAACTCACGAACATTAACTGTATGGAAAACATTACAGGGCTACAACCAATGGAGAACAGACGTGACAACAGAGTATGACAACATGCAACTAAATATAAAACACTCGTAGGACACACCTGTGCCAGAGAATTAATAAGCTAGGAAGAGTCATGTTCAAGAGAGCTAATTTTATGGCGGCGCAGGCAAAAGACAAAATATTAGCTAAAATAACCTGTTTGCATACTCAGCCGCAAAGAAAATACCATCAAGCACATCAATCTCACTATGGACATGAAGATGTTTTCCTGAGCTAATATCTGATATTCCAGACATTGAGCGTAGAGCAACTGAGAAAGGAACATGAATAAAGCGTATAGCAACCAAATATATTGACCAAATATTTCCAGCAAAGCTCTGGACACATGCATATATTTATATTTCAGCAAAAAATACAATTCAGTATGAGGGTGGGGAGAAAGGGGCTGACATCCTCATGTAATTAAAGAACAGAATCCACTGTATGGCAATCGTTACTGGTAAATACTGCAATAGCTTCAATGCTGAAGGAGAATCAATGAAACATGCAGCGGAAACTTACTGAGTACAAAGCATAGCCAGAAAAACAGAAAGTAATATTTACAGTTGCCCCTCAGTAATAACATACCTGAAAAACCACCACGCTAAGGGATTGAAAGATCTGATACTCACTTGAAAACCTGGCCACATGCTTCAACAAGTGCAAAATCCAGTGGATACCAGCCCACTGCAGCAGTCCATGCAATGATTAGGCAGACAAACGTGCTAAGAAAGGAGAGGCGCTACAACAAAATGATATAGGGACAACTAATGAAATGGCAAAAACAACTATAAAAGACACAATTAAGTCCAAATTGGAAAGAAAACACTGAGACAAATATAAAGCCCAGTGGAGATCATGTCGTTACTTTCTGGCTACGCATTGGATGCAACAGATTAAAGTACCATTTATACCAGGTCTCCACAACTCGTTTAGTGGAGAAGGCCACATTACTCCGGCAAAAGTCGCGTCCGACAGCAAGTATGAGTTATGGAGTGAAACTTTAATAAGGGGTAATTAATTACATAAATAAATAGCTGGCAAATTCTGTATTTATTAATCATAGGAAAATGAAATGTGTTGAATTACAAGAAGTCGCTTGTTTTATACGGCATAAATAATACCCCTAATGTTGTCATATTTAATGAGATATATTAGATCTATTTTCAGCAACATGTTCTAAGTTTTTTCCACAATGTCTTCCAAAATGGTTGTTGATGCTCGAGGAACGCTTTTGTTTATGTGCAGGTTCATGAGTGAAACCGTTTGTTAACGTTTGTCGGTGCTTTTCAAACAGTCTTAAGATATTCTGTGCAATTTATACCAAATGTTTGTATTTCTCATTGTACAGATTTTCATAGAAATCACACAAACTGACCTCTCTGTGCTTATTTCGATAAACTGCGGAGCATTGTAGTTCAGTTACCTCCGTCTACAAATCTAGTGACACTTCCTCTGGATCCAAAGAAAAGTGGTCCTCAGTAACTTTGAAACTGAAAACCTTTTGCATTAGATAAAGTAAGTCTTCTGTTAAATTCTTAAATAAAAAAGATCAGTATCGTTTACACATTTTTCTCCTAACTCATCGTGTCTGTACTGAGGGATATGCTGTACACGTGTGGGAAAGTGACACATTTCTACTTTGTGAGCTCATTGTCATTGTAAAAGCCCTGACCGTTGTACATTTTTTAATCATAGGTTGATGTCTTCCCAGAAGTTGAATTTTGAGATTATTCAAGTGCGCTGTAATATCGCTGAGTGAAAAAACGATCTTGGTTTGATGCTTTATTTTCAAGTTCCAAGGTTCACATTGTAAGAAAGTTGCCACCTCCTCCTTCAAAGCAACTAAACGATAGAGCACTCTTCCTCGACTAAGCCACTTTACTTCAGTATGGTATAGTAAGTCCCTGTACTTGTGACGCTGCCATCTTAAATTACTTACTTAGTCGTTCCTCTTCTACCGTGAGGTGTAGAGATTTGCAAGAGAGAGCGCTATACTATTCTATCAGCTGTCTTCCTCCTGGCATGGTTCCATTCTAGTCCTCGGTCCTTCAAAGATTGTCTAATGTTGTTCTCCCAGAGGACTTTGGGTCGATGTGGATCCCTAGCTCTTTGTTTCCTTTGCTTGCAGTGGTAGCCGATCTTCTCCCATTCTGCAGACATGGCCAAACCATCTCTGTTGGGACTGTTCTACTTGGGTCTGCAGGGGTTAGGCTTTTAGGCCTTGACGTATCGTCTGGTTGCTACCTCCTCCTTCAAAGCGACTAAACGATGGAGCACTCTTTCTTGACTAAGCCACTTTACTTCAGTATGGTATAGTAAGTCCCTGTATGTTAAAGAAAGAATATTATTGTATTTTTGTATCATGAACACACATAGGCTATTACCAGTTAATTTTGCGGTAATATGTCTCTCTGTGGTTAATCATGTTGTTGCACGGGTTTTCACTTATATTGAACGCTACATATTTAATACGTCACTAAGTTGTTAATGACGTAAAGCGTTCTGCACTAACGGCTATGTTTCTTGGCCTTTCGTTCTCTGTGGTCTTCATGGTAAGACGTATTTGATTCAAGCTCGTTATATTGCGGAGGAAGAGCTCCAAGTGGAAAAAGCTATACTCTTCAAAGGCCGCCACTATATTAAGTAAGATGTATCAGAACATAGCGAGAAGTTCGGGATAAACTACAGAAGCATTCAATGATGTTTTACGTCCACATTGTCTGACCTACATTACTTGGGTGGATTTCACCTCTAGTACAGCGACCAGAAATGTATTGTTAAGACGAGACTGTTGAAGGATTCGATGATATGCATGTACCATTTGCCATGCCTTTTCTATGAAGTTGTAATCTCCAATGTATATTAAACGTAAGGATATTATGTGCAACCATCCACCAGACGACTTGAGTTCTTCAACGATTGATGTAATGTATAATCTCACCCGTCTCCATTCGTGTTATAAGTACGATGCATGTACCTTAGAAGATCTTCGTTCTATGTTCAATTAATTACTGCAAGAGGAAAACTCCATTCGTAACAACCACATATCTGGTGGCCAGTGTGGGGAACGAAATCGAAATCAGGAAAAGAAATCAAGATGAAGAACGATTTGAAAATACAAAACTAACAAGAAAAGACTGGTCGTGAATGCAGAATTTTTTCCAGTACGTTTCGTGACCTTTTCATTGTCGACCCTGATCTGCATGTTATGGTACCTTCTGCGCATGACTGCCGGCTTTCGTTTCAAACTGTTATTTTGTTCGTCCTGATGTCTTCAATGATTGCCGAAATTCAAGTTCACCTTCAGATTTCATTAGTCAAGTCTACCGTCGTTTACCATTGATGTCATTGTGGCATTGGTCTTCAGACAGCGCCGAATTTGTTCTTTGAAACGAGCATCTGATGGAGTCCGATTTTTTTTTTAGATAAGTGGCCTGTCTCTTTTATGCATAGTGAGTTGTTGCGTGTTGGTAGATCCTTCAATCATTTTTTTTCTAGTACTATTTATGTTCTTTTGTCTTTGCGGGAAGATTGGGAGGAGATTCAATGCAGCGAGAAAATGTCATTGAAAGATGACCACACGTTGAATGTTCTATAGGACTATTCTTGTAAATCTCATTCAGTACTGTTCCCGGTTCGAGCAATCTCACCGATGTTCTGACTACTGATTGTCCTTTATGATAATTCATGTTAGTTGTGAAGTGTCGTGTATTCGTTTGTAGATGCATTGTTGGTCTGTTGCTATTTTTCTTATTTGGTAACTGTTTTGTTCGTGCTGTTTTCCTCATCTACCTATCACTTGGTTTATACAGGTTGTCTGTTTATACCTTGTCTGGGTCCTGTGTAGTCTATTTTTAGCAGTGAGATTGTCCTATTTGCTGTTTTCCCTTTTGTTCGCCATTAGTATTTTTTTTCCTTACTGCTAGTGTTTCACTGTTTTTCAATATTCTTTTCTTATGCTATTGCTTTATATATAATTTTCTTTTTTTGCACCATATTTTTTTTCTTCTTCACTACATTGATATTACATAACTTGCATTGCTGTTATTGCTATAAACTACTGCCACATTCGTTGCTTACAGCAAACTGTAAGGCAACAAGCCATTATATTTATATTTCGACTAAGTGAGCTACATTATTAGTTAAAATGGCTATATTGGATTACTTTGTCGAGCAGGGCAAAGCATTTGGTTATAAAGGTGAAATGTTAAAGGACTTTGCCGTGTCTGAGTTGGCAAAGGCAAAACAAGAGGAGGAGGAAAAGAAAGCATTGGAGGAGAAGAAGGCTGATAAGAGGCGTGAATTAGAGGAAAAGAAGGCTGAGAAAAGGCGTCTTGAAGAGTTGGGGGGAAAGAAGAGAATGATTGAATTGGAGGAGAAGAGGCGTCTCCAGGAGATAGAGGAGAGGAATATTCGAATGCACCATGAAAAAGAAATGGAGGAGAGAAAAACTTTGACATTGGCCCATGAAGAAAGGACGATGCTTCTTCGTTTAGAAGAATTGAAATTAAGGGGTCCAAATAGTATAAATGGTAATTTGGATGTCCCTAGTTCCTCGGGTAGAAATAATGGATCTGCTAAATTCCGTTTACCAATATTTAACACAAGTTGTGATGACATTTCGTGCTTCTTAAGCTGATATGAAGGTGTCTGTGAGGCACATAAATTAGACAAATCTCAATGGTGTGCTAAACTCATGGATTTCTTGAATTGAGAACCATTAACTGCTTTACATACCATGAATAAGTCTATTAGAAATAATTATGAAGCTGCAAGAGCTCTCTTATTAAAACGTTACCAGCTTGATGCAGAGGGATATCGTATGAGATTTAAAACAATGACTCCTGAAACTGGGAAGGACTTTTCGGTGTTCATTTCTGCTATACGATTAACTTTTAACAGATGGGTTCAGCTCTCAGGTATTGAGAAAACCTATGATTGCCTTATGTATATGTTGTTGAGGGATAAGGTTTTGTCCTCTGTAAGTAAGCCATTTTGGTCCTTTTTGCGTGAACGCAAACCATCTAGCCTATCTTCACTTGAGGAAATTGGTAAACAATATTGTACCACACATCCTAGTGCTTGCATTAGTAATAATTCTATTAAGGAGCCTCTACCTGTTGCTTCAGCCACAGCCAGGAACAACAATACTTTTAGACAGAGATCTAATAGCATTGAGAGGAACTTTGTGTCTGGGAGGTACAATGATAATAATTTCAACAGGAATAGGAATTTCAACAGATATGGACGTTACAACAGAGGTAGACAACAATTTAGAAATCAATCACCTCAATTTAGAACCAATTCTTACCAACGAATTTCAAATTGGAGAAGGCAAGACAATTTCCATCCTAATAATAGAAATTGGAATAATAATGGTTCCAGCAATCCAAACTTCCAACATAGCAGTAACACACAAAACTACAAGAATCAAGGTAATTCCATTGATCGCCAAGGACAACGATCACGTTCTCTTGCTCCGTACGTCCAGAACATAATGCTAATTCTGCACTTACTAGGGATGCACCAATCATTAATCAGGAAAATGGTGTTCTTAATCAATCAGTTGCATGTTGTGCTTTTGATTTTGAAGTTGCCTCACATTGCCATGATTGTCTCACTCTTTTTTCAGGCAGATAGTACTTCGATATTGAAGTGTGGGCACCCTTTGCAAGCTGTTACTGGCTGTGACGGAAAACTCAGCCGTCCCTGAATTTGTTAGATGATGGTAAGAACCCTCTCATAACATCGGTACCCCTGAAGTGTTGGACGATATGGTACGACCCTTCGTAACGACCCCTTTGGATAACATCAGTGTCCCCGAATATTGTGGTAACTTTTCGTCAAACGGTATTTTTTCCCACCTGGACTCATTAGCTATGCAACCTTTTAACGCAGGTGGTCAACATGTTCGCTGATTAATATGTGGACATTTTATCTACCGTTCATTCTGGTCATCGCATTGATTTAAGGAGAGGTTAAATCACGCCCATGGATATCTCTTGAGCAATCATATGCAGTTATTTTCATTAACGTGGCCAATGGGGGCGTTGCCAGCATCAAACAATAGTAGCGACCACGATCAAAGACACTGTGGGGGATCTCAAGAAAGACTACCGGCGCTATCAAAGGCAGTAGTGGTCCCTGAAACGAGCGCTGAAACGAGCGACGCAAGTTTCTTGCCGGTATTTCGCATCTCGGTGTTAACCACAGAACCGATCGCAGTGGACGCGAACGGGAAAGCCGAAGCGGACGCAGCGAGCGGAGATACGGAAGACCCGGAACGGCATATCTCTTTAGTCTGGTGGTCAGATCCCCGAAAGTCTCCTGAGATCTAAAAAAGTGTCAAATTCTAACATGTCCCCCCAATCTTGCATTCCAGTTAGATATATACAGACCATGAAGAAAGCCATTTTATCACTCGCTGGCCAGACCTTTACAGAAGCACTAGCTATATTGGAAATCTTGCTAGATTTTCCCCTGGATTTTCATATATATTTGCAGTGAATTCTATTCTGTGCAAAACGGTAAAATATAATTGTGTCAAGTGATCAGTGGCCTAGTTCATTCATTTTATTTCACTGGATTTTGTGTTTATTTAAATGTATTAAATTAAACCATCTCAATAGTTCCCAGTTGTAAATGTAATGATATACCTGTTATATTATTTCAAAAGATAATAGAGGCTCAAATGCTAAAGTAACTTTTAAAGTCGCGAAAGAATTTATAACTAATTGAGTTAAGTCATATATATAGATGTGTGTTTTAACCATTTAAACTCGCGAAGTGTCTTCTTAAATACATAATTAAATACGCGAGTGTAAATAATAGTCTTAACGGTAAATTCATCGCGCTTTAGAATGTTATCTGATTTTTCGGTATATTACATGTTTTTTTCTTTCATACAGAGTGATCGTAACATTTGCGATCCCAGAAATAAAGAAATCATACAGTCTCCCAGACTCGGTTCTTAAACTTCCAGAAATATTGATGAAACATTTTAAATTTAATCTTGTGGCGGTCCGATGCGGCATAACTATCATAATTACATGAAAGAAAGCCTACCCAAGAACATTTCAATAAATCATTAAATTAAATTACAATCTGTAAGATAAACTGGAAGATGAACAGTTGCCAGTAGCGATATTTTATTTACTGCCCTGTTGTGAGAGAGTACCTATTTACCTGAACTGTGACTTGGCCTAGTTTTTCCTCACTGGATTTAAAACCTACCGGTCAGTTGCTATCATCACGCCTTAAAGAAATTTTACCACTAGCGGGAAAATTAGAGAGACCACTCCATCCTCACCCCTGTATTGAATTGTGTCAGTGCCATCCCATAGACTCCTTTTATATAATAAACCACAGAACTCTTAGGCTTCAAGTCCGGCGATAAGTAGGAATATTTGCTATCAGCTAACCTCGCTACATCTGGGGCGGGACATCGAAGTACCAGTCATTTTCATATGTCAAGAGTGTAATTGCTGTTTATATAATTCTATGGATTGTCTGATGCTGCAATCGGTAAGTGTGTGTGAGTATATGAGTGTGGGCCCTCACAAGCGTGCATGAATGACAGGAGATTTAATTTTTTTCAAACCATGTGCTAACTTGCCTACCGGGTAATACCTTTTCTGTATATCCTGCATTGTTCCTTTAAGTGGGACATTTTGTAAACTCTGTTTACCTCCCCCCCCCCCCTTCATTTGCTTAGTAAAGGAAAACCAATTGGGAATAACAGTTATTTTTTGTCTACCACCCAGACCTAATATTGTAACACCTCTTTCAGAGTAATTAAAATTATTGTTGGGTTACATTATCTATTGTCCTGGTAACTACCTGTCTTGGACTTGGTTTATCCACTGTCTATGAAAACGGGAAGGGCATAGTGAATATCATTCTTCAACCCCTCCCCATCTTGTTCTTTGTACTTTTTTGTAAACATTGATGATTCCTGTAATTTAATAACTGTTGTGATTGATTTTAATGTTAATAAACAGCATAAACTTATTTAGTACTGTGTTGGAATACCCAAAGCCCAAATTTCCCCTATTTGTTTAATATAGTTTGTATTCACGTGCGTCTGTGTGTTTGAAGCACCAAATCGGTGTGATCGCAGGTGTGTGTCTGGAGACTGGCAGATAATTGTTTGACCAGGAGAGATTGAGGAAAAGATTGAGAGGAACGATTGTCGTAAATAAGTCTGTCCTTACTCTCCCCAGCACTCTGTGAAGCAACTATTTACTCTATAACCTTTTCTATCACTGAGCTTTCACCATCATTCTCCACTCTAAACAGGACCACTATTTCTAAGACTCTTACTCTCAAAATAATTTTACGACACTGGCCTGTCGGCACATGATGTCACAGGCACTCTACTCTTTCAAAGGGGGTTTTTGAATAATACCCAAATGTCTGTGCTACATGACTCGGGATCTACTACTGTTGGTATCAGACAGTCTCTTATGCATCCTTCCTGTGCAACTGGTGGTTATGTAAAATGTATTATCTTCAGTGGTACTATTGAGTTTTATGCCACAGCCATTGTTAACTTTCATACACCATTTTTTTCAGGGAGGGTTAAAGTATGCCTTTTGAAAAATCCTATTTAACGGTTGGTCGTATCCACAGGAGCAAAGATTGCTCACCAGAAGAGATTGAACTGTGGAACGACAACACAAGTTCACTACAAACGCCGGCATTACTAGGGCTAATTTTCCTGCCAGCAATTACCATATTTGTGGCAGGCATTGCTTATTTCAGTTTTGGACTGTGTACCATTGCGGAATATGATGAGGGTACTCCTCTTGATGATGATGATCACGGTGAAATTATAGCTGATTTTTTCGTCAGTAAGTACTTTAACTCCATTATTACTGATGGTGTCACACAGTTTGACAATGATGCTTCTCCATCCTATGATGTACCCATTCAGAGTTACACATCTGTCCCATGATAGGAAACTCTTTACAGAGCGATACAACATGAAGCAATCTGATCATCAGAAGGAGTCCCCCCGTCCGACAAGTGTTTTGGCCCTACATACTCCTTTACATTCTAAGGGGGGTGGGCCTTCTTGGGTCATGACTCCCAAGCGTCTCAGCCTCCTGTTGCCTTGTATCGAAAATGAACCCATTTCACTTATGGTAGCAACTTTAATCCACAACTCCGCCAGCCGTGGAGGCAATTGTGAAAGTAACAAAGAGAAGACAAATTATTCCGTTCGCTCCGTAGCACATCACAACTATGGACACACACTGAGTCACCTGCGCGAAGCGGACGAGACTTGACACTGCGCGCTCGCCGCTGAAATTCTTCCTGACACCCCTTATAGTATACATCGCCTGTCGCCTCTTCTTCACAGCCCTTTCACTAGTACGCCTAAAAACTCAGCGTATTGTGGACTTAGAAAAATTCCTGGTGTTTTCTGTACCGCAGCGTTTATTGTCACGATTTCCATTGCCCATTGCGGTTGTTCCACAGCCAGCCTGATGCCTTTTCGGCAGTTTCACTAAGCCTCTTCAGTGCCCTTGTTCTCGACTGTCCCTTCAGCCCCAACAGTTTCAATAGATCATACACTGATGCAGCCACAAGCCCTCTTGCGCCCACTTCAACAGCCATGACCCTTGCAGTGAACCCATCGTGTCTCAGATCCGCGGCCAGATCACTATACTTGGCCGCTTTGAACGAATGTTGCTCGTCTAATCTGGATTCAAATGGCACGGTCAGTTCAATCAGTATGACCTGAAGCGTTGCTGAAGAATGAAGCACTATATCCGGCCGTCTCCGCGATTTTCTGATACTCTCTGGATATGCCCCTCGTCCAGGTAGGTCTACCGCCATCTCCCAGTCGTTTGCACAGTCAAGAAGAGATGGTAAACTACTACCAGTTTTACTCGGATTTGGGTGTGCTGACTTTCCTGCCCTCAGAAAGTATGTATTTGCGGTGCTCGGCCCGGGTTTGCTATTCGCCTTCATCCTTGCCAGATCTATTGTCGCAGCAAGCTCATTTAGCACTTTGTTATGGCGCCAAGTGTATCGCCCTTGCCCTAATGACACCTTACACGCTGAGAGCACGTGTTCGAGTGTCTGCCTCCCCTGGCACAGGGGGCACTGCTCATCATCCGACTTTCCCCATTTCACAAGGTTGGTGGCCGACGGCAGCAGGTCATACATTGATCTAACAACGAAGCTGAGCCTAAGAGGTGCCATATGCCATATATCATTCCATGTCAAGGACCTCTGCAGGGCTCCTTCCCATGTAGTCCATTGGCCTTGTTGGACCTGCTGCACTGCTTTTTGCAACCTCTTATCATTCTCAGCTCCTCGTATCTCCTGAACTACCATGTCTCTGCGCTCCCTGCTTGATGCCTTGGACCACCAGCGGATGTCTCCATGACCAAATCCCCGTCTATTCGTTTGTGTGTATCCGATTACCTCCCTCAGTTTGAGTGACTCTTGGGCAGCATCAACAGCTTCTTCCACTCTCCACTTCCTTCCCGTTTTCAGTGTGGGCTGAATGGACTTAACCACGTCATCAGCTGACTCGCGTAGCATCATTGCAAGCCTTGCCTTTCCAACTTTGTACTCTTCAACAACTGACTTGAAAGGAAGCAGAAGTTTTGACTTTTTGCAGTACAGTGCTACATCTGACAGACCTGGTGGTACCCCTAGCCACTTTCTCATGAACTTGTTGACCTTCTGCTCTATAGCTTCCACTGTACTTGTGCTTATTTCATATATAAGCAGTGGCCACAGCAACTTCGGTATCAACATGAACTGGAGGCACCACAGTTTGAACTTTCCCAGGAGTCTGCTTTGGTCTATGATCTGTAGCCCTCTGTCTGCCATTTCTATTGTCTGTTGCACTGCCTTCGAGTCTTTTAATGAGGCATCGTACACCCTGCCAAGACTTTTAACAGGTTCCTCAATGACAGTAGGGATTCTTTGGTTGGAAACCATGAATATGTCCTCTGCTATCTTCCCTTTCCTGACTGATAGGCTTCTCGACTTCTTGGGTTTGAAGCTCATTCTGCACCAGCTGACTAGTTCATCCAGGCGTTCTAACATCCTCCGGGCCTGATGTTCATCTGATGTCAGAATTGTTGTGTCATCCATGAATGCTTTGAGCGGTGGCATGTGACACATTCCACCGAGCTTTGGACCTATAGCCATTCCTTCAGCCGCATTGAGGATTACCTGCATAGCCATCACGAATAGTATCGGAGAGATGGTACACCCCATCGCAATTCCAACTTCAAGGCCAATCCACTTCGTTGTGTACTCTCTGGTTGAAAATCTGACAGCAAACCCTGCGAAATACAGCTTCAGCATTGCTGCAATCTCTTGTGGAACATGATACATTTCTAGGGCCTGCCACAACATCTGGTGTGGAACGGATCCATAAGCATTCGCTAGATCCAACCAGATTACATGGAGGTTTGTTCTGTCAGACTTTGCCTTTTGGATTGCTTCCCAGATCATTGTGGCATGCTCTAGACATCCTGGTGTACCTGGGATACCTCCTTTCTGAATGGTAGTGTCAATGTACCCATTTGCCAGGAGGTATGTAGTGAGTCTTTTCGCCATCACTGAGAAGAATATCTTCCCTTCCACATTGAGTAGTGAGATTGGCCTGAACTGACTGATGTCTGTGGAATTTTGCTCCTTCGGGATGTAGACTCCGTTCGCCTTTCTCCATTCCTTGCTTACAAGCTGGGTTTTCCACGCATTCTTCAGTAAACGGAGCAGTCGTTTGAGCACTTCAGGGCATCTCTTATACACCACATATGGAACACCATTAGGACCTGGAGCTGACTTGCACCGAGCTTTCTGGACAATGCTTTCTACCTCTTGCACCGTTGGGGGCTTGGTGTTAAATTCAGCTCCTGGCTTACTCGGCCATTTAAGGCCTGCCATGCTGCTGAGCGGCTCATCTCTGCGACCATCTGAATATGTCATTCTAAGGTGTTCTTCCAGGTCTTCTTTCTTGATGTTTAGCGTACCCGACCGTGGCTGCTCAAACAGTTCTTTGGCAAACTTGAAGGGCTCCCTGAAGAATCTTTCCCTATCCCTTCGAGTCTTCCTTCTCTTCCTGCACAACCTTTCTGCTCTACAAAGGGCATTATGTTGGCCTTTCAGGTGCTCCCAAACCTGTCGTAACCCTTCCTTCTCTGTGGCAACTGCGTTCTTGAAAAGTTTTCGGGCATGCTTCTTCTGTTTCCTGATTTCTTCTATTTTAATTTGTCTTCTACTTTTTTCGTGGTGGGTTACTTTCCCTTGCCTCCCTCACTCCGAACACTTTGCGACAGTGCAGATATATTATGTCGCCGAAGATTTCCAGCTTCTTCTCCAAAGTTATCTGCTTCAGGTTGTTATCCAACTCTTTTGCCAAGGCTTCGTCCAGCTGTTCCCAAAGCCCTTTTGCACTGGCAGGTGGAAACTTGATTGCATCTCTCTTCCCGTCCAAGAAGTGTGTGAGATCATCATCAGGCAGATCAACTTGAATGTACTCAGCACTGTGGATTGACTCCTGGCTGCGTTCTTCTAACGTCTTATCCGTCGAGACAGAGCGCTGTTGATCTCCCCCAGATGACCTCCCACACCCCTTTTTCGTTCGGTGGATTTTCATTCCTCTCTGAGTAGAGAATTCCCTACCACAGGCACATGGAAATTCCAGCCGTTGTTCAGAGCTCGAAGTCCGTGTAACGGGTCTGGTCGATTCCAATGAGGCGCCTGTGGATTCATCATTCCCCCCCCCCCCTTTCGGTGAATCCTGGGGTATCTATCCTTTTTGGGTCCTGTGGCAATTGAATACAGCTTACGGGGTGCTAACCCGGTCAGCCGGTTTCTAGTCTTTCCCAGTATCATCTGTCTTTCCAGAAGTCAATCGGTCTTTTCCCGATCGTCACTGGTATGACCATGTAACTATGATAGGAAACTCTTTACAGAGCGATACAACATGAAGCAATCTGATCATCAGAAGTAGTCCCCCCGTCCGACAAGTGTTTCGGCCCTACATACTCCTTTACACTCTAAGGGGGGCGGGCCCACTTGGGTCATGACTCCCAAGCGTCTCAGCCTCCTGTTGTCTTGTATCGAAAATGAACCCATTTCACTTATGGTAGCAACTTTAATCCACAACTCCGCCAGCCGTGGAGGCAATTGTGAAAGTAACAAAGAGAAGACAAATTATTCCGTTCGCTCCGTAGCACATCACAACTACGGACACACACTGAGTCACCTGCGCGAAGCGGACGAGACTTGACACTGCGCGCTCGCCGCTGAAATTCTTCCTGACAACCCTTATAGTATACATCGCCTGTCGCCTCTCAGCCACAGCCCTTTCACTAGTACGCCTAAAAACTCAGCGTATTGTGGACTAAGAAAAATTCCTGGTGTTTTCTGTACCGCAACGTTTATTGTCACGATTTCCATTGCCCATTGCGGCTGTTCCACAGCCAGCCTGATGCCTTTTCGGTTGTTTCACTAAGCCTCTTTAATGCCCTTGTTCTCGACTGTCCCTTTAGCCCCACCAGTTTCAATAGATCATACACTGATGCAGCCACAAGCCCTCTTGCGCCCACTTCAACTGCCATGACCCTTGCAGTGAACCCATCGTGTCTCAGATCTGCGGCCAGATCGCTATACTTCCCATATTTGAATGAATGGTGCTCATCTAATCTGGATTCAAATAGCACGGTCAGTTCAATCAGTATGACCTGAAGCGTTGCTGAAGACTGAAGCACTATATCCGGCCGTCTCCGCGATTTCCTGATACTCTCTGGATATGCCCCTCGTCCAGGTAGGTCTACCGCCATCTCCCAGTCGTTTGCACAGTCAAGAAGAGATGGTAAACTGCTACCAGGTTTACTCGGTTTGGGGTGTGCTGACTTTCCTGCCCTCAGAAAGTATGTATTTGCGGTGCTCGGCCCGGGTTTGCTATTCGGCTTCATCCTTGCCAGATCTATTGTCGCAGCAAGTTCATTTAGCACTTTGTTATGGCGCCAAGTGTATCGCCCTTGCTATAATGACACCTTACCCGCTGAGAGCACGTGTTCGAGTGTCTGCCTCCCCTAGCACAGGGGGCACTGCTCATCATCCGACTTTCTCCATTTCACAAGGTTGGTGGCCGACGGCAGCAGGTCATACATTGATCTAACAACGAAGCTGAGCCTAAGAGGTGCCATATGCCATATATCATTCCATGTCCCAACTGCTACTTTGCCTACCAATTGTTTCTTATCCGTATGGCCTCTGATCACTGGGATGCTACGGTCATCTCTTCTGACATGCTTCCATGTCATTGGAATATTATTTTCTACTAATTACCCACATCTTCTTCTCAGAATATTGTTGGTTATTTTGTTCATTTTTGCTTTTAGTACCGTGTCTTGTGCTAATGACATTGATCATTCAGCATTGATGGTTCATTCCACCAATGACATGTCTATGAATTTCATATCACAACCTGTGATGACTCAGCAAGTGCAGTCATCTTTTGTTATCATACCTAATCATCTGCTCCTACATGACTTGTTTCTTTTGTGCTTATCTTGTCCAGATCGCTTCTTATGTCCTTTGCCGTTTGGCGTAATGTCTTTATTTCCCTATAGTTTTCATATTACACACGTGCTGGACATTATTTGCTTTAATTGTTATCATCATGCTCAGCCAATATAGCATGATGTGCCTTTTCTGTCAGTCGCTATGAGCTCACGTAACTATAATCATCATGGTCTCTTGTTCACTACTATGTTGCTTTCGCCCAGCACACTCTATCTTGCTGATTACGCGAGTCGTAGGTTCGATCCCACATATGTTGCTCTTGTTCCTGTCACTACTGACCTATCCTCTCTATTAAGAAAGGGTTTACCAAATAACGTACATTGGTCACAAGATTGCCAAGCCGCATTTGATCATGTATTACATGTTTTTTCTAATCCTTCTGTATTGAGATTGCAAGACATTAATCGTATTTATTATCACCAAACAGATGCTAGCTCTCTAAGATTGGGTGTTTATCTGATGCAAGACTTTGATACAGTGCTTCATCCTACGTTGTACACCTCCCGCAAGCTCTCTGACACAGAGAAAAATTACCCTGTGTTAGAGCGGGAACTCTTTGCCGTTGTTTGGGCCATTCAGAAGCTGGAACGCTATCTTCTCGGAGCACCGTTTATTATACAGACTGACCAAAAGTCTGTAGCTGCTCTAAAGCGAGCTAATCAGAAGAACACTAAACTTGCCAGTTTCGCTATCTTATTACAACCATTCCAGTTCGAGATTCAAGCTATCCCAGGATCAACTAATGGTGGAGCCGCGCTAGCGTAGTGGTTACAACACCGCTCTGGCGACCGGGTGATTCAGGATCAAACCCGGGCGACGGCATTTGAGGATTTTTCGTCGACCGGGATTTGGACTGGATTAACTCGAGACCTGGCGAGGACATTTGAAGAAGTGTCGTCGACCAGGGATTGGCGGCTCCTGAGCCGACCCAGCTCTAATGGGTACGTCCGAAATCGGCGAGTATCTGCCTGAATGGCGAGGGACACCTGTCTCTGTACAAGGAAAGGGATACTCACGTAAAATCAATGTCAGGTTAGACATTAATAATAACCTGAGATTTCGCCTCAGTATTAGCGGGCGTACGAAAAAAAAAAAACTAATGTGGTGGCTGATGTGCTTTCTCTCTGTGCTCAATCAGAAGTTGATGCTATTAACTGACACAACTTTCAGACTTATTTACAGCACTCTATTTGCGGGTCCTTGATGCTGGTGGACAGACAAACAGACTGTTTTGCATTGCTTTTCTTCCTCACATATGTGGAAATGAAACTTAACCCATTACCTGATGCATCCTACAAGATTACTGATATTTTTTCTGTGACTCTTGTGCTGATGCGATCTAGCAGCATTTCCCGCTCTTACTTTGGATTGACTATCATGATTGAGTGCGATTCTGATACATTCCACCCACACACCCTGATCGCGCAATTTTGAGATGTATCTCTAGTGTACCCATATCCGAAAGAGTTTGACATATGGATGCGAGTCATGGGCAATGACTACAACCCATAAAAGCCAGATCCAAACCTCAGAAATGAGGTATCTGAGAAAGGTGGTTGAAGTAACAAGAAGAGACATGGTACGCAACCAGACAATACGTCAAGGCCTAAAATGCCACCCCCTACAGACCCAAGTAGAACAGTCCCAACTAAGATGGTTTGGCCATGTCTGCAGAATGGGAGAAGATCGGCTACCACGACAAGCATGGGAAACAAAGAGCCAAGGATCCAGACCCCGAGGACGACCCAGAGTCCGCTGGGAGGACAACATTAGACAATCTTTGAAGGACCGAGGACTAGAATGGAACCAGGCCAGGAGGAAGACAGCCGATAGAATAGTCTGGCGCTCTCTCTTCCAAACCTCTACACCTCACGGTAGAAGGGGAACGACTAAGTAAGTAAGTAAGTATCTCTAGGAACAGTGTTAACGATATACATGAACATTGCTTGAACTATTGATTTGTGGTGGCTTTAATTATGTACACGATGACTAACTTGTCCTGTGGACTATTTTGCTGTGGTATTATGAACACTAGCTGTCTAATAACATTTTTCGTGCTGGTGAACTTTATTCTCTTGACATTATAGTTATATTCGCTACAACAAGCACTTATTATAATTTGATATGTGCCCGCTTTCTTTAGCATTTGACAATTTTTCGTAGTGTACTTTGTTTATGAATTTTCATAATGTGCATTACCTTCGGCTGGTTGTAATCTGTTTTTCCCATCGATTGTATAAGGGGGGATAACATATGATATTTTGTTTTTTGTGCCATGCTGTTATCGGTTACTTCTCTAGTTTCTTCTGCTTTCTTGTCTCACTTCACACGCATGCACATTTGTGTTTATTTCCATTTATCTTCTTTCATATTATATGATTGAAATGTTCTACTTTTCTTTTCTTTTATTTTCCTGAATTTTGACGGACGTCTTTCAGTTTTGCACCATTACTTCCATTAGTACATATGCATACAGATTTGGACTCATGGTTTATACAGTTTGACGATGACCATATTATGTACGATTTTATGTGATCAATTCTGGCCGTTTTTTGCCCGTTCGATACTTTGACTTAATTGATGTTGTATATTTTATTTATTGCGAAAAAAATCACATTCTTTGATTTTTTTTTAACCCGACCGACAGGAGTATTGTTAAAGAAAGAATATTATTGTATTTTTGTATCATGAACACACATAGGCTATTACCAGTTAATTTTGCGGTAATATGTCTCTCTGTGGTTAATCATGTTGTTGTACTGGTTTTCACTTATAATAAACGCTATATATTTAATACGTCACTAGTTGTTAATGACGTAACGCGTTCTGCACTAATTTATGCTAACGGCTATGTTTCTTGGCCTTTCGTTATCTGTGGTCTTCATGGTAAGACGTATTTGATTCAAGCTCGTTATATTGCAGAGGAAGAGCTCCAAGTGGCATAAGATATATTCTTCGAAGGCAGTCACTATATTAACTAATACGTATCAGAACTTAGCGAGACGTTCGTGATAAACTACAGAAGTATTCAATGATATTTTACGTCTACATTGTCTGACCCACATTACTTGGGTGGATTTCACCTCTAGTATAGCGGCCAAAAATGTATGGTTAAGACGAGGCTGTTGAAGAATTCGATGATATGCATGTACCATTTGCCATGCCTTTTCTATGAAGTTGTAATCTCCAATGTATATTAAACGTAAGGATATTATGTGGACCCATCCACCAGACGACTTGAGTTCTTCAACGATTGATGTAATGTATAATATCACCCGTCTCTATTCGTGTTATAAGTACAAGTACGATGCATGCACCTTAGATGATCTTCGTTCTATGTTCAATTAATTAATGCAAGAGGAAAACTCCATTCGTAACACTGTACTTGTGACACTGCCATTACTGCTGCCTATGCCTTGTAACGGTATGGCGGCTTGCATTCCCTGATAACCTCCAGAGCTATGCCAGCGAGACATTTACTCCTGGCTGGTTCTACCAAGCTACAGCTCTACGGAAGTAGAGGTCAGATTAAAACTGTCACCCTGGTGCGGGACGGACATCCTGAGTCAAAGGCTCGTATGATTGCCAATGCAAAAAGTCGAAAGGAAGCCACTTACATGAAAACGGACATCCTTGCCCCTTAACAGAAACCAGGATAGGATTTAGAAAGTAAGAACAATGAAAGAGACAGTGAAACTGAAACATATTACAACGGTAAATGAAGAACTACAGATTATACATACTAGAAATAAGTAAGAGCAGACTGACAAGAAGAATAAAAACAGCAACAGGGGATGCAATACTTTACTCGGAAAGAAAGGATGGTTAAGACAAGGAAGGAGTAGCTAATATTATGCAGAATGTTATAGACATGTCATTATTAAAATGGAAGCAAATCAACAATAGATTGATGAGATTGAGATGTACGTACATCACCGTAATACAATTCTATACGCCAATAAATGACAGTGACACAGAGGCTAAGGCTGAGTTTTATCAACAGTTACAAAAAGAATCTACACCAAGGTATGACCTTTTCACAATAATGGGATACCTCAATTCTAACGTTTTAAACCATATTGCCCCCATTTGAAAAGGAGACCTAATCAATACCACAAGTACTGGATTGGTGGATCAGATCTTGTCCCCTGTGGCACCAGTCCCATGACAGCCGAACATTTGATGCAGTCTTACCCAACATACAACAGTAAAAGGAGCAGCGTATGGCAACAACCTTCTTCTCTCCAAGAAAAACTGTTCGGAGATGTCAGAAACACTGAACGTTTGCTGTTGTTGTTGGTTGTTGTTGTTGGTTGTTGTTGTTGTTGGTGGTGATAGTGATGGTGGGTGGTAGTAGTGGGTGGTGGTGGTTGTTTTATGTTTCCCATGTAGTTCCGGGGGTTTCTAATAAGGCCTAGAAAGAATAGAGCAACGTTTTCAAGCACCCCGTAAAAGCCAACTAGGATAGGGTTTGTGCTCCCATCGGCGTCACCAAGGGGTCTTCTACACTAGTGCCCTATGCTTCATACAGAGCGAAAAATAGAGATGATGATGATGTCTCAGAGTCTTACATTTTGTTCTCATTTGAATGCAAAATTCTTATTTTTGTTTTGGACCTGATTTCGTTTGATATACACATTCCAGTATGTCTCAATGCACTTAAAGTTCCTTTTACTTTTCGTATCATTATGTCTTTATCACTTTCTATCTCTCCGATTCTGTCCATATATAACCGGAGAGATGATTACACTTGATGACGATTACTTCAAGTTGGTGCTGGCTTATCGCCAGAGATGGCAAAAAACTTGAGGATAGGGCAACCCAGATTCTTAGTTACTGGACTTAGGTTGGATTGTGTGATCTTCATCAGTACTGATACTGATAACCTTATTATGTTCGATTAATCGATTAAAATCCGTTTCGATTAATACCCTTTTGTTCGATTAATCGATTACTATGTGTTTTTGTTCCATTAATCGATTAAATTCTTTTTTCCCGATTAATCGCAGCGGTGGTTCAATAACACTGACACTTCTGCATGTACGCCTGAAAGTACTTGACAAGCCTTAGCCTTTCAGTTAAAACGTTTAATAAATTGAAACAGTTCTCCAACAATCAATACAGAAACTATTCTCAACTCTGTTAACTTCCATCGTGAAAGCCTAAGAAATCTAATAATTGTTCAAAAGCACTGTCTTCTTCATGTTCATGCCTTAGGATTATTCCTCTGAGAAATTCAGTCTCTGTTAATTCCGTTTCTAGTTTATATTCTAACTCTTCTGAGTGAAAATGTATAGTTACCCATTCTTCTGCTGGGTTTATATCCTTTTCATAAACCTCATTCAATCCAAATATAACTTCTTCTGATCTCAATTAAGGGTGCTTGAGGTCCAATGACTTGGTTTTCTTCTGCTTCTTTAATGATTCTGTCTAGGAGGATATGTCTGTCCTCGGCTTCTTCAATATCTTTAGACGCCAGTTTCATAAAACTGGTTCCTCCATAATTTCATTTCTTGTAACAATAAAATATACAGATAGGAAACTCGATTGTCTACTAACCTGTAATTCCAGTTTGAATAAAACACACTGAAATATAGTAATCAGTTATATTATGACTAGCAGCAAATCTTCTCTCAATAGAAGATAATCTATAGGCACACGTTTACACGTCTGGTGCTGATGCTTCTCTCTGCTATGTATTTCTGGAACACAGTAATCCTGGAAGCTCACTCTAACACTCCTAGTAAATGACGCTATCGTCTCCTCATAAACCCAAATAGTTGAGCGATGCACGCCAGTAGTCTCCTTCCCATTGGTTAGTCTTTGCCAATGCGAAAACTTACGATTTATTTTATTGGTTTGACTTAACGCGATGCACCACTACCTATTTAAATTAGTAAGTTGCGTCTTGTAACAACTTTGCATAAGCTTTATGTTAAGTAGATATATTTGCATTTGTTAAGTAGTTAACCTGTTCGGACTTGTTTAAACTTTGGCGTGGTTTTTTTTTTCCTATAGTCCGTTTCTACTGTAAAACGTTAATTTGTTTAGCCACGGCTTATATTTCGTATAGCCTGTTTTCCATTAAGTTCTTAACGTCAGTTATATCTTACGTTATTATACTTTCTTTTATTATCTTATAACCATTAATTCAAATCTAGGGATGTTATTATTTTACTATCGTATTTTTCCTACGACCACCCGGTCACATATATTGCTTCCAACATATATTTATGATTCTACAGTTTATAGAGTTTGTCAAGTGCGATCATCTTATCTTACATTTGTTCCCATTATCTTTGTCATTGCCCGTTGTAGTTTCAGAGCCGATTGATGTGATCTCTCATCAGTTATTGTTATAGCGTTGTGAATCTGGTTACAGTTATAGAACATAAGAGCGGGCCCACTTATGTCATGACTCCCAATTGTCAACCTTCTGTTATCTTTCCGGCCTATGAGTTGATGACTGATGCATGGTATGTAATGATCTTAGTTGGTTTTATTGTTAACTGAGATGATTGTACCATTCAGCATCCCAACTAGATAACCTAGAACGTTACGCGTAGTGAATGATGACGCAGAAGACTTGCCAACCACAGAGTCTGTGTTCGGGCCTTTATGGCCACCGATTGTGTTCCAACTTTCTTAGTGCGGATTCGTTAACCACTTCTCAGTGTGATAAAATATATGTCCGAAGACATCTGAGATTTATTATTAAATGTGTAAGGACCTGAGACTCCATTTGAAATCGTTTTTAAGAGTATTATTGAAGTGAATAATTGAAACTTAGTATTCGTTAAATACCAGCGTCGAGGCTAGTGTTCTCATAAAGTATTTGTATTTTTGAAGGTCAAATAAACGTTGGCGTGTAAAGCCAAAGAACGAAATTCAATTTATGAAGGAGAAACGTGTTCTTTAAACTAGATTACCGAGCAGTGATTCTAGTTAGTCTACGAATATGGATAACTCAACATATTGAATTTTATTAAAAAGAACTTATCGTGATAGTGATCAAATAATATACTTGATATTCAGTTCTAACAGTCGTGATCAATGCACTAGGCCATGCGATAAACAGTGATAGCTTGCATGAACTTGATTGTAATTTAGAAATGTGGATTATATAATTCCAAAGTGTTGTTCGTGGTTTTACATTATATGTAACTCGCATCGATTTAAAATTGTGTAAAGTCGTCCGTGCCAGACTTGCTTGTACTAAGGATGTTTTCTCAAGAGTTGGCTTCGTTACGAATTTGTATTCGTTGTTTGACAGTTACAGTCAACCTTAAGCAATTAGGAATAATCACACGCCTAAAACGATAGAAAAGACAATAAATCAGGATTTGCAAAAAGTTAACAAGAAATATTTATTCAAAAATCATACATAAAAATATTACAGCGAAAAGATAAGTGAACCCACTGTTTCAGCAACGAAGATGTAACATATGTAACAATTGATCTTATGGCATTCGGCAAAAGAAACATAATAATCTCCTTCGTTGATTAAACTCCTCAACATATATATTGATGTCAGAAGTGGGATCCTTATTGCAACATATACTGGTGTCAGAAGTGGCCCTCAGTGCAACATAGAAGTGATCTCATAGCGTATGAGCAAAATTTGCAATATTGGCGAGAAGAAGTGTTCCTCGCAGCACGAGAGTGAGAAATTCTACAATTCAAGTCGTTTTATAACACCAGAAGCCCCGACCTTAACTTTCGTCAGAATTTGTTATTCGACCTCAGTGAGAGCGCTATTCCATGTATTATTCTCAAGGGCAAACCGGCATATGAAAGCATAACAACTCATTCTACTTCCAGCAAGGAGACTATACATTTTTGTTCTGACGTACAAGAAGGCACAGTGCATTCCAGCGCACCAAACAGTTTCTAAATGGTGAGCGCGAAGAACATTTATATCAATCAAAAGTCACTGCTTCGATCAACTGAGAATACTGTCCGATTGCGAGTCGTGATCTCATTATACGCATTTCTGTACCAAAAAAGAATATCTTTCCAGTTGTAAAAACCAGACCTTACATTCAGTAGCTTTACCGGAAAAAAGTGTTAACGTTACCTTTAACATTGGTAAACTTGCTGTTTTTGTCTACCTTCGCCAATGTGTCGGACACTTGTAACACATCTACTACCGTGCTGGTACTGGGTTCTATCTTTACACCTGAAACCTGAAACAGTTATTATATTAGTGGGAACTTTCTTGAGGCTCTGAAAGGAAACAAATTGATTCAGTTAATTGTCTTGTCCCTGCAAGACAAAAAACAATTGGTACCAACACCAGATTACCACAACAGTTTTCAAGAAAACTTCACTGCATGCACCAGTTCAATTTTTAAACAATCAATGAGTCTAACTGATGTTAACAATTGTTTTTAGTAACTAACTAACTAACTAACTAACTAACTAACTAACTAACTAACTAACTAACTAACTAACTAACTAACTAACTAACTAACTAACTAACTAACTAGCTAACTAGCTAACTAGCTAGCTAGCTTGCTTGCTTACTTACTTACTTACTAACTACCCAGTCCCTTGTCGTTGGCTCCTGATGAAGGCGTATTTTCCGGATTGTTGGTATAAGTGTGCACACTACTTTTTCGTTCTTTTTTTCTAAGTTCTCTTCTGCGTTTTCAGTACATCATTTGTACAGGAGGTTGTAGAT
Organism: Oreohelix idahoensis; assembly: GCA_024509875.1. Classification (NCBI taxonomy): domain Eukaryota; kingdom Metazoa; phylum Mollusca; class Gastropoda; order Stylommatophora; family Oreohelicidae; genus Oreohelix; species Oreohelix idahoensis. Next base: position 214,775 of record JAMPIV010020367.1, read on the forward strand.
ACTTGAATTGCACCGTTCGCACTAGATCACCCTAGTGTGATGTTCACAGTTGACCCGTTGACCCGGTTGGTTAAATGTTAAAGAAATTGTCTCTTACACGATTTTCTTCACCGTTGACTAACATGTTCATGCGTTGACCACATACCGCTCCGTTGTTTGTCAGATTAGTTGACCTTGACCTTGTCCATCTCGGCAGCTCTTCCCACGACTTGTCACATGCGTGAAAAACGATTGATGCACTCAATATAAGTTAAATTCATGTAGACGAACGTTTGATGGCAAATTCTAGATTTGAATCCTGGGTAAGCCACTCATGTCTGTTGTTTTTCTGTTGTCTAGTGTTCTACTTCTTTATTTCCTACGAGTGCCTTATAACATACCTTCATATTTGTTTCATATTAATTTACTGTTTACAGGCCTCGTGGTTTCTCTTTCGACTACGATGTAGTTCCGTTCAGGTTTATTTAATTTCCGACTGCCGTAAGCAACTCCGAATAGCATATTCGGGTCACTGTCCTCGGCTTGCAGTAACGTTGACCCGATGCCCTGACCTGACGCGTCAACCCGCAATACGAAAGGTTTCTTGAGGTCAGGTAACCTCAAAATGGGGTATGCAGACAATTGTCCTTTCAAAGTGCTGTACGCGTGTTCGCACTTTTGATCCCAAATGACCTATCAGGACAACCTTTCTTTGTGAGGTCAGTCAGAGGTGCCGTTAGTCCGTTGAAGTTCTGGATGTATTTCTGATAGTATGCACATAGTGATAGGAAGGAACGAGTGTCTTTCTTTGTTCGGGGCCTTTTAGCTGCAATTATTTTCTCCACGTTCTTCTGAACAGGCCAACTACAGCCGTGGGAAATAGTATGCCACAGAAAGTCTAGCTTTTCAAACCCGATGAGACATTTGCTAGGTCTGGCTGTGAGACCAGTTTCCTGTAGTCTCCTGAGGAGCATAGCAACCGTAGCAATACGTTCGTCGTTGGTCTCCGATGCAATTAATATGTCATCCATGAAATTATGGATATGGGGACTTTGCAAAGGTTCTAGAAGCTTCCTCATCTTCCTGGTGAACACTCCTGGTGCGTTATGCAATCCGAACGGCACCACATTAAATGTGTAATGTCCTTCACTAGTGCTGAAAGCTAACAAAGGTTTAATTTCCTCCTTGACTGGTATTTGATAATAACCTTTACTGAGGTCAATCTTAAAGAAAATTTTTGCTTTGCTGAGCTTGGTGAACAACTCAGAAACAATTTGGATAGGTTCGGGCTGGAATTCCATTACAGCGTTTAGCAACCGGTAATCTATACACAGCCGAACTTCCTTATTGGGCTTCTGCAACATCACTACACTCGAACTGTAAGGAGATGTAGACTCACTGATAATTCCTGCCTGACGCAGCTTGTCTATTTCTCCGCGAAGTGCATCAGCTTTAGCGTACGGGATGGGGGTAAACTCTGGTTCGAACAGGGGTCTCGTTTGTTAATTTCATATCAAATTCGATGAGATTTGTTCGACCAGGTACATCTGTTAAAACTGCACTGTACTGTTTTAGTAGCGCCCTGGTTTCTGTTTGTTGTTCTGGTGAGAGATTGTCGTCGAACTTGATATCTTTAAAGGATTCTGTGGGCTGCAATGGGTACTCCATGCAACCATCATCATCTTCCTCGTCTTCCGTTGCTATGGCGACAGCCAGCAGATGCTCGGAGAATGGCAATGGTCTTTCCAAATATTTCTTAAGAAGATTTACGTGAAAGACCTTCTCCTTTTCATTAATGGAGATCTTGTAATTGGTGCGTGAGATCTTTTTAAGGACGGTAAACGGTCCCTGCCATCCGATGCGACGTTTATTGCTTCCGGTTGGAAGTAGCAACAAAACTTTCTCCCCTGGTTGTAGTTCTCTCTCTTTTGCAGCTTTGTTGTATCTTTTAGCATGTTTAGCGCGGGCTTTCTTAAGGTTGGTTGTAGCTAGATCCCATCCTAACTTTAGCCTTTCCTTGAGCTCAGATAAATACTTGCTTGCAGAGACGACTGTCTCGTCAGCCTTTTGGTCTGTCAGGGACCGAAGTAAGGCTTCTAGTGATCCCTTAATAGGTCTGCCAAATAAAAGAGTAGCTGGCGAAAATCCCGTAGACGCTTGGGGAACCTCTCTGTAGGCGAATAAGGCAGCAGATATATATAGGTCCCAGTCTTCCGGTTTCTCCTGACCCAGCTTACGTAACATCATGATGAGGCTGCCGTTAACACGTTCCACGAGCCCATTTCCGGCCGGATGGTAGGGACTTGTGCGAATATGTTTAGCCCTCAAGATCTTAAAGATCTCCTCCATTAACAGGCTACGGAATTGTGATCCATTGTTTGTCAAAATTGTTGAGGGAATCCCAACCGTGTAAAAATCTGCACGAGGGCTTCTGCGACATGCTTGGAATCCGTGCATGTTAGCGGTATAGCTTCGGCCCACATAGTACAAGTGTCGACTAAGGTCAGGATGAACCTGTTCCTTCTTTTGGTTTTTTCCAGGGATCCAATGATGTCAACAGCAACCCGTTCAAATGGAGTACCTACAATTCGCATTTGCCCCATAGGTACTGGGGGTGTCAAGTGCTTTGGTGCTACACGTTGGCACTGGGCGCAGGATTTCACGTACCTGATAATTTCAGAGTTCATTCCTGGCCACCAATAGTGGGTTTTTATTCGCTGAATAGTGGCGTTTTGTCCCATATGTCCGCTAAAGGGAAGAGAGTGCCCCATTTCTAAGATCTGGCTTCTGTACTGCGTCGGTACTAGGAGCTGGTTGTTCCCTGAAACAGGGTCGCCCGTTATACGATACAATACGCCATCCTTAGAAAAGATGTCTCCATGGTGTCTGGGGTCCTTAGCCAAGGGCAGTTTTCTAAAGCAGGGCTCCAGAGTAGGGTCCCTTTGTTGCGCCTCCTTCAGTTCGTTAAGCAACAAATTTGGCGCAGGCTCCCTCTCCTTCTTAGTTTGCCCTCTTGTGGTTACCGCTGCCACAATCGGCTCCTTAGGTCTCCCAATAAACACATATCTATATCCGAGGATGACTGGGTAGATCGGATCATCCATTATGGCCGCTTTAATAACACCTGTGACAAAATCAGAGTGTATTTCTACCAGTGCGATAGGAAGCGTTCTGGGTGCATCACTTATGAAAAGTCCACTAAGTTTGATGGTTTCCTCTGTCTCCTGACCTGGTTTGACTAGGAACCTGGCAACCATACAACTAAAACTTAATCCAGTGCCATAGAGACATGTAGTTGAGGTACCATTCAAAATTACAGTTCCTCGCGTTGAGGGTCTGTCCCCCTCAGGTTGAGAATCACTGACATTGACTCTACCTAGCGAGGCTGTATGCAAACATCCGATTCGGTTAGGCCTGGTCTGTTTGCCATGATCAGACGTCCCTGGTGTAGGGGTCTTCCCTTTTCCTTGACCTTGGTGGCCGCGCTGCCACGTAGGCTTGGTGGGTTGATCAGAATTGTTGTTTGGGGGAAATCGGGTTTTGTAGAATTTCGATTTTTCCTGGGGAGGTCTCTGTGTATTATTTTCTCGTTGGTTATAATGCTGAGAGGGATTGGAGGAATAGGATGACTGCTCTAAATTTTGTTTACGAGATGGCTCATCTGTGGGTTTACGTTTAGTGCTGGGACGTTCGGCCATTGCATTGGTATAGCGTTCTGCCTTATTGAGGATGTCCTCAAGCCTGACTGCGCCCTGTTCAGCCAAAAATCTACGAGTTTCGTTTGACAAAGTTGAGTTTATCTGTTCCACAAGAACAAGTTCAAGAGGTCCCTCATATGTAAGCGGTAATTCTGATAATTCAATGCGCTTTGTCAAATAGCCCGTGAGACGTGAAGAGAACTGGGGGAATGTTTCCGTGCTCTCTTTTCGGCTGTTTCTGAACATTTGCAGAAATTTTCAGGCGGTCATCTCGAACCGTTCTAGCAAGGCCTTCTTTAGCATGTCGTAATCATGTTGGTTGGTTCCCAGCTTTGTGTACACGTCATAAGCATTACCTTTTAATGACGTTGAGAGTTTAAGTGCCGAACGGGAACTCTCTAACCCATACAGATTTCTAAGCCTCTCGAATTTCTCTAGGAAAGTGTCTATTTTCTCATTGGGGCTAGGAAAAGAATCTAAAGCAAAAGACATCGCAGTTAATTGGGCAGATTGAGTGCTGGAGATATCCATTGACTGAGACTGCGGCTAAGACGGCTCTCCGTTATTCGTAGTAGAAGCGCCCCGACTCTCTAAAGCCTTAAGCGCCAGTTCGTGCTGTCTCTCCCCTCTCTCTCTCTCTCTCTCGTTCCCTGCGAGCTTCCATCTCAGCCTCAATTTTCTTCTGCTCCAATTGACGCTCTTCCGCTTCTTTCCTCTTAGCCTTCTCTCTCTCCTGCTCTTCTTTCTTCTCAGCCTTTTCTCTCTTGCTCCTTTTTCCTCTCAGCTTTTTGTCTCTCTTGCTCTGCGTCATACCTTTCGAGTTCCGTGTTTACAAACACGTTCGCGGCTTCTCCTTCAAACCCTGAATCCTTCGCCTCCTGTCTCAAAATGGATCTCATCCTAATTCTCTCTGCCATGACAAAGAACTGGATGCTTCTACTACTAGAGAATAGTAAGAAGAACCAAGGAGGGAGAAAACTCAAGTCCGCTACGAGAAAAACATAAAGTATAAATTTACTTGTGATACCTCCTACCTTGAAATGTCCTAACTTATCGCTGCTATTATCTATCACTTAAGGCAGGCGACTATGCCACGTTAAATGGTAAGTGAAACACTAGGAAAAAATCTACTTTTACTAACAGTAGAGAAAAATTTATATTAAAACAATTTAAAGGAAAAAAAAATTTTCCTAAAATTTTAATTATCCGCCACAAAACTCCGCCCTCTGAAGTCAGTTTATGAGAAGAGACGTTGTTAACTAGACTTAAAAAGTAAGAACAAGGCTTGTTTAGCTAAGCTCAACTCTAGTAACTTCAAAAACCTTTAGTGACTGTAAAAACAATCACGCAATCCCAGCAAATCGTATAAAGAAAAAATTCAATTTTCTCTGCCAGAGAATAAAAAAACGTAACGAATTTATGTTTATCTGTACTTTCTACTGCTCTGGAAAGAAAACAACCTGTAAATATGCTGTGTGGACGACCCCAAATACTAAAAGGCGTTGTCTAGGGGTGTAATTATCTTTATTTATTTCCCTACTTCACAAAGACAGATCATTCACACTCTATCTAGTTAGACCCAGACTTTAGATCAGACTCAAAATCTGTTTATCCCGGCGAGCCAGCCAATTATTGTCGTAAATTTATTTTGACAGAAAGAGTCTTAGAAATAGTGGTCCTGTTTAGGGTAGAGAATGATAGTGAAGGCTCAGTGATAATAAGGGTTAGAAAGTAAATAGTTGCTTCACAGAGTGTTGGGGAGAGTAAGGACAGACTCTTTTACGACAATCTGTTTCTCACAATCTACTCCTTAAAAACTCTCCTGGCTAAACAATTATTTGCCAGTTTCCAATCACTCATGCGCTCACACCAATTTGGTGCTTCAAACTCACGGACGTACTTGAATACAACTATGTTAAACAGATATGGGAAATTTGGGCTTGGGTATTCCAACACAGTACTAAATAAGTTTATGCTGTTTATTATCATTAAAATCAGTCACAACAATTATCATGTGTTACAGGAAAAATATCATAGGTACAGAAAATACAAATAACAAGGTGAGGGGAGAGGGGGTATGAAGAAGAGTTGTATCCACTACGCCCTTCCCGCTTTTAATAGACAAAGATAAACCCAGTCCAAAGATAGGTAGTTATCAGGAAACTAGATAATGTAACCTAACAGTAAATTTAATTACTCTGACAAAAGAGGTGTTACAATACTAGGTATGGGTGGTAGAAGAAAAATCCTGTTATTCTCAATTGTTTTTTCCTTTACTGAGCAAATGAAAAGGGAAAGGGGGGGAGGGGTAAACAGAGTTTGCAAGAATCCCACTTAAATGAACAAGGCAGGGTATACAGTAAAAGTATATCCCGGTAGGCAAATTAACAAATAGTTTGCAAAAATTAAATCTTCTATCATTCATGCACGCTCGTGAGGGCCAACACACTCATATGCTCACACACACTTACCGATTGTAGAATCTGGCACTCCATAGAAATACAAAACATCAATAAAACACTTGACATAGGTCTTTTCTTCTGTGTGCAGCTCCAGATTATCAGGTTTATGTGTTAGTACAGTCCCGAAATCGCTGGAAGGTAAAGACTAAGTGTTCTTGGTTTATGTTATGTTAAAAGGAAGGTTCTACGGGATGGCACAGTCTTAGATATAGGTGGTGACTATGGTATGGTCTCATTGATTTCGCCGCTGGTGGTAAAATTCCTTCAATGCGTGATGATAACAACTGACCGGTAAGGTATGGTTTACTTCGAGGGTTTTAAATCCAGTGAAGAGAAATATGCACAGTCAGTGTTCGGACGATTTCTATTTTCTTTCGTAATAGAGCAGTAAAATAATGCAAATAAGCTTTGGCAGTGTTCTTTTCCAGTTAATCTTAAATTATTTGATGGCCTGTAAAATGTTCTTTGGGTTTGCTTTCTTTCTTGCAAAAATTTAGATAGCGGAATCCCAACAGAGGATCGCTACTAAGATTAAGATTTAAACAGTCTCATCAACTTCTGGAGGGTTTTAAGAACCGAGTCTGCAGGACTCTAATACATTGTCTTTGCTGGGATGCAAAGGTTGGGATCACCCTATATGAAAGATAGAAAACATGTAATTCTTATCGAAAAATTAAATAACTTTCTAAAGCGCGATAAATTTACCGTTAAGACTATTATATACACTCGCGTATTTAATTATTTATTTAAGAAAACACTTACGGAGTTTAATGGTTAAAACACACATCTATATATATATAGAACTTAACTCAATTAGTTAATTAAAAAAATCCTTCGCGACTTTAAAAGTTATTTTAAGCATTTTAAGCATCTATTATCTTTGGAAATATTATAATAGATATATCATTAAATTTTCAACTGGAAATTTTTGATATAAGTTTAATTTAATAGATTTAAATCAACACAAGATCCAGTGAAATAAAAATGAATGAACTAGACCACTGATCACTAGAAATTAATATATATTATACCTTTAAGCACAGAATAACTACACTCCAATATAGCCAAAATCCAGAGGGAATTCTAGAACGATTTAACTATATGCTAGTGAATTTTAAAATGTCTGGCAACGAGTGATAAAATGGCATTCTTCAGGGTCTCTATATATATGAAATGGAATAAAAGATTGGGAGGGGGGGGGGGTGGGAGCATGTTAGAATCTAACACCTTTTAAGATCTCCGGAAAAAATCAAGATTCTAGCCGCCCGCTCCTCGTCCGATTATTCAATTCTGTGGTCGCTTCGTCTTCTCGTTCGTTCCGTCTTTCGAGCGGTTTTCTGGTTGACACAGAGATGCGAAATTCCTGCGAGAGACTAGCTTCGTCTGTGTTGAAATCGTCTTGCCTCAGATCGTGTGCCGCTTTCCTTCGTTTGATTTTGGCAACGCCTTTAAGGCAGGCGTACTGACCAAGGTAAGGAAAATAACTGCTCTTGATTGTTCTAGAGATAGCAGTGGGTGTGGTTTAACCTTCCCGTGAGACAATGCGATGTCCAGAATGCACGGTAGATAAACTGTCTACATATTAATTAGCGAACGTGGTGATGAGTCTACTCTGCTCAGACACATATTAATGAGCCCATGTGGAATTCAACGTTTCTGTTGTTCATAGCTAATGAGCCCTGGTGGAAGCATTCTCGTTTGACGAAAAGTTACAACAATATTCGGGGGCACTGATGCTACGAGGTGTCTACAATATCATCTAAACAGTTCAGGGCCAGCTGAGTTTCATCGTTCGTCACAGTGATCAAGTTCAGCTATTCACTAATTACAACATCGTTATCCCAATATCAGTTATCTCCCTTTATGACATTTCTACCACACTATGGAAGAAACTAGGTCTAATTTGACATATTTTCTCGAGTTTGAGAAAATCTGTCTGTACCATACCTTACTCAGAGTCAAAAGTTAGAATATATTTTGACATTTAATTCTGTTATATATAGATTTAGGAGATTTGAGGATTTTTCGTCGACCGGGAATTGGACTGGATTAACTCGAGACCTGGCGAGGACATTTGAAGGAGTGTTGTCGACCAGGGATAGGCGGCTCCTGAGCCGACCCAGCTGCAATGGGTACCTCCGAAATCGGAGAGTATTTGCCTGAATGGCGAGGGACACCTGTCTCTGTACAAGTAAAAAGGGATACTCACGTAAAATCAATGTCAGGTTAGACATAGTAATAACCTGAGATTTCGCCTCGAGTATTAGCGGGCGTAGCTAAAGTATCAGAAAATAGACTAACCCTAAATTCCTTATTTTTTACGATTTCGACCGAAAAATGCCTCCAGGTCCTCCCCTTAAGACAGCTGATATCCATTCTGACAGCCACAAGCCATTACATAATCTATTAAGGTTGCAAAGCTCACACTGTTATAAGAATCCTCTTGGTCAATTACCACGACCACGGTTTCTCATTTACCCTGAAATCCCTCGTTCATTTCGTATGCGAAAATTCCAGCGTACCCCATTTTTTTGCACGTCACTATAGCTATCCAGGGTATTAGGGAAAATGTGTGCATTTGGGTAAATCATTATTTGTTTCACCACAATATTTTCAAGTAATTTGCTATAGACATTCTGCAATGACTATTCGACACTGGTGAGAAGGTTTAGAAAATGGCCGTAGCTAACTATGTAGCCAGTCTTCCTGCTCCTCAGCATTCTGTGTGCTGGTTTTTAAATCCCTCACCACGTTTGTAATGGCTGTGTCAATTAGCTTTTTTATGCAACGGTTCTGTACACCATCAAGACACAGGGCAGCATTTTTACTGGTTTCTAAAGTGTACACAATGTTCTCTTCATTGATGAGGTTGAGGTGTACCTCGCCATTTATGATGTTTTCCAGAACACGGTACTTAATTTCTAGACAGGCATATTTGTTACCTTTTTCTGTTTTGGGCCACATACCGATTGAGTATTACTCTTCCCTCCTCTTCATTGTTCTTCAGGATTACTTCTATCTGGCATTCATGCCTAGTGCTGCCGCCACATTTGCACGTTGGGATGTATTCACGTACCCGGTTTAAGAAATAGAAAGTAAGCCTTCAAATGTCCCACAGGCTCACATGACTATAATGGCCATGTAAGCTGTTGCATTAAAGTACTTGACAAAAAGACCATTTGAACACCTTTTCGCCCAACCACTCATGTGATGAAACAGTGGAGAAAGCATGGATAAATAAAAAGCGACAAAGAAATAACAGAAAGCACGGTATAGATAGAAGAACAATGAACGCGAAAGTAGTTGACGATATACAGGAGAAAAGCAGGAAGATACCATAGATTCAAGAGTTTGGAAAAGGATGCCAGGGATTAGTTTGGGCGGCTTTTGTACCACTTCTAGGCTTGAAGAAAACTAGAGATGTTCTGGTCCTAATATAATATAATGCATAGGAAAAATACAATCCAACCCATTGCTAATATTAAAAGCTCGACAGGCTTTCATGGCTCTATTTGACTATCACTGGTAAAATGTTTTTATTATCTTTACAAGGTAAATTACGTTCATTAATACCAATGCAAATTTCTCATATATCCACATTTAACTATGCCCACATCTGGGCAGGTAGGTGATAAAACAATCAATCATTAGTAAGGCTCTGATTAAGGTACCGATAATTTCATAACAGATATTGTCGTAGGAGCGTAACGTGTTAGATAATTTACTATACTCTTCTCAGTATTTTGAGGTGAGATGACCGGTTATATTTTTCGCTGCCTTTGACTTCTACGAGTATAAGTCCAAAGTAGTATCAATTTGCAGCTGAACAGATTGGAGCGTGCCGCTACTTTGTTTCGAGCCCAAAAACGTTGCTTCCAGAAGCTAGCACTCTAATATCTCTGCCAGTTCACATTCTAGAACTTTAAAATGTCTTAAAAGAACGTACACATGTATCAGTAGGACTTTAACTTCTAAGTAAATAAATCTTGTCCCAGAAATTTGCACGACCTCGGAAGATAATACACTGGTACGGTCCTGTCATAAAGTTAAACGTTCAGTAAAGAGATACAGCTCTACATAAACGACTGGCTTTAATAAATCTTCGGAACGTTCTGTCATTTGCTTTAATTTTATTCTCCAACATTATGTTACCCAGTTTCGTAAAGTCTCTCCTAAACGATATCGCTAACGTCGTGCGTGTGTCTACAATGTTGTTGTCATTATTCATCACCAGCCACATACCCGAAAAAATATGGCGGAAAATAATTAGGTTGTGCGCTTTCTGTATAATTCTCTCGCCATCATTTACCTGGACTCATTGGTTATGAAGCTATGGAAAGACTAGTAAAAAAAATGGCATGGTGGAGAAGTCAATGCAATCCAACGAACTGAAATTTGACTAATTAGTTAATAGCTGTTTGATCACAACATGTTTTATAAATATATTGACAGTTTGTTTTAAAAATCTTGCATTGGTACGGATTGAAAAAAAAACCCTAAACAACCAAATACAAAGTTCAAAATACACTTTCAATAATTCCATCAAACCTCACAAATAAGGTATCTGAGGAAGGTGGTTGGAGTTACAAGAAGAAACATGGTCCGCAACCAGACGAAACGGCATAACCTAAAAACAAAACCCCTGCAGACCCAAGTAGAACAGTCACAACTATGATGGTTTGGCCACCATGAGAAGTATGCGAAACTAAGAGAAAAGGATCCAGACCTCCAGGACGACCCAGAGTCCGCTGGGAGGACAACATTAGACAATCTCTGAAGGGTCGAGGACTAGAATGGAACCAGACCAGGAAGAAGACAGTCGATAGAATAGTATGGCGCTCTCTCTCTTCCAAACCCTTCACCTCACGGTAGAATAGGAACGACTGCGTAAGTAAGTAAATAATTACTCCGTCTCCGAATCATTATTTCACATTTTATCGACCTGAGCTATTAAATCGACCATGTTGCTGCAAATACACCGAGCACCATTCTTTATACATACTCACCCAAATTACAAATGTGGAAATTCAAGAAACTAAGTCCAGAATAAAACATTCACCATTATTTCGGAAACAACATTTGCGTTCTTTTAAAAGGCGCGCAATTCAGTTTCCCAACAAACAACACGCCATGAAAAAGATTGCAACTTTGGTAGCAAAAGATGAGCACGTTAGACTTGATTGCGTTTGATTCATTTTTATCATCTTGCATTCTGTTTCCTCAGGTTGATATGTGCATCTATTTATCTAACTTGGTCTATATCGCTGCAAGGATCTATGTATTATTCCACATCTTTTTAATCACCTCCTCAACTCATTGATGAGCATAGGCCTTCAATTATCGTTTACCAAGCCTTCCTGTGCCGTACCACCAGCTCAATGTCTTTCCATGTCCTCTTCATTCCCTTCATATGTATCTGGTTCTCTTTTCTATGTGTTCTTTAATCTTCCAATATTTCTCTTACACTGGATGTTCTAGAACAAAGACTGCCTGGTAATTCTATCAGCAAGATTTTTTCAATATGTTACCTATCCATTTTCTTCCCTTTCTTGTTATACTTGCGCTTGTCTGGTTCTTGTCATCAGTTCCACATTAGTGATCTTGTCATCAGTTCCACATTAGTGATCTTGTCATCAGTTCCACATTAGTGATCTTGTCATCAGTTCCACATTAGTGATCTGGTCATCAGTTCCACATTAGTGATCTTGTCATCAGTTCCACATTAGTGATCTTGTCATTAGTTCCACATTAGTGATTTTGTCATCAGTTCCACATTAGTGATCTTGTCATCAGTTCCACATTAGTGATCTTGTCATCAGTTCCACATTAGTGATCTTGTCAAACCACTTCAATCCCTCAATTCTACGCATGCGGCCATTTATGACAGTCTGCAGCTTTCGGGTTGCAATTTTTTATGTTTTCCATGTTTCAGAGCCACAAATAGGTCTGCTGACATTTGAATTAAAAATATATGATTTTTGTTTTGGACTTGGATTCATTTGATCTCCATATATTTTAGAATGAAATTAAAGCCCCTCTATCCTTTCATATTCCTGTTTTGATATAATTGTCTGTATCTCTGTATCTGGATTGCTACCAAAGTATGTATAAATTATTCTATTTCTTGTAAGGGTGTTTCTTCCAGTACAATCTTGCAATAGTTTCCTGCAGCTTTCTCATTATCTTTGTTTTCTTGCTGTGTATTTTTAGATCCACATACTCCGATTAATCATGTGACGGTATTGCCTCCGCTGCTTTGCAGTAGTGTTCCAACAGTGGCCAAAACTCAAGAGTATCTAAAGTGGGTCGTCAAAGGTCTCTACCTTTGCACAAGATTACTCTTGGCAGAGATGTAGATAGAAGGGTAATGACACTTCTATCCCACGGTAGTTTTCACAAGATATTCAGAAAAGCTAAAACAATACTGCATTGGCTGAGCACGTTAATTCTATGATTTGCCGACAACTTTTGTGAAGGATTAATCCATTTTTATTTTCAGCTCGTCAAGCCCCCACCTCTGATTTACTCCGTGGAATTCTTATTATTCTGGTATAGCTCTGTTTAGATTGTGTTTAATAAATTGACCGAGACAAACATGCAGTACAGTTAAAATGATTGAATCGAAGTTAAATTTGTATATTAACAAATAGCATGTTTAATAATCATTTAGATTTAACAAGGGTTAAAATAATTGAATAGTTTAAAAGAATATGTTCATTATTGAGAGATAGAAGGTTTTATGAAAAAGTTCACTTAGGCAGCTTATAGATTTCACTTAGCTGCCAATGGTAGTTTCTGCTCCCTCTGCGTTTTTGGATTCTGTGCAGATAGGGCACTGAAGTTCTCACGTCTCTGGTCAAGATTACAGGAACAGCACGTTTCAAGAAATAACTGCCAAAGCTGGTTCCGCGTTTCTACATCAGTCCACTTATACCCTCACTTTGTCCCAGAGATTAGTACCCACCTGGTACCACCAACAACTATGATAAAAAGAATAGAAAAGAAACGCTCTCCTGCGTATTGCGTTTTCCAACCAATGGTTATGGGTCCCATTTCCTTCTATTCCACCATCCTATTTATCTCAGAATGTACTCTCGATGAGAACTAAACAATTCATTCCAACCTGCAAGTCTGGAAGGAAGAGCTGGAGAAGAGAGTGATGACCATAAGCAGCTCAAAAACAAAACTATGGTGATATCACGAGAGGAAAGAAGACATCTGATTAAGCTGGGATAACAGACCTGGAGCAGGTCGACCACTTTAAATACCTTGGAGCGGTCATAGACCGGAAGGGGGGGGCATCAAAGAAGAGTTGGTTACCCGAACAGCAGCACCTGGGAGACTTTGTCAAGCCATAAATCGAGTATTCCTCAGCAAAAGAGAAGTTGGTAAGAAGACGAAGATGGCTGTATACCGCTCCACCTATGTCCCAGTCTTGACGTATGGATGGGAGTCATGGGCAATGACCACAACCCACAAAAGCCAGATCCAAACCTCAGAAATGAGGTATCTGAGGAAGGTGGTTCAAGAAACAAGAAGAGACATGGTCCGCAACCAGACGATACGTCAAGGCCTAAAACCCCAATCCCTGCAGACCCAAGTAGAACAGTCCCAACTGAGATGGTTTGGCCATGTTTGCAGAATGGAAGAAGATCGACTACCACGACAAGCATGGGAAACTAAGAGCCAGGGATCCAGACCACCAGGACGACCCAAAATCCGCTGGGAGGACAAAATTAGACAATCTTTGAAGGACCTAGGACTAGAATTGAACCACGCCAGGAGGAAACAGCTGATAGAATAGTATGGCGCTCTCTATCACAAACCTCTACACCTCACGGTAGAAGAGGAACGAATAAGTAAGTAAGTAAGAGAATTAAACTTAATCCCTTGAGAGAATCTTTCTTTACATTTAAATTGACTTGCTTTGTTTTTATTTTACATTTAAATGAAAATGTTAATAGTAGAGATAGAATATGTTTACATATATCTCCACTGTTTGAAAAGTGTTCACAATATAAACTGAATTTGTTTTCATTAACTTTAAAGTTAATATGTTTACATAGATTTTTACACTGGCTGAAATTGTAAATATTATACTTAGAATGTACATCATTTCTTTCATCTTTCCCTCCCTGCTCCATATGGAACTTGGGATTACCTATTGCTTTTAGTTCTCTGTAAAGAGCTAGCAATAAAGCAATTACCAGTCCTAGCAGCGGTGGTTCACGAAATCATCATTCTATACGCTGAGGTTGCCAGCCTCAAATGACATCCACAAGCGATTTTCACATATTAATATTCACATAGCAATATATGCATATTAGTTCATATGTTAGTAATGAAAATATAGAAAGTAAAATGAAAACTTCTGCCAATCCTGGCTCACCGACTTTTTTCTGAGATGAATGAAGTTAAGGCACTTGATTAGGCCTCTTACACGTGTTTTGGGGTCGTTACTTTTATAAGATAATTCCCTCTATGACTCCGTGTGTTACAGTTTCCTCAGCCTTCCTTATTAAAATGGGTGTCCTGGGCTATGTACTTTCTTCAAGATTGTTGCACGAAGTCCGGCCTGATAAATGGAAATTCTGAATTTTATATTCTGGCATGTGTGGTTGTATCTTGGCAAGCGTGAATCTCACTGTGTCTTAATACTGAAGCGTGTCAGGTTATATTCTAGTCCCACCCCCGCATCTGTTTGCGACGAAGTTAAGAAAGCGCCAATCGTTTTTAAACATGTGTCCTGGCATGGAAAACATTTTAACTTAAGGCCTGAGAATATCCGATCCCTGGCAGGCGAACTCACCAACACATCGGTAAACCCATGCTACAACCTGTTTCAGATGTACCAAACTATTACTATCTAAAGTAATCTTGTCATAACATGTCGGACAGGAAGCGAATAGGTCATCCATGTCTGTCCAAAACGCGTCACCCAGACAAGTAATCTCTTATCAGTCACGCACCCTGGTCTTTATTTATCAGCGATTAGCAAATGCCGACTTATCCCAGAGAAGGATGTAAGAAGGAACATACCAAATATCTGCTACACATGGCTGAGAAAGAAAGAAAGTGCAACAATTGAAAAGCAAGCAATAAAAATCAGTACAAAAATGCAACAAATACTGCCGTAGTGAAGTAGTCGTTCTTAGTGACCATTGTGTTTATTTGTCACATACTGTTTGTTTTTTGGTTCATTGAGTGTCTTTGTTTATAAAATATAACGTTTTTAAATTAGTTTATCGTTTACTTATTATTTTCTTAAATAGTATTTTCAGGCATCGTTATTTTTGTTAATATTATCACAGTTACTATTAGTATTATTACTGTTATTTTTATTATTAACATTAATACTTGTCCCAACAACAAAAAAGGATTTCAAGGCACATCGATTCCTGTATATCGTAGCTGGAGACATTTATATGCCTCGGTCCAAAATGATTTTGTCTATTCTTGTTTAACATCGAGTTGAGGAATCTCGAATCTGATTTGTCAGTACGCACATGAAGAACTTATGTTTATATTACCAGTTCATACTGCAGAGCAAGGGGCGTGGACAAACGTAGTAAGCTGGTGAATTGATTTGTAAACGTTTACGACGGGACAGCTCGATGTCTCTATAAATAAAACATCCACGACAATGTACAAGTGAAACAGGCACAGCACCAGCTAAGCAGATCACAGAAAGCGTGTGCTGGTCTCAGTAAGGTAAACATTTTAAACTTATTTCTCTGATAGTCGAATCAATCACATTGAACATTTCTTATTTCTCTGATAGTCGAATCAATAACATTAAACATTTCTTATTTCTCTGATAGTCGAATCAATCACATTAAACATTTTTTATTTCTCTGATAGTCGAATCAATCACATTGAACATTTCTTATTTCTCTGATGGTCGAATCAATCACATTAAACATTTCTTATTTCTCTGATAGTCGAATCAATCACATTGAACATTTCTTATTTCTCTGATAGTCGAATCAATCACATTAAAAAGTTCTTATTTCTCTGATAGTCGATGTGATAAGAGGTTTTGATGGTAGTAAATTTAAAGGTTAACAAGGTGAGGTCAAGCTATGTAAGAACCCTGAATCAGAAAGATGGTGATGTATTTCTCAGGGGTCCCTATCCGCTACCTCTTCTGATCTCACCCAGTGTATTTTTATCTCTGTAGTGTTATGTAGGTGGCAAGTGTCTAGGGTATGTATGTATTTAATGTGAGGAATGAATACATATAAACAGAACTGTAATTCAACAAAATATAAGTAAGTAAGACTGGTGGGAACGTTTTGGTTTATATATATGGGAATAAATATACAATTTATTGTCCCGAACCTCAATCTTTTGGAACAGGACTTGTCAAATTCATAAAATGTTTATTTACAGTTTTTAAAAAAATAAGATGGAACTCTGTCCATGAAGTGTAACAAAATAAAATTGTCACTAGAATGAGTACCCCACTGTCTGATTTTCAATGCTTGATATTACAATAGTCAGTTATTTGAGGGTTTGTTTTCTTCATCATTCCCCAGGAAATTCTTTTTGTTGTGGTGGTTTAAATTGAGAGGAACTGTCATGTGCCCGTATTGAGGGACTTAGCTATTAAGCCTGTCTGATGCTATGGGCTCCAGACTATGTATATGGTCACTCAGATGGTGCTGCTTTCTGGATGAAGATATGGCCTGTAGCTCAATGTATATTGTGAGCCTTCACTGCCAACAATTTCTGTCTTCTCCAGGTTGTCTGCCACACCTTTTTATTGGTAATACAACCCTGAAAAGAGAAGGACAGTTTCCTCCCCTTTATAGCCTGTCTATAACAATTCCACAACTAATCAAGGGTAATCTTACCTGGGGTCAGCCATGTGTGCTGACCATATGCACCAAACCCTATATTTCCTTGATTACACTCAGTCCTGTGTTTTCATTTTTTTTTTCATATGGCATTATTATTATGTCTGCAGAATGGGAGAAGATCGGATACCACGACAAGCATTGGAAACAAAGAGCGAAGGATCCAGACCCCGAGGACGACCCAGAGTCCGCTGGGAGGACAACGTTAGACAATCTTTGAAGGATCGAGGACTAGAATGGAACCAGGCCAGGAGGAAGACTGCCGATAGGATAGTCTGGCGCTCTCTCTTCCAAACCTCTACACCTCACGGTAGAAGGGGAACGACTAAGTAAGTAAATTAAAGCCACTATTCCTTTTGCATTGCTTGTCATCCACATAATCAGCAGGGGTGTACAAATATTTCTTGTGACCTGTTAATGACTTCTTTCAAACATTCTATGTATAGTGTCACATGTTATTTGAACATTGTGTCACTCCAGAAACCACTACCAATTTATTTTCTCCTGGACTTACAGTCACAAAATTTTATGGCAAACTTAAAACACATTTATTTTCACTTCCCAATGGCAATATCAATTTGATTACCACGGCACTATGACACAAAATTTGTAAGGCCAATAGCAAAACATATTTTTACCATTTCACTCCGAAAAAGACTGCATTCCTACCTAGGTCGTCGTAACCTGAACCATCTCGCAATTAGCAGTATCGAAATAAAATGTATCGGCATATACATATAGCCTGATACTTGCTAAGGAAATATACAAATAAAAGCATCTATCTTACCTCACGTCGTAAAGAATAATACCACATGCACAAAGTTGACTAGCAGTAAATGGGTTTTCTAACTGCTTTCTTGTCCAGACGGTAAAAGATTGGTTACAAGGCTTTCCCGCTGCTCTCAACTTGCGATGGCTTTCAAATTCAAATGGCCTGATCTTACAAGGAGGTGTTAATTTTTATTACCCTACCCTCTAACCAATCAAAAAGCGAGTCAAAATTTTAACTATGTTTGGACTATAAACTTTGAGCACTTGTAAGTGTGTTCGTTCGTCTGATTATCCTTGTGTATTTTATATCTCAGTTATTTATGGACCGATTTCCAATATTAAAAGTGATAATTACACGGTCAACTGACCTCTATCGTTATAATTACTTTTCTTTTGTTTATTCGTTAACAGTTTCATCTGGGTAATTTTTTTAAAATTAATTGTAGTTCTAACCTGATCTAAAATATCAGTAAATTAATTTTTTCTAAGTCAAGATAATTTTATTAAGGGGGAATCTTTAGGTTAATATATTAATCAATATCAGCGCTATAATTCAAGATATTCCTTTCTTTCTAACTCCCTTTAATTATTGAGAAATAAATTATTTAATTTTTGTTAAAAACACAGAATCAGCATTTTTGCCACTACAACCAAGATTTCTTGTCTCTACCAAAAACGAGGTAACAATTTGATTGGTTGTTAATTTTGACTACGTCCGTTAATAAATATTTGGGAGGGGTAGTGTGTTTTTTGGAGGTAGTAACTTTAAACAGGTGGTAGTAGAAAATTTCAAATTCTCTAGTTAAATTTTTAGCGGTAAATGGATTTTGACCCTCAGACAAATTTCAAATATTGTTGTTATTTATAGATTTTAAAATACAATAGTTAGTTTATGAGCGGGGAATTTGAGCGTGGTGTCATACAGATGTAACATTTTACGACATATCTCCCCCGTTTGAAAAGCGTGAACCACTAGTGCAGCTTTCAGGTCTTATTACACTCACGTTCAAATTATGTCAAATTGACTCTACTCTGCTTTAGTGTGATCCTGGTTTACTGCAGGTGGGTCATTCAAAGTAGACACTACTCAAGAAATATGCCTCAGACCTCTGCAATCCAAGAATCTATTGCAGGTTGTGTTAATAAAACAGCTGCAGGTGCTACTGCCTGTCCCATGCCGATTATCAACCACTATTCACCATTAATCTTCTCTGAGTCTGCCCAATGACATGTAAAGAGGTGTTAGATGTTCCTCAAGGTTGCAATATTTATGAGGAGGAGATCTATAAAATTGGTGATAGCAGAGTATGTAGGGGGTCCAGTAATTTCCTCATCAGCCTGGATAAAACACTCGGAGTAATTCCAATCCAAAAGCAACATATAAATTCATTGTGCCCCTCCGAAATGTTTACAGCCATCAATTGGTCTGAGCTCAAGCTTGATTGGAATTTGGAAAAACCCTCTACTAATATTTATATATGACTCTTTAATCTGCAATTCAGATAAAGGCCCTATTCACCAGCTGTTTTCACCGCCCAACGACAATTGGTGATATAATATATAATATGGGGAAATGAGTTCCTGCATCAAGAATAAATTCCACTTTTTTAGCATTTGCTATAATATGTGTGATCTCAATCCAATGTCCGTACAATATTTCCAATGGACTGTATAGGGTTGGTCACTACCACTGCCACCGGTGCCCTTCATAATGCTAAGTTAATAGCCGTATTGTGAAGCAAGCTGAACATTTTCCCAAGTGCTCAAACGCCCGCTCCCAACTCTTCTAAGGTTAACATTTAGTTTCGGTTACAATGTTGGCCGATTAACCTCATTTTTACTTTATTCAGTTCCCCGAATTCCGGCGAGGGGTGTGTCGGAGTGGTCTGGACTGTGTTTATTTTTACTCTATGTGCCATACACAAAGTTGCCAATTTAAAGGTTTTAGTGGAAGACTGTGTATGAAAAGGTGCATGCCTATTCAAGTTATCTACCTTATCATTTTTATTTCCTTTTTTGTTTTTAAGCCCATGTTCTCCACAATGCTTTGGTAGCATCTGATTATTATTTTCCTTCCAACGTGTGGAATGTACCTTGCTACACTGGTCACAGGCCTCCACACATTTTGCTATGTCTGCAGCTACGCATGGCCAGAAATATTTCACAGATGTCCTTTGACGGGTGGTGCCAATGTTCTGATGCCCACCGTTGGGATCAACACGTGCTTGTGCCATAACGTGTTTCCTATAACTCCATGGCAGTAGTAACTGTCCATATCCTTTGGGTCCTGCTCCAGCTTTCCGGTATAGCAGTCCCTCCTTCAAATAAATCTGTCCTTTCTTAGGGTTGTTATGGCTGGTTGGCAATTTGCCAAAGCAATGTTTCAATGATTTGTCTTTTGCCTGAGCCTTTCTCATCTCTCTCGGATGAATATTAAGAGGTGGTTCCTCCTCCTTACTAGGGGTCGACCTGACCTGGAGCGTTGCCATGATCACAGGTTTTATAGGGCTCCCTAGAAACACAAATCTCTTTCCTAACACCAGCGAGTAATTAGGTTCGTTGCACACTGCTGCTCTAATCACTCCTTCCACGTACCTAGTTTTGACATTTATCCTGGCTACGGGAAGTGTCATGGTGGCTGTATCCTTTAATGCCCCTTGTATCTCCACTTTGTTTGTGGTATACTGGTCAGGGTGCACCAGGGTTGCACTCACAACTGAGTCATATTCCAATCCTGAATCGTAAAGGCATTTGACTCTCGTACCATTACAAACCACTTCTTCACAGATGGGGCAAATGATGGAGATTTATCTGACTGTCTGTCAGTTTTTTCCTTCCCTTTTCCACTTTTATCATGCATGCAGCGTGATATGGAGGAACTTTCCTACCACATTCAATTGTATTATGATTATGCATCCTACATATTTTACACCATTTTCCTTCTGGTCTGTAGGGTTTCTTTTCATTTACTTGAGGGTTTCTGTTTCTAGGATCACATCTTGGCCTATCATAATTTGGTTTAAACCTATGTGTTTGATCCCTATTATTATAGTACTCATCTTGGTCTGGTGGGGTTCTATTACTTTCTGCTTGTTTCTTCTTAATACCAGCTACTTCTTTCTGTGCTGCCTGATATCTCTCAGCAACATTGAGTATCTCCCCCAACCTCTCTGCACCTTGTTCCGCGAGAAATATTCTCAGGTCTGGAGCCATGGACTCTCTTAATTGCTCCTTCATAATCATTTTATTTCAGATCTTGGGTTTTCTCCAGAGCAGTCCGTTTCTCCAAGTAGGTTTCTATTCTGGCAGAGATTTGGTGGTAAGTCTCCCCAGAAAGTAGCTTAGCATTCCTAAATTTCTTCCTATAAAATTCACTATTTTTTTCGTATCTAACTAATAAGGCTTGTTTGAGAATATCATAATCTTCTTGGTCTTCTCTGCTTAGCTTGGAGAAGACTTCATAAGATGTTCCCCTAAGTCCTTGGGATAATTTTAAACTCCACTTCTCCTTCTCCAACCCATAGTTAGTAGCTAGTCTCTCATATCTACTGAGTTAAGACTCGATCTCATCGTCTTTCTCTACAAAAGCATCTAAATGAAAATTCATGGCTGAATTTGAGGCCCCCTGACTTGCACCAGTGTCAGAGGTAGATAGGCTGTTTCCATTTTCTGGGATATCGCCTTGCAGTTCTAATTCCTTGAGTCTTAACTCGTGTTCTCTTTGTAAACGCCTTTCCTCTTTTTCAGCTTCCATCTGCAATTTTTTTTCCTCCGCCTCTCTGTGCAATCTTTTTTCCTCCTTGTCAGCCTCCATCTGCCTAACCTCTCTTTCAGCCTCTAACTGTAACCTTTTAACCTCAGCCTCCCTATCAGCCTCTAATTTCCTAGCCTCGGCCTCTAACTGTAATTTCTTAGCTTTGGCCTCTAACTGTAATCTTCTTTCTGCTTCAAACTTCCTGTCTTCCCTATCAATAAATTTGTCACATTCAGTAGTAACATACTGAATCAGAATGTCCTCACTCATGCCAAGATCTTTTGCCGTCTGCACAGTAGCAGATCTGAATTTGGCCAAGTCTGCCATTCTTTAATACAAGTTATCAATACTTATGTAATAATGTAACAAATACTACTTAATTTAATAATGGCAATGATAGCTCATCCAATTCACCACAATTTGTTTAGTTTTATAAAATTATTTCCTACTGAGTGGGCTCCAGGGTATGGTGGAACAAAAATCCCATACGAGCCCACAATATGTGTTAAGAGGTTTTGATGGTAGTAAATTTAAAGGTTAACAAGGTGAGGTCAAGCTATGTAAGTACCCTGAATCAGAAAGATGATGATGTATTTCTCAGGGGTCCCTATCCGCTACCTCTTCTGATCTCACCCAGTGTATTTTTATCTCTGTAGTGTTATGTAGATGGCAAGTGTCTAGGGTATGTATGTATTTAATGTGAGGAATGAATACATATAAACAGAACTGTAATTCAACAAAATGTAAGTAAGTAAGACTGGTGGGAACGTTTTGGTATATATATATATATATATATATATATATATATATATATATATATATATATATATATATATATATATATATATATATATATATATATATATATATATATATATATATATATATATATGGGAATAAATATACAATTTATTGTCCCGAACCTCAATCTTTTGGAACAGGACTTGTCAAAATCATAAAATGTTTATTTACAGTTTTTAAAAAAACATAAGATGGAACTCTGTCCATGAAGTGTAACAAAATAAAATTGTCACTAGAATGAGTACCCCACTGTCTGATTTTCAATGCTTGATATTAACAATAGTCAGTTATTTGAGGGTTTGTTTTCTTCATCATTCCCCAGGAAATTCTTTTTGTTGTGGTGGTTTAAATTGAGAGGAACTGTCATGTGCCCGTATTGAAGGACTTAGCTATTAAGCCTGTCTGATGCTATGGGCTCCAGACTATGTATATGGTCACTCAGAGATGGTGCTGCTTTCTTGATGAAGATATAACCTGTAGCTCAATGTATATTGTAAGCCTTTACTGCCCACAATTTCCGTCTTCTCCAGGTTGTCTGCCACACCTTTTTACTGGTAATACAACCCTGAAATGAGAAGGACAGTTTCCTCCCCTTTATAGCCTGTCTATAACAATTCCACAACTAATCAAGGGTAATCTTACCTGGGGTCAGCCGTGTGTGCTGACCATATGCACCAAACCCTATATTTCCTTGATTACACTCAGTCCTGTGTTTTCATTTTTTTTCATATGGCATTAAAGCCACTATTCCTTTTGCGTTGCTTGTCTTCCGCATAATCAGCAGGGGTGTACAACTATCTCTTGTGACCTGTTAATGACTTCTTTCAAACATTCTATGTATAGTGTCACATGTTATTTGAACATTGTGTCACTCCAGAAACCACTACCAATTTATTTTCTCCTGGACTTACAGTCGCAACATTTTATGGCAAACTTACAAACACATTTATTTTCACTTCCCAATGGCAATATCAATTTTATTACCACGGCACTATGGCACAAAATTTGTAAGGTCAATTGCAAAACATTTTTTTACCATTTCACTCCGAAAAAGACTGCATTCCTACCTAGGTCGTCGTAACCTGAACCATCTCGCAATTAGCAGTATCGAAATAAAATGTATCGGTATACACATATAGCCTGATACTTGCTAAGGAAATATACAAATAAAAGCATCTATCTTACCTCAAGTAAAGAATAATACCACATGCACAAAGTTGACTAGCAGTAAATGGGTTTTCTAATTGCTTTCTTGTCCAGACGGTAAAAGCTTGGTCACAAGGCTTTCCCGCTGCTCTCAAATTGCGATGGCTTTCAAATTCAAATGGCCTGATCTTACAAGGAAGTTTTAATATTTATTACCCAACCCTCTAACCAATCAAAAAGCGAGTCAAAATTTTAACTATGTTTGAACTATAAACTTTGAGCACTTGTAAGTGTGTTCGTTCGTCTGATTATCCTTGTATATTTTATATCTCAGTTATTTATGGACCGATTTCCATTATTAAAAGTGATAATTACACGGTCAACTGACCTTTGTCGTTATATTTACTTTTCTATTCCTTAACAGTTTCATCTGGGTAATTTTTTTTATAATTAATTGTAGTTCTAACCTGATCTAAAATATCAGTAAATTAAATTTTTCTAAGTCAAGATAATTTTATTAAGGGGGAATCTTTAGGTTAATATATTAATCAATATCAGCGCCGCTATAATTCAAGATATCTCTTTCTTTCTAACTCCCTTTAGTTATTGAGAAATAAATTATTTAATTTTTGTCAAAAACACAGAATCGGCATTTTTGCCACTACAACTAAGATTTCTTGTCTCTACCAAAAACGAGGTAACAATTTGATTGGTTGTTAATTTTGACTACGTCCGTTAATAAATATTTGGGAGGGGTAGTGTGGTTTTTGGGGGTAGTAACTTTAAACGGGTGGTAGTAGAAAAATTCAAATTCCCTAGTTAAATTTTTAGCGGTAAATGGACTTTGCCCCTCAGACAAATTTCTAATATTGTAGTTATTTATAGATTTTAAAATACAATAGTTAGTTTATGAGCGGGGAATTTGAGCGTGGTGTCATACAGATGTAACATTTTACGAAAATCGAATCAATCACATTGAACATTTCTTATTTCTCTGATAGTCGAATCAATCACATTGAACATTTCTTATTTCTATGATAGTCGAATCAATCACATTGAACATTTCTTATTTCTCTGATAGTCGAATCAATGACATTGAACATTTCTTATTTCTCTGATAGTCGAATAAGTCACATTGAACATTTCTTATTTCTCTGATAGTTGAATCAGTCACATTAAACATTTGCTTATTTCTTCGTTTGGTCACCAACAGCTGACGCCCAATGACAGTGGATCAAGTAATTACTTGTCACGAAATGGATTTAACACTAAAGGCTGTCTACATATAGTGACAAGACATTAGTGAGAAGAAAGACTGAAATGATAGATTCAGATGAAAATGCCAGTGCAAATGTGAAAGTGAGACCATTGGCTCCGAGGTTGAGGACCGAAGTTAACTCTCCCTCGCCACTTCGGACGTCTTAATTGCTATGGTCCCGACCACCTTTAACTACCCTAAGGGGATAAGGTTCAATTACGATTCACATACACCACGATACAGACAACAGATAGCTACTGTACGTAATTGAAATGACTGATTCCAGCTCTAATTTCCAAGTTTTATTTACACCTATAAACAAAACTCAAATACATGTCAAATACATACAATTGCAGTGTAAGCACTCCTGAAACAAACAAATTCAGGAAAAATTACAAATATTGTATCATCGAAACCCAACCCTTCACCCACAAGTTTCACCTGTATGGAGAAGGAAGGTAAGATTAAATGACATAAACCACACTGCACTGGTGGGGTCTCGGAAGTCGAGCCTCCACTCCAAACTAGCTATGCTAAACTCTAATGTTACTGCTAAGTTCACAATCAGCTGGATCTACTACGAAGTGTCCACACCAACTCTGCACAGACTTCGTTTCTACACAACCTATCTTGAAAATCTCCTGAACCAAACACTGCTGCACCTCTACACTTCAACAGCTGTTCTCTGCTATGATCTACACAAAACTATGTCTCAGTTTTGTCTTTCTGGTCTACTACCTGTAGACTACACTTCAGCAGCTGTCCTCTGCTCTAACACCTGTAGAGAGTATTTTTACCCTTTTTCTCTCCACACATTCAGGAATTGATGACTCGGTTTAAACGCTGGGTTCTGGGCTAGTTAGCTGGTTTTTGCTGCTACCACTGGTTTTACCTGCCCGCTCCCTACTCTGGGGTCAGGCCTTCGGCGTTATTATGGCCGGGAGGAATAAATTTACAACCATGGCTGGCAACTTGCCGATTTGCGGGTGTAAGAAGATTGAGCATCAGAGCTCCGGATTTTCCACCAAAATCCCTTTCAACTGAAGAATGTCTTCCCTGCCTTGGCAAAACGTATTTTCTTTCGCTCCGTCCGCCACTGGCAATTAACGCACGACTTTGCGTGTCGGCGAATGCCACAACTTTGCCGTGGGAGAAATTTTGTGGTATCAAAAATTCTGCTCTTCCCCACAAAAGCAGGTACTTGATGTTTAGACAAAAAAACAAAACAACAGCTAAACACACAGTAATAATATATTTCGAATAACAACTAACTCCCTTACTCTTCAACACGTAACTCCCCTCTCTTCACTCTCCCCGAGTCAAAATAAACATTGGCTGACCCAGATCTTACAACACGCAGACCTAGGGTTCTGCCTGGCTGGTTACAATCACAACAGTTTTTCACTGAGGACCGAACTGTCTAAAATACTCTGGCCCACTTCTCGCTGACACTGAATGCAGCAAAATGCTTAACACAAAATAACTAGACCTCTCTAGGAATTCCTAAAATTCCCGTCAATAATCTTAAATCACATCAAAATGATAATACAAATATTATTCTCTTTTAAAAGAAATAATTACATCTCCGTCTTCTTACTCAGAACCACAATACATAATCGATAACGTATAACCCTGTTAGATGCTAGCATATACATACTGCTTAAAAGTTATACATAAACCCAGGTTAACAAATTGAAAACCCCGTAGTTCCACCACGTGTTTACAATTCTACCACCACGTGCTCCTGCATACATATTCATAATGATAGCTCCCACGTGCTTCTCTCCCCCTCACCCCTCTGAACATCGTCTCGAATAACTATTCCGTAACCCACGCACGTGCTTACAAATTACACCTCTTTCACTCCCGTCCACAGATAGATGTGTAACTATATAAATAACTAGCAGCATTACATTCTTAATAAAATCACAATTACACACGCGCCCGCCATTCTGTAAAGTTATAAATCAGAGATGCGGTTTTCTCTCCCGACCTACTTTGCAATAATACAAAGCACGCCGGTGACATCTCAACTTTCAAACCATCTTAAATACCGTTATTCCTTCAATAAGGATTTATTATAAACCTCCTAAGTTCCTCAAGTCTATCACTAAGATTATATTTGATGGCTCTGGCGTTACGAATTTAATTTAAAATTAACTTCCCAAAGAAACTTAACTGATAGGCCTAGGACTGGAAAAATTAAATAGAGTATCACGCAAAAATTTATGCTTACCAAAACTCGAATTTTCTCACTGAAAGGCAATCGACAATTTTGACTCAGGCACGCGGCTGGCAATTACATTTAAGAGAACGAAAATATGAAATTCATTATTCTTCTTCTTCCGTCCTTAGCCAACGACCGGCAAAGCAGTCAGTGGCCATTACGCCTAGTGGCGTCTTAAGGGCAACAGCGAATAGATTTTCTTTGCCGTTGTTCCCATCACGCCTAATGGCGTCTTTAGGGCAACGACAAATCAATCCGTTTGTTGTTGTTTCCGTAATCAAAGTGACTGGCAAATAATTGTGCTCAATTACTGTCACCATGGCTCGACGACATGGGCTCGAGCTGTGTGCTAAGAAATTTGTGCAGAAAAACCCACTTTTACATTTCTGGATATTCTTTCATATGAATTTTAAGTCACTAGAGAATTTAAAATATTTAGCAGTTACAGACATAGATTACAACTTAGATACGATATTTTATAATAGACGAAACTTATTGTGTAGGGTGTGTACAAGATAATACTACAAGGAACGTTTTGCTTAAAAAAAAAAATTTTTTTTTTCGCACGTATTTCGCTATTAGAATTTGCTTACAATCATATTACTTTCCTATTACAGTTTAACATATAATGCTAATAGATATACCCAAAGACGTACACGTATCATAAAACAGTATATATAAAAGGAAAGAAAATATAGTTCATGAAATCTAGTAAAGGTTTAATACGAGAACGGTTGCCTACTAGTGTTATTGTGACGAAATCAGTCGTGCAATTTTTATAACTCTCATTCACTCCGGATGTATCACTTAATTTCACAATTTTTCTCACTCATCGTCCTATTAGTTGGCATATGTTATGCCCTACATTCTTTTACTGTAACCCCTCCCCAGACGTATTTACGATTCCGCCAGGTGAACTGTGGATTTATCATAACAATAACTGGTCATTATACCAGTCAGCGGTTATACGTTTATCTCTTTGAGTCGCTGGCCACCTTTGATAGGAGATGATCCTCGTTTGACACTATATGGTCTTGTAGGAGGATGAATAGAAAGCCAATATTGTCCGTCTGAGAAATCAGTCTGGGTTATTCACGCACACAGGTGAAAATTAGATTATCGCATCTGCTGGCCCCTGTCTGTATCATTATTACAGGTAAATCTGTCTGGGTAGACAATCTTGGCGGACGGCACTTAGATAGATAATTATAATCAGTGCACAGATTTGTCTGTTTGCACAAGTTGCCACCGGAAATATTACGGCATATTGAAAGAGGTCACGCGGTGGAATTTTAAAAAGTAATATTTTAAAACACGTGAGATTATGAATTTAATCACTCCAACCGAGATAGTGCTAAAGGCTTATCATTGGTTTGATTTGAGAGCCGGAATATACGTTGGTTCTCATTGGCAAGTTTAACGTTAAGTACAATTTGGGATTTGAATTGAGAATTAGAGATATAATATAGCCAAATCAGAGACACAGATAAGAGACTGCATCGCATCGTGAAATGAGCAAACTCTCAGAAGCCAGTGAGACTTCGGACTTAGAAATCCATAATTATAAGTGCCAGATCGAATAATTGGGCAACTTTGGAATTTACAGGTAAACCCGCATATTTAAATACAAGACTGGAAACTTAAGGGACCAGGAATTTAAATATCAAGACGGGACCCAAGAAGCATCAAAATTGAGGAATGCAATAAGCGACCCATAGCTTGACTGCCTGCGTCAGGGTCAGCGAACCAGAGCTGACCAAGACTTTACTCGACCTCAACGTGGTGGTCCTGGAAACAGGCTCCATCACTGCAGTCTGGCTGAGGAGTAGGGATCGAAGAGGGAAGGCAAACCCGGTCACAAAAAATGCCGTGCAGAAGTCGGATGTGTCGGCAGAAAGGCGCAAATACCGCATCTTCGCCGTAAACAGACACAGTGCAACCAACGTCCTTTTCAGGACGAACAAGGAAAAAGAAGAAATATCAAGACTGGAAACCTAGAAATTGGATCACCCTTCATAAGAGAATATTTCCAGACCATGTGATTCACAGAACACCCGTCATAAGAGGAATTTCTCAGGCCAAGTGATTCGAGAGCATTTAACCTAACCTGCTCGTGTCCATTCTAACCTGTGCGAGGAGATTGTAAATTCCCAAATTTTAGGGGTAAGTGTAACATTTATTTTACAAATGTGAATTTGACATGTATCTTGCTTAAGTGGTTATATATGAGGCTGGCAACCTCAAAATATGACAACAATGTATTCATGAACCACTACAGCAAACGCTTGTGATTGTTTCTGTCTAGTCGTGCGACAAACTGACAGCAGAGGTGACATTAGACTCCGATTGGAGCAGTAAAGAGTGATGATTATATCACATGTGCCTGAAGCGTATAGTATCATTGTGTGAGATATATGTAACTTGTTAATGTTAGTTCAGGCACAAATCTTTGTTCGCGCTGTCCAAGCACAAATTTTCCCAGTTAATACACAGAAGAATATAGGTGATTTCTATTAATCATTCCTGAGTTACGCTGTGTATACTCAAGAACTTAACTACTCTGAGAGATTAACAAGGGTAGATGTACATCGAGACGATGCACCTGTGAATTTTTAGGCCACAAATGTACCTAGCAGAGGCATCTGTCTTTCTATTTTGTCTAAAAAGTTCGTGGTTACAAGCTATCAGATAGTTTGGAGTACTAACTTTACTACACTGCTAGAGTGAGAGCAGACTATCAACACTGACCGCCTACATTGGACGAGTTATGGGGAGAAGTGCACCAATCACAAAAAAGAAGTGACGGAAACCACGGCGGCAGGACTCACCTAGATCAGTTAAGTCCTGATTAAAAGGCATCAGCAAAACGGGAGTATTATCACTCCCCTATTAAGTCTCTATGAAGACGCTTTCATCTAAAAATTCACCAATCTTTCCATATTTATTTGAACCTATTAAAGACAAATTCACTATTAAATTTGTTACATGTTATTTTAAAACTAAACAAACATAGCTGATTCAGTTATTACATGTATGAAAGTAAACGTTAAAGCACGATTAATCTATCTATCTATCTATATATATATATATATATATATATATATATATATATATATATATATATATATATATATATATATATATATATATATATATATATATATATATATATAGTTAAAGTCATATTTTAATGAATGGGAGTTAAACGTTAAAAGACTTGTATGTACAGGTCGGATTTTTGGTTATCACCCTTGTAAACACGCTTACTTTGTTTTTTAAATATATGACAGAGAATCTACTCGAATGTTCGAGATTCAGAAAGATGAATGCTACTCACATCCCGGGGCGAATTCGCGCGGGGATGGATTTGTACTGAGCGGTTTTTTGGGAGGGTGAATTTTTCGTGACAGTTGATACGGGAAGAGCTCCGAAGACGGATGTTTGACCATTTTTCGTCAGTGTGTCCCGGAATAAGATATTTTTGGTGTGAAAGGGATATTTGATACTTTCTAGTGTATTTCCTAAAGCCCTGGATATGCGGCTTATTTATATACTGCAGAACATACGTTATTGAAGACTTTCAGGCCATGGATTATAGGCCATTATATATTCATATCTTCGATGAGGGATATTTTTGAAGTTCGACAGATTGTAAAAAGGGAATGTTCTTTCTCCCATGAGATGTATTGTTTCAGGCCTCAGAGTATGTTGATTCAGGCTATATACATATGTATTATTAAAAACTGCGACATATGCAGTTCCCTTTCTTGTATGGAGAATTTGGTCACGAAGTTTATGATTATGAGCTGCTGTGCTCTGCAGCCTTTGTGAATGGGATATTTTTGTACCAGTACTGATGACAGTTGATCTGTTATGAACTGTTTTGATGATTATATACTATTGGAATATACACTCAATTACCTACGGATTGGTGCTTACTTGATGTATCATAATTTGCTCGTGAACTGTAACCTGTGACAGTGTGCCGTTTATGATGTCTTCTTGACTGTTTAGTTAATAAACAGTGTAGAACGTTATTTGGAGTTACAACGTTTCCTGACTCCTACATGTGCTTAGGTGTGTATGATTGTTATTGACTGAATAGTACTACATGGCATTCGCGTCCATTGATATCTACACACCCACACGCCTGTCGGCCATCCAGTAAGCCCGACATAAGCTGATTGCCTATATCAGCGGAAAACATAATAACTTTTATCATCCTCTCTTGCACCATCTATATATCTACACAGTAACAATATATATATATATATATATATATATATATATATATATATATATATATATATATATATATATATATATATACATAAATTTACATCTAAACAGAGCTATACCATTCTAAGAGGAAATTCGCTTAATTAACTCAGCTGGGGGCTTGAACGGGCTAAAAACCATTGCTTAAATCCTTCACAAAGGGCGACGGTTCAGAAATAAGTTGACAATTGTTCAGCTCAATGCAACATTGTTCTTGTCTTCAGAAAATATTTTGTGAAATGTCCCTTAAGGTAGAAGCGTCATTACCCTTCTATCTACATCTCTGCCAAAGGTAATCTTGTGCGAATGTAGACACCTTTGACGACCCATTTAGATACTCTTGAGTTTTGGCCACTATTGGACCACTAATGCAAAGCATGGGAGGCAATCCGGGACAGTTATTGAAATGAGAAGTGTTCGTTTAGACACAAATTCTGTGGAAGGCTGATAAAGCAAATGTTGAGGTGGATAACTGATAAATCTGAAAAAGAACACAAAAATGATGTGTACTACCTGAAATTATAACTAATATAATATTTAACAAATATCTTGATATCCTGTCTCCAGTAACACACACAATTTTGTATTTGTTTACATTAATTATATTGTTTCAATACTTCGTTATTACTATATTTACTTTTTTAAGATTGAAAAAAATGTTCCTATTAAAAAAAAAAAACCGCACGCACACACAAGCAATAATGAATATGGCTTCTCGTTACAGCGATTACAACTACATTACGCCGTGAAATCAGAACTACTTTATTTAAGGACAACTCAATGGCTTCTAAAGATCACCTCTCAGTTATGCGAGCACTTCTCCTAGCTGAATTTGTTTCCATGTTTCTTGTTATTGTCGTCTCGAATTCTTACTCGTTACCTGTCGTAGAGGAAAGTGTGGAGGATTTTAGCGATTATAACTATCTGGCTGTGAGAGATTCTGAAAGTTCACGGACACTACGAGCAGCTCCTACAGGTAGTAACATATTTGTCTTTGTTTTGTATTGTTGATATTTTTTGTTTGTTTAATTTCGCTGAGCATAATTCACTATTTGTGTAGTCCAGTGGTCGCTAGCTCACATTTGTCTCATCAAAGTTCCTTTCCTCATCTTTTTTCGGATGTTTCGTTCGTTTTTCTGTTCTGACTTCGGCATCTTTTTATGCTCATCTTGCCCTGCTCAATACTGATTATGATAAGGTATTGTAAATGTGGGCACATTTGATCGTACTGTCGTAATTTTATTATTTTATTTCATTGTCATCATCATGTGACGTATTCTTTCCAGAACGTTGTCTCCATTACAGCTGCTCTGAACGCATCACGATTCTGGGCAAGTCGACCTGCATCAGCCAAAGACAAGTTCAGACTCTCTGCGATGTCCTGGGTCCACCGTCGTCTAGGTCGACCCCTTCCCCTTTTTCCAGGGACCATGCCTTCCATCACTGTTTTTTCCAGACTATTAATTTCATTGTACTTTATTTAATTTACTTCTATATTTTATTTTGAAAAAGAAAAAATTTAAATTGTGTGAGAATAAATGGATTCAATATGGAAGACGAGAGAAAGTAAGGGCAGAATGTTAGATGGGCCTGTGTGCCCAATTCTAAACCCTTTGAAAATACAGTTCGTTCGTTCGTTCTTTCTCTCCTGCACACGATCTCTACTAGATTAGAAGAAAATGTTTATGTTCTTTCTGTGTTTTGTTTTATGGGTAATTTATTTTTAGTTACAAGGTAGTAACATAAAGAATTTCAGTTTGGCACAGCAACAGCAAACAAATTAAATTATATTTTTTGGTAGGTTCTTTTTGCTTTGTTTTATGTTTCATTTTCTTCTTTTAATAATACAAAATAATGTTATTTTCGCTCGGAAATTAAAAAGGTAAGTTGTGTTTTTAGGTAACTTTCCTTCATTTTTATGGGCGTTTTGGGTTTATTTTAAAAAAAAAGTAAAATTTTGCCTCGTTTTGGCGATGCGCGTCCCGTTTAACCCGCCGGTTATATTAGGGTTTTTCGGGTGTTTTTCGTGTCAAATGCATTTTTATAGATCACTTTCTAGCAATTTTTAGGTTATTAAAAGCTTAGCCCTACTGATGAGAATAGGGTAATGTTAACTGTGGTTCGACTGGAAGCTGAAAGTTTACTGATAGGTTGTTTTTTTTTTTTGGGGGGGGGGGGGGGGGGGGGGGGGGGGGGGGGTGGGGGGGTGGGGATGGCTCCATTTTGTCAGTTGTGCCTGCCGTTTGTTTAGATCTATCTATCTATCTATCTATCTATCTATCTATCTATCTATCTATCTATCTATCTATCTATCTATCTATCTATCTATCTATCTATCTATCTATCTATCTATCTATCTATCTATCTATCTATCTATCTATCTATCTATCTATCTATCTATATCGCTTCATTATTAGTAATTACTCTACTTTCATTCTCTTTCTCTCTCTCTTTCTCTCTCTCTCTCTACCTTTTCTTATCACTCATTTATACATGACCCCTATAATCCTTATCGCTTAGTCATTTGAAATCATATGACAATTAATTTAGCTACTAACTAATTTCGTTTAATTTTTTGTTTTCAGTGCGGTCTAATCCAACAAACACTGCTGGTAAGGAAAGTGTCAAATATATATATATGTATAACACCGTGAATATAAAATAGCTCAGACTAATGGTCGGTCACTTATCGTTCGCATTCTACCGGTTGATCCTTGTGAATGATTTGGTAAATATTTAGGTGATGGAGGAGGAAAGAATTATGGAGTTAGCAAAATGTTTGGCCAGCAGTTTTCCGCCGACATTTACAACGCAGCATCCTGAACATTAAAGTCACTTCTTCAGGCAGCTCACCAGAATGGACCTTATTCGTAAAAAATATAGTAAAGCGATCTTTCGTTTGAAGTAAAGTTAACATTGGGTAAAATATGATTTATTTTGCATTTTCAATCGCTTTTTCCACGTAATTACTAGCAACAGATTGTCCATCAGAAATAAAAATTACAAATAGGCTATATTCATTCAAAGTTCAAAGTGACGTGAAACTTAAAAGCAGAACTGAGTTCATCAAGATAGATCTTTAGAGTTTCCGGTGCCTGTAAAGTAGATCCCCACAGTTCATGGGTTCTCTTCCCACTGTTTCTGACAATATAAACAATAAGGCACCTTAACACACACAACACACACAACACACACAACATAAATAAAATCAATGGACATCTTTAAATTAAGCAAACGCTCATTCCATTCTTAACTTTCACTTAATTCATAATTTTAATTAGTATCCCCTTTTTTTTTCTTAACCAGCAGCACTTGAGCTTTCAGCCCTTCGACTCAGTGACATATCATTGCGAGGCTGGAGAGCCTGTGGTCTTTTCTTCCTACCCGGTCAGGAGGTTCGCTCCTTCCCATCCACAGACGGTTTATCTCTGGAGCCGTTCAGGTTATTCAGTCAAAATCCAGGTTAATGACACTGCTTCAAATGCACACGCCCAGGCTTAATACTTGAGCACCTGATTGCCAGCGCAATGTGGTAACCATTACACCAACGCGGCTCCCATTTAGTATCCCTAAATCTACATTACCTGAGCGACTGACTTCGCTTTAAACGGCCTCAAAATTCTTGCATTTAAAATTACTCGTATAAGTTTCACTCATCCAGTAAATTGTTTGCCCAAATTTATAACAGCTATTATAACTTCATAATTCACTACTCAGATGTTATTTGGATTAAGCACTATTTTTAACTTGTTTATTCCTGTTATGCCCGTCTCAAGCTCTCTTCTCAGTGTCTTTTATATATTCCTCTATTTCTCATTCCTTTGGGATTTCAGTAATAGACAACGACTTGGTATTACCATCAGCTGGTTTCCTCGTGTGTCTTGTATCCAATACAGCCGTTTTCTTCTCACTTAAGTTTCTATTCTAACAGGTCTAAATCTGTGATCTTGCCATACTAAGTCAATCCTATGTTTTGGCTCACGCATTCATTTAAAACTACGTAGATTTCTGGTTGTGGTTTCTATAGTTCATCATGCTTCACAGCAACGCCTTAATAAGGATTATTAGTTGAACGCATGCTGGTTATTCATCATAACATCTCTTTACAGATGTTTTAATACATACAGTTATAATGTAATTATTTGTAGACTTTCTTCACAGTCAATGTAGAATAATACGGTATTGTAAGCAAACTGTCAAAGAATATTATAACTTTTGTGGACAAAAAAAAAAAAAACTGTTATCAAAAAGATAAATTGGTTCTGACTTACAACAAAATCGTTTCTTATGTTTGAAATGACAGGAATTTATAGAAGTAATTTTATGATATCCCGTTGTGATGCCCGTGTCTTATAAAGTCCTACAACCGCGTAGGGATAAACTAGAAGAGAATTAACAACTTTTGCCTTAGATTAAATGTCTAGGTACACACTCTAACTCTTCACTACTATATATATATGTATATGTATATATATATATATATATATATATATATATATATATATATATATATATATATATATATATATATATATATATGTATATGTATATATGTATATGTATATGTATATATATATATATATATATATACAGTAGAACTCCATTTATCCGAACCCCAATTATCCGAACATCCAATTATCCGAACACCTTTTCCAGAAAAAAAAAAATCAGGCGCCACCAGTCACGTTAGACTACATTTCTGAATCTTTTGATGCGGCAAGCTTCAAATGTGTGCGAACAATTTGTAGAGGATGGAATGGGCTAATGGTCAGTCGCTTACGTACTGGAAGTCAGTTAGATCATAAAGTCAGTTAATATCTGGTTTACCAATCCAGTGTATGTGTGCGTTCTAGGCAGAACACTGGCTAAACAGACAGTTCAACTTAAAATAATTGTGTCTGCTACTACAGCAGAATAATTTTGGTGTACAAGTATTTCTCTGTGCGATATGGCATCTTCCAGTAGGCCTAAAGCATATAAAAGGAACCGCAATGTTTTGTCAATTGAAACGAAAACAGATATTGTCAAGAGACTAGGAAAAGGTGAAACTATGTCTTCACTTGCGAGGATTTTCAATGTTGGGAAAGCTACCGTCTCTGACATCAAAAGTAACATAGATAAAATTATGAGTGTTGCATCGAAATTGGATAGTTAAAATGGGTCGAAGAAACGTAAAACCATGAGAAATGCGAAAGATTTGAAATTGGAAAAGGCTTTGTATATATGGTTTGTGCAAAGAAGAAGCAAAGGGTAACCTATCTCTGGCTCTCTATTGTGTGAAAAGGCACTTCAGTTCAACAATCAACTTGACGGTCCTCCTGACTTTAAGGCTAGCCAGGGATGGTTAAGAAACTTGAAATCTCGTCATGGCATACGAGAATTGGATATTCAAGGGGAATCTTTACCTAGCGATTCAACTGCCGCTGAAAATTTTAAAGAAACATTCTTGGCTTTTTTGGAAGAAGAAGGTTATTCACTCGATGATGTGTATAATGCCGATGAGACTGGCTTATACTGGAAATCATTGCCTCAAAAATCACTTGCATCTCAGCGCGAAGCAGCTGCCCCTGGGTTTAAAAAGTGCAAAGAGAGAGTAACAATTTTGGTAGCCGCGAATGCCAGTGGAAGTCATCGTTTACCGGTGCTAATGATCGGCAAAGCCAAAAAACCACGTCGTTTAAAGAATGTGACATGTCTCCCATTGTGCTACAAAGCACAGAAGAGTGCTTGGATAAATAGTGAAATATTTCTTGATTGGTACACAAATCAGTTCCTCCCAAATGTGAAGAGGTTGAGAGAACAAGAAAAGAAAACTGGAAAAGTAACTCTTCTACTGGACAATGAACCATCTCATTCAGAGACGGATACATTGAATGCAGTTGATGCAAATTTTAAAGTAATTTTTCTGCCTCCCAATGTAACAGCACTGATTCAACCAATGGATCAGGGTGTTATAGCAAAGCTTAAAAAGATGTACAAGAAGGAAGTCCTGCGTCGTTTATTGTTGGCTGAAGATGAAGAAAGTGTGGTGGCGTTTTCCAAAAAGCTTAATCTCAAAGACTGCTGATATATGTTAGCTGATGCTTGGACCACCCTGTCACAAGATAATTCAACAAGGCTTGGAATAGATTGCTTGGGAAAAAAGGAGGAAATGAAACTACTGCAGTGGACACAAATGATGATGGTATAAATGAAGTTGTGGAACTGTTTCAAGCAATGCCCGGATTTTCGGACTGTGACAAAGATGATGCACACATGTGGCTAGAAGTTGATAATGATTCTAGTTTTCAGTTTTTGAATGACGAAGAAATTTTGTCTTTTGTGCAAGAAGCAAACCAAATACATGTAGTGACCGATGATGAAGACTCCTCAGATGTACATGATGTACTTGTAGATTATGAAGAAAACCCAAAAACGTCGACCAAGTCCTGAAGAGGCCTTTATAGCACTAGAAACAGCGATGGCTTGGTACGAGCAAGAAGATGACAGCTGTCCTACACAGCTTCTGCTGTTGAAGAGAATGCGGGACTTAGCAGTCAAAAGGAGACTATCCAGTTTGGTGCAAAAGAGGATTCCTCATTATTTTAAATAGTGGGCCACATCTGTGCAAGTACATGTATACGTTAGTTGCGCCTGGTTTTGAATCGTTTGTAATGTTATTTTGATAACATTTCTCTTTCTTAAAAAAAAATAATACAAGTAGTACATGCACTGCAGTGTAATGAAAGATTTTGGTGATACAGTGATCTAATACAGTGTGGGTATTATTATTACAGTACAAGTAAATATGTTTTATAGAGTATTTTCCTTGTGATGGTTAATTATTTTTAGAAATATGTGTACATGTACTCGATACATTATGTAATCCAATTATCCGAACATTTGATTATCCGAACGATGCTCGGTCCCATGGGGTTCGGATAAATGGAGTTCTACTGTACATATATATATATATATATATATATATATATATATATATATATATATATATATATATATATATATATATATATATATATATCTATATATATATATATATATATATATATATATATATATATATATATATATATATATATATATATATATATACTGAAGCACATTAAAAACTCACCACCTGTATAATCCAGGAACAGATTGTGAAATTTGTGAAATGTAAATATAAGTGTTTACAAGTTTACATATTTGGAATCTTTATTCATTTTCCTATGAATCCATGCTGGTCATTAATTTGTACATTTGATTGTTATGAAGTTCATTGCATTCTGTGCAGGCAAGGGCAAAAACCAAAAATGCAACCAATAAAAAAATTCATTCACACTATTCTCAGTATCTGGTATGTCCACCGTGTGCTTGCAAACAAGCTTGGCAGCGGATCCACTTGGAACGCACAAGCCTCTGAAGGAAATTACGGGGAATCAAGTCCCATTCACGTGTAAGAGCAGCTTCGAGCTGTTGCAGATTAGCTGGAGAACCTTGCCTGTAGACTCTGCGTCCATGCTCGTCCCACAGATGTTCTATAGGGGACATGTCTGGTGTTAGGGCAGGCCAATCAATCGTCACAATGTTCTGCTGCTGTAGATATTGCTGCGTAATGCATGTGCTGTGCGCACGTGCGTTATCCTGCTGGAGAAGCTGCAAGTCTGGATAATTTCTGAACGCAGGAGCAACCAATACATCCAGAATCTCATCTCGATATGTCACAGCATTAACATTTTCACGGAAGACGTGAAGAGGCAAACGATGGTGAAAACTGAATCCTCCCCAAATGTGAATACTGCCACCTCCAAATCGGTTGTGCTGACGAACACAGCAATCTGCAAAGCGCTCTCCACACCTTCGCCAAATCCGCATACGTCCATAAGCAAAGGATATGTTGAATCTGCTCTCGTCTGTGAATAGGACAACATTCCACTGCAGTCTAGTCCATCTGACATGTTGCTCTGCCCATTTCAGGCGCTGCTGACGATGTCTGTAAGACATGTTTGGCCCAACATAAGGTCGACTTGCAGTAAGGCCTGTATCTCTGAGTCGTCGTATGACTGTCATTCGAGAGACTTGCCCACGTCTACCCACTATTGCTGTTGCTGTTTGACTTGCCGGGAGAGAACGATTCCTTGGGTGACTCAGCACAATATGACGATCTTCCGCAGGGATAGTAACTCGTGGTTGGCCACCTAGAAGTCTATCCCGGGCACTGCAAGTGGTTCCGTAACGTTCATTAAGACGTGCAATAGTGTTGTGGTGGCAATTCATTCTTCTGGCAATAGCCCGCAAGTTCATTCCGGTCTCCAACAATACCAATGGCTCGTTGGCGGTCGTTTTCAGATAGTCGTGGCATTTCAAGCACAGGTACTGGGTGTTTTGTCTCAACGACCTTTTTATACCGAGTATACTGCCACACCGCGTACACATTTTCAGGGTCATAGCTGTTGGGAATCGTGTTGCACGTGTAACTTTCATTGTTTTCATGTAGTCTGTCCACAAACCCGTGGGTTGAATCATGCACTTTCCATTCCAGCAGCCATTCGCTCTCTACCTCATGACAAACACGGGGAAAATCCATTCCCACACTTTTTTTTTTCCATCTTCTCGGCATCAGTATATATAATAGTGGTGCGATTTTAATGTGCTTCAGTATATATATATATATATATATATATATATATATATATATATATATATATAGAGATATATATAGATATATATATATATATATATATATATATATATATATATATATATATATATATATATATATATATATATATATATATATATATATATATATAACAAAATTGAAATTTCATTTGAACCATTTCTTCTTTTGTTTATTCAGAACCAAATAACAATTATTGCTGTGCTAATATACATGCCTTTACAAACAACAGGAAATTCTCTAACAATACGTCTTGTTTCTTTTTTTTCTTCAGGAAGTGGAAAGCCATCAGGACTTTTTGGTAAGAAAAATAACAGAGACATTATTTTTATACGCTTTTTGAAAAATAGTTTAGGCAATAAATTTAAGAAAACGCTTTCGAATGCACTACAAATTATAATTAGGGGCCTAAAAAAAATAGTACACTACCGAGAATCCTACGGAAGAAGACATTATGTACAGTAGGATTATGCCATCGATCAAAAAATTCCACACAACTGTTAAGGGGTACGTTAGAAGTACAATGTTATCGGAACACATTTACAACAACAAATGTATTTACCTGAAAACATGACCTACATAAAAATCTTAACGTTCTTAATAAATAATTGTAGAAAAATCTATTGCAAAGAGGAATTATCGGCTTTTATATTTGGTATTGTCGGCGTCTGTGGCCTAATGGATATGAACGCAGTTTCATAATCCAGATATACCAGGTTCGAAACCCCCTGCAGGCGGTGTGGTAGCAGATCGCTTTGTGTGGATTTTCAACAATGGTATAAGCGCCGTACCGTTCAGAAAGCAATGGCAAACTACTGAATGAAAAAATTGCCTAGAAAAATCACAAACAGCCAATAAAAGCTGGGGTTGATTGCCACGTCCTGTAAAGGATAAGCAACTAACTTTTTTTTTAATATTTGGTATGGCACGCACAGAAGAAGTAGGGCTTGATGAATATCTTTCCGATCTGATGATGAATCAAAGATTCCATTGACTTTGACCATGTCATTTAAAACAAAATCTTTTTTTAGTGTTTCTGTCCCTAATGTGTTAATGTCCCTATATCATGTTAATTGTAGATGGTTGACAATCTACCTAAAACGCTGCAGATTCGAGATGGGTCGCTTATACCATGGTCAGAGGCTGGACACCTATTAATTGTTAATTGTCTCCTCACGTGCTCCAAATCAGAAAGCGTCGCGAATTTATTCTGAGCATTAATAACGTTTGGTGAACATATTACACTGTTATAGTTTGTTGATTTATTTGTCCACCAGACTAATAGTGACAAACATTCACTCTCTTTCCTTCCTTCTACGGACGTTTCATCGTCTTACATTTCACCCCACCTTGTTATTTATTTCGCTACAACTATTTTCTCTGTTTTTCTTGTTTGTTTAAAGTTTTAACTTACTGCAGTACCCTCTCGTTTTCGTCCGAATGAGGTAATTAACCCAGGTGCGCTTGGAATTTCGTGAATAGAAACTCATCCTTCTGTTGTTTGGAAGAGTCATGTATCGCCTAGGTTAAGGGGCAAAAAGGAAATGGACCACATCGGAGTTAGAAATTAGATATTGGTGAAAAGTTAGAAATTAGATATTGGTGAAAAGAAAAACACCATTGTCTTATTCTTTGTATATCAAAGGCAGTTTTCCGCAGACGTAATTATACAAGGTATATTACATGAACAAACTAATTTCCCATCACGCCTTGCTTAGATAATCGTTGTAGACTTGATGTGAGGGCAGTAAATTTTTTGATCGAATAAATTATATTGTGTGTAATATTGTTTCGAATAATTTAATTTGGATCAACCCGACACCTGAGGTAACAGAAGATTTAGCAGCAACTCTTAAATTTCTAAAGTCAGAGCATGTGGTTTGGATTCAAATCCTTCATTTGAAATTGGTTATTGAAATTGGAAGCAATAAAAATAAAAGAATAACACCACAGACAACTCAGCAGTTAGCTCTAGACTCATTTTAAAAAAAAAGAAAAAAAAAAAAGACCACAACGTAATGAGGTATATTGACTTCATCTTGTACTCATGTTATACAGCCACTTTAATTTACACTCAGTTTTTTGTGTAATTTAAACAATGTTAATTTGTAGAACGAAGTCTTTTTTATTTATGTAATACCCCGTATAATTCTGAGGGCATATAATAATCATTGCATGATTATTCAAGTGTGGCTAGGGTGATGTAGTTAAAGAAACAACATGCCGAGATATTTATTTTAAGCTTCTAAATATGAAAAGACGTTTTAAGATGTCGTGGCGAGATCGAAGTTGAAAAAATATACTAGTTCCCATATATGGTGAACTCGTGGTAAGGACAGAACAAGACAAAGTTGCGTAGTCAACCTCACAGTTCAGATATTCTGAAGAGGAAAACTTGCAGGTACTTCATCCTGTTGCTCAACCTATCCTATGCTTCTTCAGAATGTGAATGAAGCTCGACTTTAATTCCTACCACAGTAAGGTTACTTTAAAATACTAAACAATGAACATTAATTCAACAACGTCTGGTATAAATTTAAATCATGGTATGTTAATGGGTAATAAAATAAAATTAAGAAACAAAAAGTATCTGGTATAATTTACACAAAAACTGCATAGTGGAATTAAGTAACAACAATCATTTTCTGTAAATAGTGGCATCATCAATCAATACCCTTTAGCTCCCCAAGGAGCATAGTCCTTCAACAAACATATGCCAAGTCTTCCTGTCCAGTGCTATCCGCTCAAGTTCTTTCCATGTTTTCATCATTTTCACCTCTGTATCCAGCTTTCTTCTCTATAGTTTTTTGGTCTACCTCTGTCTCTCTTTCCCTGTGGATTCCAGATCAAGGACTGCCTTGCAACGCTTTCAACAGGTTTCCCCAATGCGTGTCCTATCCATCGCCAGCGTCTTCTTCTCAACTCTTGTTCCACTGGCACTTGTCTGGTTCTTGTCATCAATTCCACATTTGTGACTTTGTCATACCATTTCAGTCCTTCTGTTCTATGCAATCACCCGTTTATAAAAGTCTGTAGCTCGGTGGTTGTTGTTTGTGTTGTTCTCCATGTCTCAGAGCCATACAATAGGACTGACTTGACATTTGAGTTCAAGATTCTTATTTTCGTGTTGGACTTGATTTCTCCTGTTCTCCATATGTTTCCCAACGCATTGAAAGCTCCTCTTGCTTTTTGTTTTCTTATTTTGATATCACTATCTGTCACTCCAACTTTGTCTATATTACTGCCAAAATATGCGTACAATTGTACCTCTTTTAGTGGTGTTTCTTCAAACTTGTTATTATTTCTTGCATTTATTCTCACAATCTTTGTCTTTTGCCTGTATATTTTCAGGCCCACAGCGTCATAACACACAGACTTAAAATTATGGTGCATGTCCTCGTTTAGGTAAACTTAGCTTGTATCATGTAGATAAACTCTTGGTCCTGGAAGTCACAATGCGGAGGCCAGGTAACAGTAATGGTCCATTAGTTACACACAGGTTGGAGTTGTTACCTCTCTTGGTTCCAAGTCATAATTCTGAGGTCACGTAGCAGCAGTTGTGCACTGTTCACGTTCCACCCTGTTTTAGTGTCACATGGTACACACTGATTGAAACTTGAAATGAACGAGCCTAGTGTTTGGTACGTGTTCAGTGACGACGCCCCCTTCTCTGATGACAGGCCACTGTGGTCAAAATCCTCATTTACTGAGGGCGTGGAGCCCATCAGGGGGAGTACTTCGTATATGATATATAAAAGGTTAAGGTAGTGGCATAGCAAATACTGCCGTAGAGGAGTGAAGTGTTTAGAGACTTCACCATACTAGGTCCAGCATCGAAAGGTGTTGTGACCAGTTTCCTTCACAGCTGCCTTTTTCTTCCCTAACTCAAGGTCAGCTACCAATTTAGAGCTGGGTAGACTGTGGATTGTCGGTACTGTGATTTGAACCCGGCAACTTTGCCAAGAGAGACCAGAGTTCTAACCACTCTGCCACTTAGACATGATATAATACATTATTAATTCATTTTCTTCTTTTTACCACATAGTGGTTTGCCCACTGAATACAGGAAAGTGGAAAAGGGAATTGGTGAACTCTATGAGCTAATCATATAAAGCCAGCTCTGAAAAGGGCTGATAGCTTTATTTGCAAGTGAATACCAGTCCTGACAAGGATTCTAGCTACGCCAATGCTCTATGGGATTGCGGTTATATTTGTGGCGAAACCAAGCTTCATATGAGAATAAGCAAGAACATAGACATGAAGAGTCAGGAATAAAATACATATCAGTTCAAAAATACAAACATAAAGAGTCTATATGCATCAATTTGTAAATTTACATTAATTTTCAAAATCTAATGTATTTTCTAAG
This sequence comes from Oreohelix idahoensis, assembly GCA_024509875.1. Classification (NCBI taxonomy): domain Eukaryota; kingdom Metazoa; phylum Mollusca; class Gastropoda; order Stylommatophora; family Oreohelicidae; genus Oreohelix; species Oreohelix idahoensis. The sequence goes on from JAMPIV010020367.1 coordinate 259,036, forward strand.
ACTAACAAGCATACCCCCAGTTTCACAAGCACTACGACGACTACAGCTGTTTAGAAGGCTGATTGCGCACAACGGCAGTATTCTTCTAACTTGTATCTCTCTGTGTAGGCTTTTGCTTTCAATAAGATCTTGCTCTCATACCGGCTCAGCTCGTCGACTTACTTTTGTAGTGTGTGTCCGATTTGAATTTCACCGCTTCCTAGTATAGTGGTAGAGTAGCCGTCTCGTAGAGCATGCACCGAAATCACTTTCGGTTCTCTACATTTTTGGCTTATCTGTTCGATCTGTGCAACTTTTGTAGCAAACTTTGCAAAATCTCCAAGATAACATCCTCTAGTGATTCAATACTGTATTCCCTGGATTTCTTAATAGTTCTACTTTATTTTGTGAAACTATGATCCCATTCCAAGCGATCTTTAATTAGATATTACAAATAATCAAGTGAGCTTCTTTCGTATTTACAAAGCGAAAGAGGGATCTATTAGTGTCCATCGGGTGTTCCCGTAAGGCGAAGATTCTTCTCCAGTCAACGAAGGTAAATATCAACCTAACATAGCATGTAAGAGGTCCACAGTGGATTTAGCCGATTGAGCATCACAGATGTACGACGGACGGTCAAAAAGTAATGCCTCATAATTTTTAATTTCATTCAATAGGCAAGCAAAATAGATAAAATTCACATGGAAATGTAGCCCCAAGTCTGAACTTCAAAAATTTATTTCTCAATGTAGTCTCCGTTATTTGTTACAGTTTTTGTCCATCTTCTCACAAGGGCATGTATCCCCGCACGGTAAAAATGTGTGTCCTTTTTCCTAAACCACTGGCGTACGGCGCGTTTAAGGGTCTCGGTGGCCTCAAAGTGATGTCCGCGAAGATCTTCTTTCAGTGGTCCAAACAGATGGAAGTCAGAAGGTGCAAGATCGGGACTGTAAGGGGGATGTGGTAATAATGTCCAGCCAAATTCTGCAATCAATGGTGCGTTTAGCGGTGTGTGGCATGGCATTATCGAGCAACAGTAGTGCAGTTCTCTGATCTTTTAATGGGTAAAGTCGCCGAAGACGACCTCTAAGCTTCTTCAGAGTTTCAATGTAACGGTCTGCATTCACCGTGTTTCCCTGTTCCAAGAAGTCGAGAAGAATCACACCCTTCTCATCCCAAAACACGGAGGCCATAACTTTCCCTACAGATGGTGAACTTTTGAACTTCTTTCTTGTTGGCGATGTTGTGTAATGCCATTCCATTGACTGCCTCTTGGATTCTGGCTAAAAAAATGAACCCAAGTCTCATGTACCTAACGTCGGACAGTGCCAACATCCACTGTTGAATCTCCATAAACATTCTTCACACGTTCGTGGATGCGAATTGGGGTCTCGCCTACAGCATTGAGAAATTCTATGACATAACGTTATTTTAACCGAATGTCTTTGGCAGCCATTTTTAAACTGCTACAGTGGTGCCACCTGTTACTGAAACAGGTTGGTAATGCTATACAGTGCAGAAGAGTGTTTGAGGAATCCTGCTAAATTTACAAATTGCACACCGATGCAGTATTTACATACATAAAAAATAGGAGGCATTACTTTTTGACCTTCCCACGTACATGACTGACCTGTGGTTTACTTATTTTTGCTCAGTTACGTGATAAACAGTTTGTATTTAATCTAGACGTCCTTATGGTTGCTGATTTCTGTGAAACGTCGACACATTTTGTGGAAATAAAGGAATTTGATAATGAGGGGTGAAAAGCTATTGAACTTGCCAGCCGACGTATATCTGGTCCAGTTTATAACACATGCTGCTATAAACATTGATGAATGTAGTAAGCAAACACCCGCTTGACACGGCTCAAAGTCTTTTGATTCTGCTGCCTTTTGTGCCTCAGAAAACTTAGATTATGATTTGTTAAAATTGTACTTATTACATCTTGATAATGTTAAATATCGTCACTTTATCTCGTTTTGTGTCTCCCTTTAACTGGACTTACTCTTCTTTTTCTTTCACTCTTCCACTCTATCTATCTATCTATCTATCTATCTATCTATCTATCTATCTATCTATCTATCTATCTATCTATCTATCTATCTATCTATCTATCTATCTATCTATCTATCTATCTATCTATCTATCTATCTATCTATCATCTATCTATCTATCTATCTATCTATCTATCTATCTATCTATCTATCTATCTATCTATCTATCTATCTATCTATCTATCTATCTATCTATCTATCTATCTATCTATCTATCTGTCTATCTGTCTGTCTGTCTGTCTGTCTGTCTATCTATCTACCTATCTATCTATCTATCTATCTATCTATCTATCTATCTGTCTATCTATCTGTCTGTTTGTCTATCTATATCTTCTCCCGAATCATTGTTTAGTAGTTTATTCAGAACCCATGTAACTCTTATTGTTATGTTATTTGATAAACATTTTCGCAATCGACATTAGTTTATTTAGTGTTCTCGAAAAAGACCTTTTGTTTCAATTTGCAGGAAATCTAAACTCAGCAAAACTCGCCGGTAAGGATAATGTAAACGAATGTATATTAAAACACTGCTTGGAAAAAAGTTCAGATAATCTAAGCAACAAAATACTTTCAAAATATTCACAAAAGTGTACGAATGGGTGTCTAAAAGAAATATACTACTCTAAAACAAGATCCATTGTAAAGGAAGCCTAGAACATGCGTTAAAAGGTCGCATCCTTTCATATTGTAGTTGTTGATTAAAAGTCGTCGCCGCAGTACAGCTTTATTCCATCTGCACTTTAGCTTGTTTTAAGAAAAACGCGTTCAAAGCTTTTGGGTTAGTAGATGAAAAGAAGAATATATCACATTAAAATGAAATTTTTCATGATGATTCAAACTGTTAACTGTAAGGTTTTGTGTAGAAGTATAGATTAAAGGGTTTTTTTTAATGTCAATTTTGGCCAAAAGTGGAGATTTAATAAAGACGTACTAAAGCGACGAAGTGTTGACTGTAGATGGCTGCTGATTTCCGTTTCTAATAACTATACTTATTGTTATAATCCTTACTGTAATATTTAATCTAACACTAAAGTGACATGACAACCGAAAGTGTTTTTGTTATTACTGTCTTTCCTTAATTTGGAAAATGTAACTTCTGATTTGTTTCTAACATTACCTTGAGAATATTACGTTTCCTCTCTGTCTCTTGTCCTGGTTCTCTGTTTAATTAAAATTAATCTGCTTTATCTCTCTCATAATTCTCTTTACAACTAATTGTTCTGATCATTCTTTTGCTTTTCTTTAATTCTTACTGCTGAGTCGTTAATAAACGTCATCACAAACAACATGCAGTTCAATTTACTCTATGAAGACCTTTTGTTTTATTTTTCAGGAAATGTAAAAATAACTAAACCCACTGGTAAGGACACTTCAACGAATATATATTGAAACTATGCTTCGAAAGTAGGTTAGACAATATAGACAACAAAACGCTTTGCAAAAAAAACAAAACCCAATGGTTATATTTAAAAAAAAAAAGACTGTCATAAGCCACTTTGCAAATCAAACCTTTTACGTGGATCAGAAAGTACGAGCCTACTTGTATGGATATGTTGGGAGCTCAATAAATTAGAATACATGTGTTAAAACAGATACATTTATCTGAAAAAAGTGGACTGCCAAAGGTGAGTCGTTATTTTTCTTCATAACTAATAGTAATAATAGTTATATTTGCATTTAATGGTAATGGCCACGCTAGCTGAAGTAGAGGAATTGAAATAGATGAATTACATGTTGACTTTGATGGCGTGTCAAAGAACACTTTAACGTCTGTCATTGCAGAAATGACAAAGTAATGCTTTTGATATTTTTCTGTGCTTAATGCCCATTAGTGTGTTGATTGTACAAGGCTGACAATCCACCCGATATAATATTTTTTGTTATAAAAGTGTTGTAGTATGAACTCAAACATGTACTAGACACATCTCAACGTTTCCTATTAAAACTACCGTTTCTCCTTTCGAATATTTAGCTTCTGATGTGTTCAAAATTTTATTTATTACAATCTGGGAATATTAAATATCGTCTGTTTATCTCGCTCTGGGTCTCTCTTTAAATAGACTCACTCTATTTTTTTTCTTCCAGTAATCTTAGATTAATTATTAATTGTATATCGTCGGTTAGATTTTCACTTATTTAAATGGTTATTGAATAATAACAAATACAAATTCATAAATTATTTGTTAGAGTAAAACAGTTAGACTTGATATCAATATTAAATACTTACAAGACCAATCAAGTAATTAAAATAATAGCAACAAAATACAGAACAGGGAACTATCAGAGATAGGAGAGGAAAAAAAATACAGCACAATGCTAACAATGAGCAGGTCGCTATCTGGTGAAGCAAAAGCGTGGATCAAGACAGATGAGAAGGATAAAACACCAAAACGGACAGAAAAGACCTGGTCTATGAGCCCTATAGTGAGAGTCACAGAAATGAAGAACATGACCACAAGCACTATAGTGAGAGACACAGAAACAATCAAGGACAGATAGAGACAAGGGTAAAGAAGCAGAAACTCGGACATCTAACAAACTGGCAGGACACAGTGAAGACATTAATAAAGAAATGCAAGCAAGAGAAGTCAGAAAACCAAAGGAGGAGAACAGAAAGAAAAAAAAAACAACGACTGCAATCCGAAGGGAAAAAAACCCAGTTAAAATCACACAAACAGCACGGGAAGAAGAAGCCACGCTGCGAGATCTCCCGGATGACTTAATCCTGGTCATCCTTGAACAACTAAGAGAAGAAAAAAAATCCGTCGACAAAATTTACAATTAAAAAATGGAGTCGAGCTCATTCTAAAGGAAACAGATAGAACATTGAGAGATATAACAGAAAAACCAAAGGAGTTCCAACTTGCCCAATACGTGAAAGTCCACATTGAAGTACCAAAATAAATTAGAGCTTGTGTGATAAAAGGTGTAGACCCAGAGCTGTCTAACTGGTAATACATGGTCTAAGAGAAATAACCAGCTTTATTAAAGAGCAGTAAAGAGTTAGTTCTCTTGAAATAATTGGCAATTCTAATAAATTAGTTAAAAGGCAAGAGTAGTTTCATCTTAAGTTCCAGTTTAAGTCACGTGATAGGGTATTATTAAAGAAGAAGACGTGAGATACGTGCAGGCTAAATTAAGAAGCAGAGAGCTGATTGGTCATGCAAACAAAAGTAATACAGCCTGCAGCAGCAACAGATTTGGCAACAATAGATGAGCTAAAAGAGGCAAATGACATCATACTAAAAAAAACAAAAAACAATTAGGGACAAAATGACAGCTTCAATGAGGAATTTCTTGAGAACATAGTAGATAGTGTGTCAAAGCCAATATAAAAACACTGATAAATATCAGTGGCCAAAATAGAACACACAACTGGATAGATCAAACCTAAAAAATGGAGACAAATGAGAATAGAGATATCAAAGTAGTTCAGTAGAACTGTAAGGGTGGCAGGAAGAACTTGATATCTCTTGAGGGTCAATAGAAAGAGTCAAACCCCATCTACGCAATACAAGAAACCCTTCAGAGAGTATATAAAATACCTAGAAATGATATAACGGAAGGAAGAGGATGTGGTGTGGCCTTTTTAGTGCATGAAGACTTCTAAATATTTAAGTGGGAGCAGTTTGTCACAGATAATATACGAGTAGAAAGAATAAATATAAATATAGATGGCGAACCATATATATATATATATATATATATATATATATATATATATATATATATATATATATATATATATATATATATATATATATATATTATATATATATATATATATATATATATATATATTTATTTATATATATATATATATACACACACACCCCGAGAAGAAATATAACAGAGTTGGACATAGAAGCTTTTAGTGCAAAAAAAAGTTACAGAACACCATTAAAAGGAGATCTCAATGCCCACCACAATGTATGGGGTAACAATGGTAAATTCCAGCAGGAGAAAGACTATTGGGCTGAGTTGAAAAAGCTGACTTAATCATACTAAATGATGGCTCAATGGTAAGAATTAACCCATGCAACAGTGGAGTAGATACTGCAGTAGATATAAGTACTATTACACCAAACATGGCCTCTGCTAAATGGGAAATACTGAATGACTCCAGCTCAGACCACTTAGGCATAGAAATCAACCTAAATGAGAAATAAAGACCTAGCCCACGAAGCTTCAGACCTACGTTTAATCTCAAAAAAGCAAACTTTGAGTCTTTTCAATTAGAGCTTACTAAACTGAACATAGAATAAATTGAGTCTAAAAGTGTCTATTTGCAAACAGATTATCAAATGAAATTTTTTAAATAGGAATAAAATGTATAACAAACAGGAAAATACTTCATCACTTGAAGAAAACACAATATGGTATAGATAGAGAAAGAAAGAAGAAAAAAAAAACCCAGTCGCTTGGTGGACAGGAAATGCTCAGAACAACCAAAACTGAGGGAGAGGGCCCCGATAAACTATAGAAAATCCAGAACTGACGAAAATTAAATAAACCATAAGAAAATAAGAAATAAAACAAATAAAACAATATTAAGATGTACATAAAGTGTTGGAGAATGTTTTGTTAAACATTAAATCATAGGACACAAATAACTGAAGATTGGAGACAACTAAAAAAACCATTAAAGGAGGAAACAACAAGAAATTTAAAATCCTAACAATTCAAATCCCACAGCGAGTTTAGAGAAAAAGCTAACGTACTAGCTAAATGCTTCTGATAGGTTAGTTCAGAAGACAGTATAGATAAAGCGAAGCTAAATACGCAAAAATACTATTACTAAAATAAAAAAATCTGAAAGTCTGTGTAGTCCCGTTAGCGCTCTATGATTTGCTAGCTAAATCCATGCATTTACTGCCTGTAGTTACTCACACAAGCCTAATTTTTCATCCACGCCTCTTTCTTTGGACGTGAGCTAACACAATGTTTACAAACTTTCGTGACCTGCCAGTCATAATAGGTAGCGAATCAGGTTTGTTTATTGAGTATTCTCACGCGAGCTTATCTGTCAATCATACGATACCTGACACACCGCACGTGAATAAAACAGAATCTTTGAAGTCGACGAAGGGTTCATCGAATACGCTTTGAAGTAGACTCACGGGCAAAATCTTTCCCCGAGTACGCTTTGAAGTAGACTCACGTGCAAAATCTTCGACAGACCCGTTAGACGTAAGAACTCTTCTGATGTCGATTAGCAACACCCGACCGAGTGGCCGTAAGCTTTTATCTGGGAGCTCTGTTCTGTTCTCCGGTGCACACAATAGTGTGAAAATTAAAATCATCTACAGATCAGAGAAACATAACGAGATATAAACTGTGTTTTCTTAAACCTGCTATCAGTTGTCACTCAGAATTTTTGGATAGTCTAAGCACGTAGTTCTAGAGCCATTGTGGAAGATGTGTTAATAGCATTCGTGGGGATTTTCATTCTGATTTTTATGACCTGATCAAGGGCGTCCAGCGGTCTTTGTCTTTACTGATTGGTTAATGTTGTCTTTTCTTGGCTTGTGCGTCACCAATTTCATTTGTGAGCAAGGATTTGCCAATGAAACATGAGAAACCTTTTAACTTGTAAATTTAACTGGACTTACGATACCCAGATATTTTTCCAATTTTTACCAGCCTACTGGGGTATACAAAATAACACTTATACTCCCGACTTCTGACAGTCGTATTCAATCGTATTTATCCAGAAAGTTACGCTGTTTCAGAATCGGCACTCTCCCATAGAATCAGCCGATAGGATTATCAACATCATCATTTGTAACATTTTTAGCAACCAGATGTTTCCCAATCCTGGAAGTATTTTCCTCTTTTTAACTGTGAACCCCAAGAGCACGTTTTCCTACACTAACTATTCGCGGTGACATTTTGTTCATCCAGGAAAAATTAAAACACCTGATTCGGCGATCACCTCACTAGTCTTGATTGGTTAGAGGATGGACTGGGGCCAAGTTGGGAATTAAAACCTGGCATTTTATATTCAGGATAATTTTATTTCCAAGGGATATCACCGAGAGTAGGTAAGCGTGATTGAGTGGCCACTGTATGACAGAGAGAGTGAATATTTTTCTTTATTACAGGAACTTTACTAACATTGGATTTTGCTTAAACTTGTTCACTTTACTGGGTAGCATATAGTAGGAACTTGTTTTCTTTACTGTCTATTCTGTACCATCGTCCTAGTCTTTGACCTTTGGGTTATTAACTTTTTGAGTTCTTTTCTCAATAGGGGGAGGTTACATTTATTCTGCCATTTCATATGTATGTAAATCTGATTTTATTTGATCTTTCTTTAGATGTTCGATTTTGTCAAGTTTAAATGATAATAAACAACAAAAGATACTTAACTTTGTTGGTCAGACCCATACCCAATTAACCGTAGTTTTTCACGTTTGTGTGTCTTGTTGTCACATAGCTGTGTGTGGGTAGTTAAACTTATATTTATATGTATGAGGAAGGCAAGGTTGTCTTGTACTAAATTATAGTCGTATAGATAGGCTGGAATAGAGAAACGTACTCATTCCATAAACATATTTTGTTACTTAAACTATCACCCGTGAAATCTATTTCTCACACCTTTTTCTCACGTACTTATCTACATCCACTCTACTCAGACGGGACAAAAATAACTCACAACCTATCTGTCCGACACGCACTAATACGGATAGCAGCTCACGTTGGGAAATCAGGAAATGAGCTTGCGGACAAATAAGCTACACTGGGAAGAACTAGTTATAAAAAAATTGAAGTAAGCCTAATGAAATTTAAAATTAAGAGCTTAATTTCACAATCAATACCTAAAGAATGGATAATAGCATGAGAAAAATGCCAAAAAGGAAGATACTCATTTAAAGTCCTAAAACAAACCAACCAGAAAATGTCAAATACAAGACACTAGTGAATACAACATTGCTAAGGCTCAAGCTTGGAACTGGATATTTCATGACAGAGGAACCCACGTGTGAAGAATGTCAAAAACCAAACACAATTAGACATTTTTTGGTGGACTGCAACCAATATGACCATCAGAGGCAAAACATTAAGACAAACTGCAATAACCACAATATTCACATGAGTGTAGAAAATCTTATAGCCAATAAGACGCCACCAGAAATACAACAGTTAATAAAACACTATATTGCAAAAACAAAAGCTAACATATAACAAAATAAATAAAAAAGGATGGTAGCCAGTAGCTTTGAGTTGTAGATTCCCCCCCCCCCCCCCCCCGATAAATACGTATTGACTATAAATAAAACTTCAATCAATATTAAATTTATACCAGTACAGACACTACCATTTTTCTGACCAATAAAACAATATAAGCTATAACTAAAATGTAAAAATACCTACCAGAGATATAATACAGCATAGATTATAAAATAAATACGAACAGGACAATATTACAATAAATGAAACGCGTGATATAGCTAGGCGGGGTTGTCGCATGGAAGGTCGTTGGTTCGAATCCTGGGTAAGCCACTCACGTCTGTTGTTTTTTTATTGTCTAGTGTTCTACTTCTTTATTTCTTACGAGTGCCTGAAAACATACCTTTATGTTGTTTGTCTAATATTTATTTCCTGATATAACCACCAGCTCCATGTATATGGTAGATGGTTGAAAAAGACGTGCTACAAAGAAAAGTAGTAAACACTGTATTTAAAAAAAAAATTCTTCCAGTCTCTCTCTTTCCTCTGTCTCTCTTTTTTTCGTCTTCTTCTCAATAATTTGTTCTGGTGGTTATTAGAACTCCAATCAGCCTTATTAGTTTCTTATTGTTCGCTCTTAGTATACGATAAACTACGATCCCCGTCAAAAAAAACAACATTTTTGTTTAGCTTTAACTGAAATATAACAATATCTTTTTTTTTTCAGTGATTGAAAGGTCGCTCGTAAAAGGCTGAAAATAAAAATCTTTTTTTTTTTCAGTGATTGAAAAGGCATCAAAACTCATTGGTAAGAAAACAATGTTAACGATATACCCACCAAGGTGGAGTGGGTTCATATCTACACAAGACAACAGGGGGAGCATGTTTCTTCCAGTATTTAATTATTATAATGCATTTGGTAACGATTTCTCAAATTAAGGTGAACAAAATAAATTTTAAGAAAACATTACGTTTAAATTGCCCCTGAATGCAATGAGTTGGCTGTAAACGTCAGTGTTTGCAGCAAGGTAAACATATCAGAAATTGGAGATAATACGAAGTACATATCGGTAAAAAGGTGACTGCAAAGAAGAAATTGATGACACTCGAAATATGAGAAATGATGGATGCAAGCCCTTAAATAAGGCAATACAAACAATAATACGACAGGCTAAATAAGAAAATAATGAGCAAATGTAAAACAGCAAAAAAAGGATGACTTTAACCACAAGGGCAAAAACTAGAAATGCAGCCCAGAAAAGACACAACCCCAATTAGGGACGAACAATGCGGTTTTGTAGAAGATACAAAGGCAAATTTATTATAAGAAAATGAATAGAAAGGACCACAGAAGCAAAAATAGATCTATATTTTGAGTTTGTTAGACTAAATTAATGCTTTTGACAAAGTGAATTACGAGTAAATTATCAAAATGTTATAAAGCATAAACATCTATGGTAAGGACCTGAGAATAATAAAGAACATGTGCTGGCAACAAACAGCAACTGTAAGAATCATCAGCCAAATAGGAACATTTCAGTATGACAAAAACGTGTTGGATAGAAATGTGTATTGTCACTAGATCTGTTTAATTTGTACAGTGGAAAAAAACTGAAATCCATAGAGGACATGACAGAAATATCAGTGGGTGGACATACTATGAACAGACGTGTGCTAATGAGACAATCTGAATGGCATATAGTGAAAATAACTTGAAGAAATGTACAATACAGAAGTGACAGAAAGTTAAAAGACTTAGAATTGTCAGGAAAAAAGACAGAAGCTAGTCATCTCGAAGACAACGACTTCTCCAGAATGCTGTTTCAAAGTAAATGGAACAGTTTTAAAAATGGCCAATAGATTCAAATACCAGGCATATTAATACAATCTGATGGAAGTTGTATCTCAGATGTGATGTGTACTCGTATGATGACAGGAAACTCTATACAAAGCGATACAACAGGAGTGAATCTGATAATCAGAAGTAGTCCCCTGTCGATCAAGTGTTTCGGCCCATTAATCTCCTTTACACTCTTAGGGGGGCGGGCCCACTAAGTCATGACTCCCAAGTGTCAACTCCTGTTGTCAAGTGCAGAAAATTGAACCTACTCCACCTTGGTGGCAGCTGTCAAATTCACTCCTTTTTTCTTCCAGCTGGAGGCAGTTGTGAAACTCCTATGTTGAAAACAAATTACTGTCTCGATTTCGATAGCCTGTTGCGGTTGTTCCACAGCCCGTTGAGGTTGTTCCACATCCAGCACGATGCCTTTTCCGTAGTTTCGTTGAGCCTCTTGTTCCCTTGTTCTTTACTGTCCCCTCAACCCCAACAGTTTTAGTAGATCATACACTGAAGCCGCCGCAAGACCTCTTGCACCAACCTCAACAGCTATGACCCTTGTACTGAACGATCTCAAGTCCGCGGCCAGATCATTATACTTGGCCACTTTGAACGAATGTTGCTCGTCCAATCTGGATTTAAATGGCACGGTCAGTTCAATTTGAGAACATTCAAGTGGACGTCTGAGAGTGTACGAAGAAGAAGAAGAAGTTCAATCATTATTATCTGGTGCGATGATGAGGAATGCAGAACTATATCTGGCCGTCTTCGAGATTTTCTGATACTCTTTGGATAAGCCCCTGGCCATGTATGCCTACTGCCATCTCCCAGTCATTTGCACAGTGAAGAAGAGATTGTAAATGCCACTTGATTTACTTGGTTTGGGATGTGGTGACTTTCCTGCTCTAAGAAAGTATTAGAATTGACCAAGCAAAATCAGCAATTCTATTTAAATTGAAAAGCATGTTATGCAACAATTCTTTCTCCGATGGAAGTAAAAAAAAGAGCTCTTCATAATTATGTAAGACCAATCCTGACAAACGGAAGTAAGTTATGGATAATTAGTAAACAAGTTGGAAACTCCATATTTAGCACATAGTTGTGGTTTTACAGAAGAATGTTAAAAATAACATGTGCAGTTAAAATAAACATGTCTTGAAAGATGCTATTGTGCAAGGGAATTTCATTTCTCAGGTTAGAAGGAAGTAATCAACTTTCTTTTGGTTATGTTTTGAGAAGAAGCAAGCCAGAGTATATCATGACAACAGAAAAGTAGAAGGAAAAAGAGATAGGGTATGAAAAAGAGAGAAGATTCTGGACAGTTTGAAATCATGACTTGGAAAGAAGTCAACAATAGATTTGATCAATAGTACTGTAAATAGAAAATTCTGTTTTATAAAGGTATGTCACAGCGTTTAAACAAATACCAGTTTAATATCTGAACAAGAATTTCTGCCTTGGTTACTTTTTTTCCTTTATTTTAAATTTTCTGTTTGGAAAAAAAGAAGTTATTTACAGATTTTAAGTGCAAAGAACGGGTAAGGCCTCTAGTAACAGGGTGTTTATAAAGTCGCTGTGCAGTGAATTTGAAAAATATTTTAACAATTACGTCACGAATGATGCAATTCACGTCATGATATTCTGTGTAGTGTCTAGATGAATAATAAAATCTACGTTACAATTTTTTGGGCTTCTTTAAAGCCTCAATTGAAAACCACATTTCTGGTGACGTAGTCTCGCCGGGCGTAAATTTCACTGCACAGCGACTTTATAAACACCCTGTATATAATATACTGAAGCACATTAAAAACGCACCACCTGTATAATCCAGGAACAGAGTGTGAAATGTAAAAATAAGTGTTTACAAGTTTACATATTTGGAATCTTTTTTCATTTTCCTATGAATCCATGCTGGTCATTAATTTGTACATTTGATTGTTATGAAATTCATTGCATTCTGTGCAGGCAAGGGAGAAAACCAAAAATGCAACCAATAAAAAAATTCATTCACTCTATCCTCAGTATCTGGTATGTCCACCGTGTGCTTGCAAACAAGCTTGGCGGCGGCTCTGCATGCAACGCACAAGTCTCTGAAGGAAATTCCGGGGAATCAAGTCCCATTCACGTGTAAGAGCAGCTTCGAGCTGTTGCAGATTAGCTGGAGAACCTTGCCTGTAGACTCTGCGTCCAACCTCGTCCCACAGATGTTCTATAGGGGACATGTCTGGTGATAGGGCAAGCCAATCAATCGTAACAATGTTCTGCTGCTGTAGATATTGCTGCGTAATGCATGCGGTGTGCGCACGTTCGTTATCCTGCTGGAGAAGCTGCAAGTCTGGATAATTTGTGAACGCAGGAGCAACCAATGCATCCAGAACCTCATCTCGATATGTCACAGCATTAACATTTCCACGGAAGACGTGAAGAGGCAAGCGATGGTGAAAACTGAATCCTCCCCAAATGTGAATACTGCCACCTCCAAATCGGTTGTGCTGACGAACACAGCAATCTGCAAAACGCTCTCAACACCGTCGCCAAATCCGCATACGTCCGTCAGCAAAGGATATGTTGAACTGCTCTCGTCTGTGAATAGGACAGCATTCCACTGCAGTCTAGTCCATCTGAAATGTTGCTCTGCCCATTGCAGTCACTGCTGACGATGTCTGTGAGTCAAATTTGGCACAACATAAGGTCGTCTTGCAGTATTGCCTGTATCTCTGAGTCGTCGTATGACTGTCATTCGAGAGACTTGCCCACGTCTACCCACTATTGCTCTTGCTGTTTGACTTGCCGGGAGAGAACGATTCCTTAGGTGACTCAGCACAATATGACGATCTTGCGCAGGGGTAGTAACTCGTGGTTGGCCACTCCGAAGTCTATCCCGGGCACTGCCAGTGGTTCCGTAACGTTCATTGAGACGTACAATAGTGCTGTGGTGGCAATTCATCCTTCTGACAATGACTCGCGAGCTCATTCCGGTCTCCACCACACCAGTGGCTCGTTGGCGGTCGTTTTCAGATAGTCGTGGAATTTCAAGCACATGTACTGGGTGTTTTGTCTCAACGGCTTTTTTATACCGAGTATACTGCCACAATGCGTACAAATTTTCAGGGTCATAGCTGTTGGGAATCGTGTTGCACGTGTAACTTTCATTGTTTTCATGTAGTCTGTACACAAACCCGTGGGTTGAACCATGCACTTTCCATTCCAGCAGCCATTCGCTCTCTACTTCATGACAAACACGGGGAAAATCCATTCCCACACTTTCTTTTCCAGCTTCTCGGCATCAGTATATATAATAGTGGTGCGTTTTTAATGTGCTTCAGTAAATATTTATAGGTATACAGTCGGGTTTATATATATGTGTAAAATGGTGCAGAATGTTGGAGAGTAACAGCGAAGGAAATGTCGAAACTGTCCTCCTTCCACACAATCTGCCTAAGGAAAATTCTCCGAATCTTTTGGCCAAACACCATCAGCAACCAAGAACTACTTATTCGGAGTAACCAGGAAGACATGCACACCATCATAGCTGGCAGACGCTGGAGTTGGGTTGGCCACGTCCTCAGAAGGGACCCTGATACCATTACAAGAACAGCTATGCTATGGACCCCCGAGGGAAAGCGAAAGAGAGGCCGACCAAAAACAACTTGGTGGAGAACTGTGGAAGCTGAGATGCAAAGAATGAACCACAGTTGGGGCACTGTACGAAGGATGGCCGCCGACCGAGCAAAGTGGAATCAATTTGTTGCTGCCCTACAAGACGCCACCAGGCGTGATGGCCGCTGACTGCTTTGACGGTTTATGGTTATGGATCAAAGAAGAAGAAGAAGATATATATTTATATATACATATACAGACGGGTCGATGTGTATATAAGTTAATGATTGAAACTCACTATTGAGTAATTGTGTAATTAATCATTCATTCATTCAATTTCATCTTTTTCATCATGCATAATTTGCACAAAAAGAAAACAAAAGATAGATGTATATAATAATTAATTCAGTAATTGAATTTTTCTGACTTACACATTTTTATAATGTTGCTTTTTGTTATTAGTAAACATCTTAACAAACAACAGACAATACATTTTCTACATGAGCAACCTTTTGTTTCTTGTTTTTTCAGGAAGTCCAAAGAAAACTAATCCCATTGGTAAGAACACTTTCAACGAATATACATACATATATTGAAATGCTGTTTGAAAAACTGATTAGACAATGTACACAACAAAACGCTTAATTTAAAAAAATCAGCATAAAAAACCTACAGAAAATACAGTTAAATTAATGCCATTATTTTTTTACGGTTTTTGTATTTTCCTTGCTTTGTTTATGCTCTTCACATATGTTGTTCTATTTCATGTATATAATTATATACACATTGCATGTTGTGTAGTGCCTATATTATATTTCTTTCTTCTTCTTCTTTCTTTGATCCTTAGCCGCCGACCGTCAAAGCAGTCAGTGGCCATCACGCCTAGTGGCGTCTTGTAGGGCAACAACAAATTGATTCCACTTTGCTCGGTCGGCGGCCATCCTTTGTACAGTGCCCCAACTCTGGTTCATTCTTTGCATCTCAGCCTCCACAGTCCTCCGCCAGGTTGTTTTTGGTCGGCCTCTCTTTCGTTTTCCTTCAGGGGTCCCAGGTTGTTTTTGGTCATATATATATATATATAAAGTATATATATATATATATATATATATATTTATATATTCTATTATATAATTATATAATGTATATTTATATATATTTATACATTTTATTTATATTTTATTTCTTTATACGAGTCTTATATTTCTTTATTCCTTTTGGGCCTCTCTTTCGTTTTCCTTCAGGGGTCCAAAGCTTAGCTGTTCTTGTGATGGCATCGGGGTCTCTTCTGAGGACATGGCCAACCCAGCTTTGTGAATTATCATATAAAATATATATATATATATATATATATATATATATATATATATATATATATATATATATATATATATATATATATATATATATATATATATATATATATATATATATATTTCTTTAACGAGTCTATATTTCTTATCCTTGTGGCTTACGAAGGGTGAAACCCAAAACGTCCCGCGTTTCTTGTGTACCGTTAATTTGTCAAACTGATATAATACCTTTTTAATTTGTTTACTTATATTAATAGTTAAATTATCAACCTTGCAAAGTAAGCCTATTACATCGATCAGAAAATTCTATCACAGTTCTATTGGACATGTTGGGAGTAGAATAAATGACATTCCTTGTGTTACACCAGTTTCATTTATCTGAAGAAAAAAGTGGGCTGCAGGAGGAAAAGTCATTTTCTTTCTTGATAAATAATAGTACTAACAACTTTTAGAAAGATGGGTAATGGTCTACGCTATTTGGTATGACACTGGAAGAAGTGCGTGTTGACTTCTTTGATGATAAGTCCAAGAGCACTTTGACGTCGGCCTTTTGGGCTATAACAAATGCCTTTGTTTTCTTTTCTTTTGTTAATGTCCCTAATTGGGAGCTGCGCTGGTGTAATGGTTACCACATTGCGCTGGCGATCAGGTGTTCAAGATTCAAGCCCGGGCGTAGCTTTTGAAGGAGTGTTTTCCACCAGGATTTTGAACGGCCCCTAAGATAAACCCTCTGTGGATGGGAAGGAGCTATGCACCTAATCGGGTTGGAAGGAAAGTCCACAGGCTCCCCAGCCTCGCATTGACATGTCATTGGGTTGAACGGCTGACAGCCCAAGTGCCGCTGGTTAAGAAAAAAAAAAAAAAATTCCCTAAGCGTATTGATTATAGGATGTTGACAAAATACTTAATATAATATATCTTGCCATAATCACTGTGGTAATATATAAACAAACACTTGCTTGACACGTTTGAACATCTACTGTCTTAATAATTTTTGGAATGAAAAAAAAAATAAAAAGCAATGTATGCAACATTTATTTGTCCATGGAAGTTAAACGAGAGTTCGTCAGTGTTTATATAGAACAAATCCTGACATAGAGTGTGAGTCATGGACAATTAACAAACACGAACGAAAAGCACTTGAGGCCACATATTTTCAGAAAAATGTTAAAAATACCATCGACAGTTAAAAAGATTAACGCTGATGTCATGAAAAGATTCTAATGCACAAAGGAAGCTTCTTCCTCCTGTTAAAAGGAAGCAATCCACGTTCTTCCAGCAAATTATCAGAGGACAACAGCTGGAATGTATCGCGACAACAGAACAGATTTAGAATTAAGAAGATACAAAGGACAAAAGCTAGAATGTATCGCGACAACAGAACAGATTTAGAATTAAGAAGAGACAAAGGACAAAAGCTAGAATATGCCGCGACATCAGAACAGATTAAGAAATAGGAAGAGACAGCGGACAAAACATGGAGATGATACTGAACAGTCTGACACGATGGCATAGAAAGAAGTCAATAACAGAATCAATAAACAGTATAACAGACAGTACGTTGTGGATCTATATTGTCTCTACTATACATTGAAAATGTAACTGTTGATTCGTATACAACTTTACTTATTGCTCACTAATAGCGCTGACTGTCCGGTCTGTCTGTAGCTCTAGGCCTCTCTTCAGTTCGACTTACTCTGCTTTATCTATCTATATCTATCATTATTGCCTTCTCAATTAATTATTATGTCGTTTTTTATACTTAATATATAACCATTAATCATTTATGAACGCCTTCATAAAAAACTCACAACATACAATTGTTTAAGAAGATTTATTGTTTCTGTTTTTCAGCACATTTAGATTTAAGCGGTAAGGACAATTTCATTGAATATATTTTTGAACGCTTTATGGAAAATAATATAAAACAATATTCACAATATAATTTTTTTAAACGAGCGCCAAGGCCTTATAGCTCTGTCTTTTCATACATCTCTCGGATTTTATTTTCTCCCACATTTGTGCTCTTTCATCTCACATTTGCTATTTCATCGTTTTGATTACTCGCGACCGGTATCTAGAGAACCGCATTAGTTCTTTCATCGGTGGTAAAATAAAGTCTTTTAACTGAGTCCCCATACCTGACATCATCGTTTGAAGTCCGCATTGCATCTTGATAAATCTGGTGAAAACACATCTGGTCATCCAAATCAGACATCTGGGCATTATACAATTTCTGTGGACTGTTGCTATCTTTGTTGCTCGGCCGCTGTCCATACAAGCGACGGGTCACCACATTGGACACCCAGCTTGGCCAGGTGAAAACGTCTCATGCTGTTTAAACCAACCGGCATGTAAATTAATGGGCGGCGTCACAGAGGGGACATGTTTGCATGCTGGCGATAATGGACGGAGGTAACAAAGAGTGCCGCCAACACACGGAGCGATAGACAATCAGAGAGTAATGTGACAGCCCTTTTGCATTGGTCAGCCAAGTGTCTCAATACGTGTTTGTCAGACGAGCCAGGCAACGAAAGTTGGTCGCGAATTACCCCACCCACTTTTGGACTGACAGGGGACAAGAGCGACCCTGGGAATGAGTGACCAGAGGGTCTCTTAGGTATTGGTTGTATGGGCGGATTTGTACGTCACCGGTCCAAGGAACCCACATTGGACTTTTAGAGATACAGTATACCGCGTAGCTCTAGCTAGAGTGAGGAGTACAGTGTTTACATTGTGAGGAAGAGATTAAATCCCTAAAACGCCTAGCCTAAATACACGTGTTTATTCAGAGTGGATAATAATTCATTTCTGGGGGAATTGTGTTCTTAAAGGATTTTGCGAAGCGAAAAAATGTTAGTAGGTCTTACACACATTATTAATACATTTTCTTACTCTTTGTTTAGTTTAACCTCACAGCTAAATGTGCGAAAGATAGAGTTTCAATTAATTCTTTTCATAACTGATTAATAAAATCAGAAGATTTTCCTAGAAGATGATAGGATGATAGGAGGTAATTAATAGTTCATATTTCACCTTTATCATCATCACAGTCTCCCATGCGCACCCACTCTCATGCACAAGATATTTAACATTATTAGAATGGAACTCAGAGATAGAGATCAATAATGAGCAGTAGTATAAATGAAAGTCAACCAGTGATGTTAAGTGTGAAAGCCTTACGAAGACTTTTGTGTGTCTTCGGCTCATCAGAAGTCTGAGTCTACACGCAACGTGTCTGACGTCTATCCAGAAATAAGTTATCAAAAAACGGACATTTGGAAAGCAGAATTTGCCATAGGACATCTTTTATTCCTCAATTAAAAAGGAATATTTTCTCACCCACAATTCAGAAGGTGGACGCAGCATTTTTCGTCACCATATACTGCTGGCTCACAAGTTCAATACATAGTTATCACAAGTTCAAATCACTTGAAAGCTTAGTATCTGAATGTCGCGAGAGGTTTGAGATGTTATTAAGAATAAGATATCCTGGACATAAAGGTGTTTCAGATGATACCAGGATAGTGCCAGATAAGAGTCTGGTCTTATCAGTAATACCCCCTTCTTTGAAGAGAGTAAGAATGTATAGACACAAAGGTAGGGTCAAGCTATGAAAGCTCCCAGAGAAGATGGTGATGTGGTACTCTGAGTCCCTAACTGCTACCTCTTCTGATCCGCCTATGTGATTATGGTATTTAATACGTTTCTGACTCTGCTAGGGGTAATTTATATAACTAAATTCACCAACAAGAACTATAATTCAAACTTAAAGAATCTAAGAGAGTCTTCTGGTGAATATGTACATTTAATTTCTCTTTTCTGTTTGGAAAGGGTTAAACTCAAATATTTTACATTAAATAAATAATAATATTTAACAAAGGTTTTCCTCTTGGGTCAAAATGTCTATCATCTTGTAGACAACTTTCACTTGCTTGATTATTCACTTGTTGGATTGTTTATTCTTATTACTATAAGTTTATAGAAACACTATACTAGTTTAATCATCATAAACTGAAGCGTTAATGTCTGTATTTGATCTGGATAAGTGTGCAGTTGCATTTACCAACTTATCTTCGTCACTACAGATGGCTCCCTTATGCTGGAAATAAGATTCATCTGAACTCGTTCCAGTAGTCTCAAACGTAATGGCTGGCACTGTATCATAGACTGGCAACTGCATTCGTTGTAACTTTCAATAAGAGCAGCCTTTTCTGATTTTGAGAGTTTTGGTTAAAGGATTAAACCTGCAATAAAATTCAAACGCAATCCCTGTATTTTTCTATCCATACCCCCTCTTATGACACAGACGGGGACGAAAGACAGTTTCAGATAAGCGTGCTAGCAGATACACAAGGTATAGTATAGCATCAACAATCATTTTAATTCAAAGTGATCACAATTTACTTCTACCTTCTTAATTATAAGTATGTTCCCATGATTCGCTTCCATACAATAATTTGGTTGTGAGTAAAACTGTGAAATAATATGTCAAACGATACTGTGAATCAACCCCTTTCATCCTTCTTTATGTTCCTGTCAGGTGTCTCATTCCATTCAAGAAATATTTCTTTAAATACATTTACCAACTTACAGACACAATTAGCCATATTTCTCAATATTTAAATATTTCCGAAGCCGGGCTTTGCCTCTAGAAGTACATGTGAGCCTGTAAGTTTCACCAGAAGACACAGTCCATTCCTATCACATCTTATACACATTGTATCTCACAGTTGGAATTATCAATATAATTACATACAATTACGAGAATATACGAGCACATTTAAATATAAATAGATTCGTTCTTACCCTCAGGTACACACACACAAACTAGCCCCCAATGGTTGAATAAGGTCTGCTACCAAGTGCAGAAAGGCAAACGCTGGCATTAATATATGCTCTGCTTTCCCTTGCTTGCTGTGTTTTTCAAATCGTGACTGACCCGAGTTTGTTAGGCAAGTCTGTTTATAGTCTGACCTCGGATGTACTAGACGGAATTCCCCTAAGAATGCAATAACTATCCTAAAATGTGGGTACCGTTTGGCCTTTTTGCACAATGTAGGGAAAACTACTTTTTTTAATTATCTTCGTTATTCCTGATGCGATTTTAGTCAATTAAACTTTTCATTATACCTAGAATTACGCTTTACCTATCTGTATAATAATCCTTTTGGTTACTACTTGCATTATCTGTTATGCATAGTTTAAACAGCTAAATTTAGGCCAACCTGAAGCTTTTAATGCATTTAACCTAAGATTTCTCCGTCCTATAATAGTATTAGTAAAAGTATTACTACGTACGGGTAGAGTAACATCCCTAATATTGTTTTGATAACCTCTGCCAAGTGGTACTTCTTCTATACTGCTATAGCAAAATTCCTAAGTTAATCATGTTACACAAAATAGGGTCTGGCCATCTTTATTCTCCCAGCAGTTGTAAACACGTTACCAAAAAACGCGTTTCCATTGGTCGGTGTATCATATCTTTTTTACAATGTATGGCGCGCCGTTAGGAGCTGAGTTATTAGAATTCGTGATGTGAAACAGACGTCATTCCACGACACTGAAGTCAAGCTAAAGAGCTCAAAAGTGGAATCTCATATTTATACCACGTGCAACATACTCTTAAGCGCATTATATGAAGCAGACTCTAAAGTATATTTTATGAATCATACGCAAGATAATGAGTTTACATATCACTAACATTTCGTGAAGATATACAGTCTGGCCAGTACCCTCGGGAGATTAGACAACAGACTTTTTTTCATATGTCAGCTATTAACTGTTGATCAAAACTATAGAGATATACTCAAATTAGTGACGGAATATATATATATATATATATATATATATATATATATATATATTATATATATATATATATTTATATATATATAGTATATATATATATATATATATATATATATATATTATATTATATATATATATCGTCAACGTTCTCAGTACGACAACAGTTTTCATCAGAACGTCCTCGACTTTAGAGATACCCCACTCGACATAACGTATGACAACTTGGACATTTTATGCATACATGTGAATCATCGTATCCATGAGAAGCATTTAGATAAACATGGGCTGTGTAGATTACTCACTATTTTAATTATCACGTATCATATAACATCATCATAATTTCGCTTTTACACCAGTTCATTCTTAATTAACTACTACTTAATTAACTGCAATTTTTAATATCTCATCTGTGTGTTTTGTTGTGTGAATCGTCTTTTACCACCATCACGTTCTAACCATTACTAAACCCTACATGCGTGGATATTTAATTAATAAACTCAACAATCGTTTGATCATTATCTAGTTTGCTAATGTATCACCCGTGCTGTCGGTGGTTACATTTTCACATATAGGAGCATGTCTCTACTCAGATGAGGTTGGAGCTTTTTTCTGTTACGGGACCTTAGGGCAGAAGTTAAAGTCGGGGGGGAAACAGAACTCTTTCCATAATTAATTAGAAAAACACTTGTCCAGTGGAAAGCATGCGCATTCCCATCTTCTTGTCCCTATCTCGAATAGGTCTTTCTCCTTTCTTAACGAGCCGATTTGTAGAGACCTTCTACCTAATATCTTCATAAGCTATTCCTGGCAAAATACTACTCTCGTAGTTGCCTCAATACGCACCACACGACGATTAGTCGAATTTAAGTTTTTTCTTTATCAACAAATAGTAATTATGAGTCGCGCTGGTGTAATGGTTAAGACGTTGCGCTCTAGCGACAAGGTTATTCGAAGGTTCAAGCCGGGCGCCGGCATTTGTAGGAGTGTTCATCGACCGGGAATTTGACTGAATAACCTGGAACGGCTTCCTGCAGATAAAAACCCTCTGTGGATGGGAAGGAGCGAAGCTCCTGACCGGGTTTGGCAGGGAAAGTCCACTGTCTCCCCAGCCTCGCAATGACATGTCATTGGGCCAAAAGGCCTGGAAAGCTCGAGTGCCGCTGGTTAGAGGAAAATAAAAAAATAACAACATTTGTGACGACAGGTCTATCCAAAGACATTTGTTACTCTATGAGCAAAATAAAATGTGCTTGTTTATTTAGTATGTCTTCCCTCTCTGATGGTGAAGAAAATCACCATTTGACTTTGATCATTTGAGCTATGACAAATGCTTTGATAATTGTCTTTTCCCCATTGTCCCCACTGAAGGTTTGTCTAATAAGATCTCTTTTTTCCATTTTTTAGCATTTCCAACAGGTGCAAACACCTATTTTTTTTTTACGGTAAGAACAATGTTTTAGATAATAGTTTAGATAATAGTTTAGACAATGTAAACAACAAAAAGAATTTCACATTAATAAGAAAGAAAATGACAAAAAATACAAATTACCTATGTGTATCGTTAACAAATGTACTACCCAGAATTCTCTGAAATAAGCCACATCGCAAAGCAAGACCATAAAATCAATCACTAAATTTCTGCCTACTTTATATTCTAAATTTTGGAAGCAGAATAAATTAGAATGCATGTGTAACAGCAAATGTATTTATCTAGAAAAAAAAAAACAGTTGACTACAGAAAGTGATTATCACGAACAGACAACGAAGCTTTAATTTCTTTTTCCATCCTACAAGCCTCTCTTTTGCTTTCATGTATCTGTTGGTTATGTCCACAAATTTTCCATCTCGGAGTTCACTTCATTGAATTTACATTAGAACGCCAATCACTCCAGATAGAGGAGCCACAGTAAATATAGTTCCTATTATTCTCAACAGAAGATTAAGAATTCTACTATCACTCAATGTTGATTGGTCTGTTTTAAATTCGCAAATGTAACACTACACTCCTCTAATTAATGCAAGGCCATCGCACTTTCCGGTCAGCGGGTTTTGCAATACTTAGCTTTACATTTTTCATCTCTCTGGAGGTTTTGATTAATGAGCACTTATTATAGTGGACTAGGATTGCGCAGATGATACATGACTACCGGGCCCCATAATCTGGATGAGATATATTACTCTGTCTGTTAAAATAGCACGCAACATAGATAATTATACTGGTACTCAGTACAAGCCAGTTCTAAGGGGTGATCAGATAAGGACGGTTTCGTGCTAATCTCGGACACAAAAAGCTAATCTCGGAAATGTTATGAAATCAACAACTGGAATGATGTAAGGGCAATTAATACAAGCCACCGCATAAAAACCATCGTCAAAAACTGTCATTGCTATGGACTCCAGTAAAAAAAAGAAAGCAGAAAGCAAAAGGAAGACAAGCTAAAAGATACCTGGCGGAGAACTGAGGAACCAGAGATGCAAAGCATGAACCAGAGGAGAAGCACCACACGAAGGTTGACTGCAGACCGAGCAAAGTGGAGACAAGTTTTGATGCTGCGCTTCAAGACACCACCAGGCGTGATGGTTACTGAATGCTTTGTTAGTCTGCAGCCAAGGACCGAAGAAGAAGAAGAAAGCATAATGTCAGAGTGGCCAGTAGTATCCTGAACTTTGCTCGAGATGAAAATGGCAGAACTGAGAGCAAGTCAAAAAGATGCATAAAACACATTTTGTTGAAGTTTTTGTGGTAAAACGTTTTTTACGCTATGGGGTAACCAGCCCCATGCCCAAACTTCATAAGTCGTTTTTTACGACATGCTTGGTAGAGTACAGTGTTACTATGCTTTGCTCCCCTTTCGGGCCCCGGTAACACACATGTGCGTAAAAACACAATAGTTTCCTCTTATTCCCCTTTCACTTCTAAATGTTCACAAAGAATCAGTATATATTTTACAGTGATGTCTCGAATAGGAGTAAAATCCACGAGCATATTATCCTAATGTAAAATGCAGCTAAAGTGTAAAATTTCAATTCTAGAAGCAGAAATTTCAGACCACAATAATAGTGATTAGTGAGAAGCCTAGAGTCAAGCTTAGATCTTGAACAATCTCTCCAGGGATTTATAACATCAGTGAAGATCAGAAATCTCAAAAACGTAAGGAAATTTCAGGAATATTTGTGGTAATACTAATCATGTATCAATATGTGTGTGCATGTATACGATTGTCCTTGGTGCTGCCAACTTCATCACGATAAACAAACGTCTACATAAACTACTGCTGTAAAACCACGTGACTAATTTTTTAAGGGCTTTCTAAAAGAGGACCAACCACTGTGGTGGCTCCATATTTAACAGTAAACGAAGGAAAAAAATTGATATAATATCTCTCTCTCGCTCTCTTCATATATATACATGTATATATATATATATATATATATATATATATATATATATATATATATATATATATATATTATATATATATATATATATATATATATATATATATTATATATTATATATATATATATATAATTTGTGTGTGGTTTTTTTGGTGGGTTTTTTCCTCTAAGAAGATCTCTTGGTTTAATTTTGCAGTACCGGCAACTCCACCATCAGGCTGGGTAAGGAACATGTCAACGAATGTTTATTATACGCTTTTTGGAAAATAGTTTAGACAGTATAATCAGTGACATTCTTTCACATACACGCAAACATTTTCCAATATGTATCTTAAACAAATATACTATCAATTATGCTCTAAAAAACTCCACTATGCAAAAAAGTATGTTACATATACCAGAAAGATCTAGCCCACTTTTTTTGGAATTGGTGATTACATGTGTTGACTGTAGGCTGATAATTTTACTTCCTAATTGTCACATGGAAATGATGATGATGATGATTAGTGCCGTATTCATGGTAAGGAATTGAGAGGTTTTATTTGTAAAATATATAATGCTTGTATACAAGGGCTGTCCGGAAAAGAATCGGCGATAATTAATATTAGAAAAACCGTTTGCGCGACATCGATGTAACTTGGCAGCCAAATAGAGTGGGCCTGTTATGCACATACGTGTGCAATGTTGACGTTGCTGCTACATAAAAGATGGAAGAACTGAAGGCAGCACTGGAGAGAATCAAGATGGGCAAAGCTGCAGGACATGAAGGCATAGCACCAGAAAAGGTTAAGAACATGGGAGCATCAGGCGACCTATTACTCCTGAGGGTCTTACAGGCAGCTTGGTGCAACAAGACCATACCAAAGGATTGGGAGATTGCCATCATAACACCAATTTTAAAAAAGGGTGACAATCGACAGTGTGGAAACCATAGAGGCATATCCTTTCTCATTGTCCCTGGTAAAATCTACTCTAGAATCCTAGAGCACAGACTCCGACGCCTAGCTGAGCCACAACTAGATGAGGTCCAGTGCGGATTCCGAGCGAACCGAAGTACTCAAGACCTAATCTTCATATTCAGACAGCTGAGTGAAAAGGCCCTTGAGTATAAGAGTGAGATCCATCTTTGTTTCATAGATCTGGAAAAGGCGTTTGACAGGGTCCCCTGGAGCAAACTTTGAGATTGTTTGGCAAGGAAGAACATTCCAGCACCTCTGATTCATGCTGTGGTGAAGTGGGATGTTATAAATACTTATAGGGAACTTAGTGTACTGACTGAGATCAGCTGTGAAGGTATCTATATCTATTAAGAGTAGTGTATTATAGATAACCTTACTTGCTACACATATCTATATATCTCAGTCAGAATTATTCTGGAATAGTGTGATGCTACGTTATGTGTCTAGGGTATGAGTATGGTGAAGTGTAAGTCACAACAACAGACAGATAAACAATTTAATTTAATCCACTACTCTTAACAACACTGTGACACTCACATACATATAACACTCTATGAGAATATCTTAAAGAAGTCACTCGTAACGTTTCAAATAACAATATGTATTCAGTGCTGTTAATAATGTATTTGTGTCCTGATTCAAATACAAAGGAACCAGGAATCACAATCAATTTTAATTACAAGTATATGTACAGACTTTATCAATATGAATATTGTAGTGACATATATTATTAAAAATATCCTATGTGTGTCAGTTGTGTAGTAGTAATATGAGGTAATACTGGTTTTGTTTTGTTCAAGCTCTGTTGGTATTTGTCATCATGACTTCAATAGTTTGTCTTAGGGACTAGTATTGGAGATGTT
Organism: Oreohelix idahoensis; assembly: GCA_024509875.1. NCBI lineage: Eukaryota > Metazoa > Mollusca > Gastropoda > Stylommatophora > Oreohelicidae > Oreohelix > Oreohelix idahoensis. The sequence goes on from JAMPIV010020367.1 coordinate 286,021, forward strand.
CTCAGTTCCTGATATTAAGACAATTAAATTCCCCTCTGAATGTTATTTTTACAAAGTTATTTCAAGATGAGGGGACATAATGTTGAGCTCAGCTGGCCAAGTTAGCTTATCTGGCGTGATGGCGGCAGGAAAGGACTCCTCTGCTCGAATTCTCCTCTGGGCTCTGGAGACACCTCACTGATAGCTAAAAGGACCAAGGAGTATGCTGTCCGACACTGGATTCAGCAAAGCTCTGACCAGGTGCTGCTCAGTACCATCAAGACCACTGTCCCTGAAATCAAGAAGGATGTACCTTCTACTTCATAACTAACTTAAACTCTCTTGTTACACTGATCACAACACAGCACAAACATTGAGTTCAGAGCATTAGGCCAACTGTCAGCTTCATTTGAAATACTTTATTCCAGTATTACCCTTCTTAATGGTTACTACGCCTCTGCAATTCCAGCATTATTTCTTTCTATTCAATCATCCAGGTGTCAGTGTACTGTTTGGCCATTCCATGCCGTTTTACTTCTCTCCGACACCCTCTGTTCAGGCTGGAGCATTACAGGCTTTACCTCACGTTGGCCACTGAACTACACATATATATACAGGCATAAATCAACAATTCACATTCAATTTTCATTAAAAGATATTGAATGGTTCAAGCTTACCACAATTCATACGAATAAACACAGATACGTTGATTAGCAATGAATTCTGGCACAAACTGGCACAAATTCCCATCTGCTTATCTTCCAGGCTTTTATTTAGCCAAATATAAGCTGGCTTCAACGCACTGATGCTTTATCAATCTTATTTAAACAAGTGGTTTCGAACTAACGCTCCCAAGTGTGTATATCAGCGAGTCTGACCAATGAGCCCCGTTTCGACAAGTGTTTGAAAAAATGTTACCTTTCCCCGTCTCCCCTAACAACCAAGATAGTATTTATAGTCCGACCAATCGTGGTTAGGCTTTCATTTGTTGCGCTCCAATCAATGGGGAGTTTACATGGTAGGCTATTTATGTAACGTAAGGTTTTTTCAAACACGTTATAAAAAAAATTTTATGAGCAGAAATGATTCCATGCTGTCAGGCATCCTCACTATTTTATTTTGGGTATAATTTATTAATTCCTGGACTATTTGCGTAACGTTTTACATATTATTTGTCAGCAAGCCCTAAGGAACCCAAAAATACTAATTTAAAGGAGCTACGTGGCTGCGTTCAAAATATGCAATTTCTTCTACCTCCTGTTTCGAAGATGTGCTGTCTGGGTACTGTTATGTTTTCAACCGTAAACCCATCTAATGTTATCTTTTCTAATAAGAGTTTTTTTATGATTTATAAACCTAACTCTGGGAAAGGGTAGTGTATTTTATCACTGTCCGTCTGAAAAAAAATTAGTGCATGTAGACTTACACGCGTGATGGCAGCATTTGTGTATCGCGCGACGCGTGTTGCATGCGTTCCTGATTTTCAGCCCTCCCCTCTCTCTTTATCCTTTTGTCCATCTGTTCGTTCGTTTTGGTAACGCAGTATAATTAATGTTAGGATTAATTTAGGTCATTACGCAGTACGTCTCAATGTTTTTCTTAGAAATGCAGCACACGTTTCATTGAAGAAGGCGGGTAATAATACAGTAAGCTTTTATATCAACGTGAAAGCGTTACAATTTGCAGACGAAGCAGAAAACAAGGGGGATTTCGAGTACATTCTTTGTGACAGCACTGTTATTTTCCCATTGCTCTTCTCTTTATTAATTTTATTTGTTAGGCTTTATATTTACCTAATAATTTATATATGTGGATTAGAATATTTCACGACACCTCCCCTCTTAAAACAGACATTATATGTCAGTCCTTTATTCTATATACACATAGAGAAATTTATTATTATTTCTGGGGTTTACGGTGATTCTCATCACACGGATGGCGGCTTAAAAAATCCGCTCCCAAATTGGTTTTTCCAGATATATACTCAATGCTAAAATTATATGGAGCCAGAAGTAAAGACCATCGGAGTAACCTAGAGTTCTCATGCTTAGCCTGTGCTAGAAACGATAAAGGTTTGTGATCTGTTTGCAACTTAAATGCCTTCCCATATAGATAAATATTGAATTTCTTTATTGCCCATATTACTGCAAGACATTCTTTTTCGCTAGTTGAGTAGTTGATTTCAGCTTTATTCAACTTTCTGCTAGCATATGCCACTGGGCTTAATTCCCCATCCAATGCATCTGATTTCTGTAGTAGAGTTGCACCTAACCCAATATTACTTGCATCCGTCCTTACTATGAATTCTTGACTTAAGTCAGGTAATTTCAAAATGGGTTTACTTGTGAGCTTTTCCTTCAATTCTTGGTAAGTCATTTCACATTGTGGTGTCCATGTAATGCGATCTGGAAGTCCTTTACGTGTCAATTCAGTTAACGGTGCACATATGGAATTAAAGTTCTTGATATACTTCTGGTAGAAACCACATAATGAGACAAAGGATCTCACGTCCTTCTTGGTTTGTGGTCTCGGGGCTTTCTGTAGTTTTTCTAAATTCTTTGGGTCAGGGGTCATATTTCCCTGATAAACTGTGTGTCCCAAAAATTCCAATTCTTTACATCCAACGCAACATTTGGTTGGACGGGCTGTTAAATTTGCCTCCCTAAGTCGATCAAACAGCATGTTCAGAGAGTCAATGTGTTCCTCAAATGTTTCTGTTGCTATAAGGATATCATCCATAAAATTTGTTATACAGGGATTATTCAGAGGATCCAATAATTTTCTCATCATTCTAGAGAAGACACTAGGCGCATTCTTCAATCCAAATGGCAATCTATTAAACTCATAGTGTCCTTCTGAGGTACTAAAAGCTAGGTATGGTCTAACCTCAGGCTTTACTGGAATCTGATAGTATCCTTTACTCAGATCCACTTTTGAGAAATATTTAGCTTTATTTAGTCTGGCAAACAGCTGATTTGTATCCGGCAATGGATCCACCTGTCCTTCTGTAATAGCATTCAGTCTCCTGTAATCTATACAGAGTCTATGTTCTCCAGAGGGCTTCCTTAAGAGTACAACACCGGAACTATACGAAGACTCACTGTGCGAAATAATTCCTTCCTTCAATAGATAATCTATCTCTTCCTTCAAAGCTTTCTCCTTAGCAAACGGAATCGAATATGGTTTCATACAGACAGGTGTGGAGTCTATTAGTTTCATATCATATTCCAATAGGTTTGTATGCCCTGGTCGGTCTGTTAACACCTCTGCATGATTATTTAGAACCTGTTGCACTCTCTCTTTCTGAGTTTTCGTTAAATGTGTACTGATTTTCACCTGTGCTGCTGTCTCACAGGGGTGTAATGGATATTCAAATGATGAAAGTGGTTCCTTTTTCATCTCCATGGCGATGGACAAGGTCAACAAGTGTGTCTCTTCCTGATGTTCTCTTTCCAAATATTTCTTCAGGAGATTCACATGATAGATTTTTTCTTTCCCCTTCTTATCTATCTTATAATTTGTTCTAGACACCTTCTCTAAAACTGTATATGGACCCTGCCATCCAATTTGTAACTTATTCTGACTCCCAGGCAAAAGAAGCAGTACTTTCTCTCCCACAGCCAAATTTCTGTCTTTCGCCTTCCTGTTATAATAGGCAGCATGTTTCTTCCTGGCTTGTTTCAAATTTTCATTGGCAAGTTTCCAGCCAGTTTTCAACCGAGTGGTCAGCTCATTCACAATATTGGTATGAAGATGTAATGTTTTCCTCTGCCTTTTCATCAGTCCACGTTCTTAACAAAGCTACATATGGACCTTTAATTGTGTGGACCTATTTGTCCATGCACCGGTATGGTCTCTTCCACTCGAAGCTTTATAGTGATGATTTTTCCTCCCAGAATTATCATTCACAAAACGACCGCTACCAATTTTTCTTTTGGGGCTTCTCCCCACTTAAAATTCTTGATGAGAGATTTCCTCTCTACATCCTCTTCCTCCAGTTTGTTTAAGTCCGATTGAGGGATTTTCGGCTTATCCTGGGGTAAGACATCTTTTCGCACTCTCCGCATAGTGGCCATTGTAAAACAGTTAAGTGAAGCTTGTCCGTGAAAAGGGGCTTCCCATTCCATTTGGTCCACTTTATCAAATCTATTTTTCTTTTTATTATCAGGCCTAATTTTGCTCCGGGGCGTGTCCAGGTCCTGATCCATGTTCCCACTTGTGGGTGTTCCCTCATGTGCTATGCTACACCTTTCTACAAAATTTTCAATGTCCCATCTTGCTTTGGGCCAATAATAATTATGAGCCACCTTTTGAATGATGGTACCTATCTTCTCATGGTCCCCATCTGGTTTCACATGTAGGCTCCTTATTAAGTCTGTCCTATATCTTTTTGGAAGAACCAGCTGTCCGTGACCATTGGATCTAGCTCCAGTCTTCCTATACATCAACTTGTTTTTCATGTAAAAATCTCCCTTGCCTGGAGTTGTATGACAAGTTGACAATTTTCTGAAACAAGGCTTGAGTGTTTTATCCCCAGCCTGTGCCTTCCTCATCTCTTCTGGAGTGGTATCTAACATAATATCCTCCTCCTGTCTTGAGGTCGACCTGACCTGAAGGGTTGCCATATACACAGGTTTCCTTCTGCAATAGTCAGTGTCATGATTGTCCATCTGACAATTTTTACACCACCTTTTTCCTTGGTTGAAAGATTTTCTTTCATTATATTTCCTTTCATCGAATTGTGGGAATTTATTTTTATTTTCATACCGTGGCCTATCAAATTGGTGCTTACCTTTATTTTGATCCCTAGGATCAAATTTATTAAAGTTCTGTGGTGCCCTAAAGTTGTCCACCTGTTTCTTTTTATTACCTGTTACCTCTGCTTGAGCTGCTTGATACCTTTCAGCAACATTTAGCAACTCACCCAGCCTCTCTGCACCTTGTTCCATGAGAAACTTTCTCAGGTCTGGAGCCATGGACTCTCTTAGTTGCTCTATAAGGACCATTTCCTTAAGATCTTGGGTTTTCCCCAGAGAAGTCCATTTCTCCAAGTATGTCTCTATTCGTGCAGAGAACTGGTGATAGGTTTCACCTGACAGTAGTTTAGCATTCCTAAATTTTTTCCTGTAAAACTCTGCATTCTTTTCATACCTTAACAAAAGAGCCTGCTTTAGCATGTCATAATTTTCCTGATCACCTCTGCTCATTTTTGCAAAAACTTCATAAGCTGCCCCACGAAGTCCCTGAGATAACTTTAAGCTCCACCTTTCTCTCTCTAACCCATACGTGGTAGCTAATAGCTCATACCTATTCAGGTAGCTCTCTATATCATCGTCTTTCTCAACAAAATGATCTAAATGAAAATTCATAGCTGAGGTTGAGGCTCCTTGAGTAACCGTAGCATCAGAGGCAAAGGGACTGGCACCATTTTCAGGAGCATGGCCTTGAAACTCAAACTCCCTTAGTCGTAACTCATGTTCCCTTTGTAATCTTTTATCTTCTGCTTCCCTTTCTGCAGCTAATTCCTGTCTTCTCTTTCTGCAGTCAATCTTCTTTCTTCTGCTTCCAATTTCTTAGCCTCAGCCTCAATCTGCAACCTCTTAATTTCCTTGTCAGCCTCTAACTTTCTTTCGGCTTCAAACCTTCTTTCTTCGCGTTCAATAAATTTGTCACATTCCGTAGTAACATAGGCAACCATAACTTGCCCATCTAATCCTAACTCTTTTGCAGTCTGAACAGCAGCAGCAGATCGAAACTTGGCCAGGTCCGCCATTGTCTATCATGTAAATTTCTACAATGTCTAACCAACAATTCAAATTCTAAATATATATATAATGGACAACACAGGCACCGTGAGCTCAACCTTATTTTATTCCACCCAAGGATACCTTTTAATTCTTATATTCCCTGAAGTGAATTACCCCCAATATTTTTAATAGGGAAAGATTCAAAATCCCAAGAGCGAGACCCCAATATATGTGGTGAAGTGGGATGTTATAAAATACTTATAGGGAACTTAGTGTACTGACTGAGATCAGCTGTGAAGGTATCTATATCTATTAAGAGTAGTGTATTATAGATAACCTTACTTGCTACCACATATCTATATATCTCAGTCAGAATTATTCTGGAATAGTGTGATGCTACGTTATGTGTCTAGGGTATGAGTATGGTGAAGTGTAAGTCACAACAACAGACAGATAAACAATTTAATTTAATCCACTACTCTTAACAACACTGTGACACTCACATACATATAACACTCTATGAGAATATCTTAAAGAAGTCACTCGTAACGTTTCAAATAACAATATGTATTCAGTGCTGTTAATAATGTATTTGTGTCCTGATTCAAATACAAAGGAACCAGGAATCACAATCAATTTTAATTACAAGTATATGTACAGACTTTATCAATATGAATATTGTAGTGACATATATTATTAAAAATATCCTATGTGTGTCAGTTGTGTAGTAGTAATATGAGGTAATACTGGTTTTGTTTTGTTCAAGCTCTGTTGGTATTTGTCATCATGACTTCAATAGTTTGTCTTAGGGACTAGTATTGGAGATGTTCTCAGTTCCTGATATTAAGACAATTAAATTCCCCTCTGAATGTTATTTTTACAAAGTTATTTCAAGATGAGGGGACATAATGTTGAGCTCAGCTGGCCAAGTTAGCTTATCTGGCGTGATGGCGGCAGGAAAGGACTCCTCTGCTCGAATTCTCCTCTGGGCTCTGGAGACACCTCACTGATAGCTAAAAGGACCAAGGAGTATGCTGTCCGACACTGGATTCAGCAAAGCTCTGACCAGGTGCTGCTCAGTACCATCAAGACCACTGTCCCTGAAATCAAGAAGGATGTACCTTCTACTTCATAACTAACTTAAACTCTCTTGTTACACTGATCACAACACAGCACAAACATTGAGTTCAGAGCATTAGGCCAACTGTCAGCTTCATTTGAAATACTTTATTCCAGTATTACCCTTCTTAATGGTTACTACGCCTCTGCAATTCCAGCATTATTTCTTTCTATTCAATCATCCAGGTGTCAGTGTACTGTTTGGCCATTCCATGCCGTTTTACTTCTCTCCGACACCCTCTGTTCAGGCTGGAGCATTACAGGCTTTACCTCACGTTGGCCACTGAACTACACATATATATACAGGCATAAATCAACAATTCACATTCAATTTTCATTAAAAGATATTGAATGGTTCAAGCTTACCACAATTCATACGAATAAACACAGATACGTTGATTAGCAATGAATTCTGGCACAAACTGGCACAAATTCCCATCTGCTTATCTTCCAGGCTTTTATTTAGCCAAATATAAGCTGGCTTCAACGCACTGATGCTTTATCAATCTTATTTAAACAAGTGGTTTCGAACTAACGCTCCCAAGTGTGTATATCAGCGAGTCTGACCAATGAGCCCGTTTCGACAAGTGTTTGAAAAAATGTTACCTTTCCCCGTCTCCCCTAACAACCAAGATAGTATTTATAGTCCGACCAATCGTGGTTAGGCTTTCATTTGTTGCGCTCCAATCAATGGGGAGTTTACATGGTAGGCTATTTATGTAACGTAAGGTTTTTTCAAACACGTTATAAAAAAAATTTTATGAGCAGAAATGATTCCATGCTGTCAGGCATCCTCACTATTTTATTTTGGGTATAATTTATTAATTCCTGGACTATTTGCGTAACGTTTTACATATTATTTGTCAGCAAGCCCTAAGGAACCCAAAAATACTAATTTAAAGGAGCTACGTGGCTGCGTTCAAAATATGCAATTTCTTCTACCTCCTGTTTCGAAGATGTGCTGTCTGGGTACTGTTATGTTTTCAACCGTAAACCCATCTAATGTTATCTTTTTCTAATAAGAGTTTTTTATGATTTATAAACCTAACTCTGGGAAAGGGTAGTGTATTTTATCACTGTCCGTCTGAAAAAAAATTAGTGCATGTAGACTTACACGCGTGATGGCAGCATTTGTGTATCGCGCGACGCGTGTTGCATGCGTTCCTGATTTTCAGCCCTCCCCTCTCTCTTTATCCTTTTGTCCATCTGTTCGTTCGTTTTGGTAACGCAGTATAATTAATGTTAGGATTAATTTAGGTCATTACGCAGTACGTCTCAATGTTTTTTTCCAAGAAATGCAGCACACGTTTCATTGAAGAAGGCGGGTAATAATACAGTAAGCTTTTATATCAACGTGAAAGCGTTACAATTTGCAGACGAAGCAGAAAAACAAGGGGGATTTCGAGTACATTCTTTGTGACAGCACTGTTATTTTCCCATTGCTCTTCTCTTTATTAATTTTATTTGTTAGGCTTTATATTTACCTAATAATTTATATATGTGGATTAGAGTATTTCACGACACATGCTATACAGAGCTTCTACAAATCTTGCAGAAATTATGTGAGGACAGCAAACCATAAGTCAGAAGAGTTCAGGACCACCACTGGTGTAAGACAAGGTGATATCCTGTCACCTTATCTTTTCATATTTCTCATGGACGATGTTATTAAGGCATGTAAGGAGAGAACAAGAAAGTATTCAGTGGGGTACTGGAAGATGAGACAGGTCTGTATTTCGGAGCTGGCATTTGCTGATGATGTTGCCCTGATTGCTAAAACAGAGGCACATCTCCAATTCAACCTGCAAGTCTGGAAGGAAGAGCTGGAGAAGAGAGGGATGGTCATAAGCAGCTCTAAAACAAAATCCATGGTAATATCACGAGAAGAAAGAAGACATCAGATTAAGCTGGGAGAACAGGTCCTGGGGCAGGTAGACCACTTTAAATACCTCGGAGCTATTATTGACCGAAAGGGAGGCATCAAAGAAGAGTTGGCCACTCGAAAAGCAGCAGCTGGGAGACTTTTTCAGGCCATAAATCGAGGATTCCTCAGCAAGAGAGAGGTTGGTAAGAAAACGAAGATGGCTGTATACCGCTCTACCTATGTTACAGTCTTGACATATGGATGCGAGTCATGGGCAATGACTACAACCCACAAAAGCCAGATCCAAACCTCAGAAATGAGGGATCTGAGGAAGGTGGTTGAAGTAACAAGAAGAGACATGGTACGCAACCAGACGATACGTCAAGGCCTTAAATCCCACCCCCTGCAGACCCAAGTAGAACAGTCCCAACTAAGATGGTTTGGCCATGTCTGCAGAATGGGAGAAGATCGGCTACCACGACAAGCATGGGAAACAAAGAGCCAAGAATCCAGACCCCCAGGACGACCCAGAGTCCTCTGGGAGGACAACATTAGACAATCTTTGAAGGACCGAGGACTAGAATGGAACCAGGCCAGGAGGAAGACAGCCGATAGGATAGTCTGTCTGGCGCTCTCTCTTCCAAACCTCTACACCTCACGGTAGAAGGGGAACGACTAAGTAAGTAAGTAAGTAAGTAAGTAAGTAAGTAAGTATATATATATATATATATATATATATATATATATATATATATATATATATATATATATTTATATATATATTTATATAATTTGTGTGTGGTTTTTTCGTGGGATCACATTCAACAGATTCTTGCCCATCTTTGAAGCGTTTGTGCCACACCTTTATTTGTGTAGCACTCATTGCATCGTCTCTAAAAGCCTTCTGAATTATCATAATAGTTTCCATGGAGGAATGTTGAAGTTTGACGCAAAATTTGATGCAGATTCTTTGCTCTACTCGTTTAGCCATTTTGAATGCGACGACCATACGGTGCACGTGCTCACTAAACGGCTTTTAACGGTCGCACTGACTGGTGCAGCAACGTCAACATTGCACACGTATGTGCATAACAGGAAACTCTATTTGGCTGCCAAGTAACATCGATGTCGCGCAAACGGTTTTTCTAATATTAATTATGGCCGGTTCTTTTCCGGACAGCCCTCGTGTTATATAAATTGAAAGCGTATTTTCCGTCATTCCATCATTACGAAATTGTTTGACCACTTCTAGACTACCTAGAAGTCGGGAATTTGGTATGCTGATAGGTCTTAAAATATGATCCCATAGAAACATCCGAAAAACCAAAAACTTAATTTCGCGACGCAATAATTTTTCATTTTAAATTGAAGTTAGCAGCTTATTATAAAATTAAAGATTATATGTGATCTAACATTTTTAACCTTTACAATGCAGTTTTTAAAAATTGAGCAAATATTTTTGGAATATAAAATTGTTATACAATATTTCAGAATTTATGTTGCCAATATTACTATTGTTGTATAATTATAAATAAGTTCACTTTAGAAAGCGAATTGTCATTATGCATAAGATAATTACAAGAATGATATGTAGTGTCTGTGTCTGAAACGATGTGTTCATATGAATAAATTATAATCTAAAATCTTCTTTCTTTTACAACGCAGCTCTTAACAATTAAGCAAATATTTTTGGAATATAAAAATGTAAAAACAATATATAAGAATTTATATTGCTAATATTAATATGAAGACAAGACTTGGCCTCAGCTTCCATGACAAGGCTGAATGTGATTTGGAAAAGTAAAATCAGTTTTCCTGTGAAGATAAAATTATACAAATCTATTCTCTTGTATGGGCGTGAGGGCTGGACACTCACTGCAGATACGGAGCAATGGATTCAGGCTTTTGAGTATACATGTTATATAAGAATTTTGCGCATTTGCTATAAAGAGCACAAAACAAATGTCTTTGTTAGAGAGAAAATAAACACATACGTCAGTAGTGAAACGTCGAAAGCTTGTCTGGTTTAGGCATGTAACTCGTCATGACTCCCTTTCGAAAACAATCCTCCAGGGAACAGTCGAAAGTAAACGGAGAAGAGGAAGGCAAAGAAAATCCTGGGCTGATAACATCAAAGAATGGGTAGGGCACGGTTTTTCCACACTTGCTAACATAGTCTAGTTTCCACACTTGCTAACATAGTCTAGTTTCCCTCTGCTAACATAGTCTAGTTTCCACACTTGCTAACATAGTCTAGTTTCCACACTTGCTAACATAGTCTAGTTTCCACACTTGCTAACATAGTCCAGTTTCCCACTGCTAACATAGTCTAGTTTCCCACTGCTAACATAGTCTAGTTTCCCACTGCTAATATAGTCTAGTTTCCCTCTGATGAATGACATATAACATAGGAATTATTTTGCTGCTGCCCCCTGCCCCATCCACTACCTTTTACTGTCTTAGCAAATTTATTAGGCCCCTACAGCTTTCTACTAAAATGTCTATATGTTTGTTCCAATTTAGTTGTCTATCTAAAGTCATGCCCAGTATCACAACCACTTATTTAGCTACGGTGGGGGACAGGTGCTAGCTGGCTAACCCCTCACCGCTAGGGGATTACCATATTTGTAAAGATTTCACTACGGCACATAATATGGCTCGTGTCCACTAAAGTATGACTGTACAACAATGGGTGATACAATGGAAATTAGAAAAACGCTGGAATACGTTACGGAACCACTGGCAGTGTCCGGGATAGATTTGGGGTGGCCACCACGAGTTACTACCCCTGCGCAAGATCGTCATATTCTGCTGAGTCACCTAAGGAATCGTTCTCTCCCGGCAAGTCAAAAAGCAACAGCAATAGTGGGTAGACGTGGGCAATTCTCTCGAATGACAGTCATACGACGACTCAGAGATACAGGCCTTACTGCAAGACGACCTTATGTTGGGCCAAACTTGACGCACAGTCATCGTCAGCAGCGCCTGCAATGGGCAGAGCAACATGTCAGATGGACTAGACTGCAGTGGAATGCTGTCCTATTCACAGACGAGAGCAGATTCAACATATCCTTTGCTGATGGACGTATGCGGATTTGGCGACGGTGTGGAGAGCGCTTTGCAGATTCTGTGTTCGTCAGCACAACCGCTTTGGAGGTGGCAGTATTCACATTTGGGGAAGATTCAGTTTTCACCATTGCTTGCCTTTTCACGTCTTCCGTGGAAATGTTAATGCTGTGACATATCGAGATGAGGTTCTGGATGCATTGGTTGCTCCTGCGTTCACAAATTATCTAGACTTGCAACCTCTCCAGCAGGATAACGCACCTGCGCACACCGCATGCATTACGCAGCAATATCTACAGCAGCAGAACATTGTGACGATTGATTGGCCTGCCCTATCACCAGACATGTCCCCTATAGAACATCTGTGGGACGAGCTTGGACGCAGAGTCTACAGGCAAGGTTCTCCAGCTAATCTGCAACAGCTCGAAGCTGCTCTTACACGTGAATGGGACTTGATTCCCCGGAATTTCCTTCAGAGACTTGTGCGTTCCATGCGGAGCCGCTGCCAAGCTTGTTTGCAAGCACACGGTGGACATACCAGATAGTGAGGATAGTGTGAATGAATGTTTTTATTGGTTGCATTTTTGGTTTTCTCCCTTGCCTGCACAGAATGCAATGAATTTCATAACAATGAAATGTACAAATTAATGACCAGCATGGATTCATAGGGAAATGAATAAAGATTCCAAATATGTAAACTTGTAAACAGTTATATTTAAATTTCACACTCTGTTCCTGGATTATACAGGTCGTGCGTTTTTAATGTGCTTTAGTATAAATATAAGTGCAGATATAACACCAGGTAAGATGGCTACCCAGGCCTCTATCGTGAGCTTCGTTCAATCGAGCGACAACCAAAATGGTACTGTCGAACTGACGGTCAAACTAAGGATTTACAAACATACTCATTATGCATAGAACTAGCACTGGGGAAAACAAACACCTCTCTAGAATAACTAACTCTAGGAAAAGAGTTATATGACGGGCACTGTATCATATACTCCAAAGAACACGGCAGCCTCAAGCTAGAAACAATCTGCGTCCACCCAGCGCCGCAGTCTGGACTCTAATAATCTCTTTATTTTTGGCGCACTGGTCACATGAAACCATCGTTCGGCTATTCTCGTCGGCTTCCGACCGGCTTCCCTTGTCACTAACAAGCAAGCAAACACAAAATAGCCATGTGACACCCAGGAATCGAGTTGCTGGGGAGGTACACATTTACTGCCCTTAATGGTTACGTTGATTTTGTTATTTAAAAAAAAAAATATTTTCCATTGTTGAAAATTAAACGAACTGTTTTGTTAACATTTGTTTGAAAGTCCCAACGTTTCATCCAATCTGAAACTTTGTCTACTTGTTTTTGCAGTATTTTATAAACATGGTACATGTTTTTTTTTCAGACAGCCAAATAGCACAGTCATCTGTGAAATGCGATAGTGCATTTTTAATGTCACTAACTTCATCAATCAGATCATTTAAACAATTTGTCAAAATTGTAGGTGAAATTGCTGATCCCTGCGGAATTCCATTTTATTGTCACAAATTTCACACTTATCGTTGTTCACTTGTACTGCAAAACACCTATCCTGTAAAAAGTTTTCTAGACACTTATAACTTATTTGCTTAATGTCCATCTGTTTTTATCTTGTGAAGAGCTTATCTCTCCAGCATTCATCATATGCTCTAGCGACATCCAAGAATACTGCTAATGTTTTCTCTTGCATCCTAACTTGACTTCGTTTTCTAATCTTACAATCTTACAATTTGGTCTACTCTACTTCTGTCTGCAATGAAACCATTTGAGGTTTGGGCTACATCGCTGATTTTGTTTGTCTAGGTAGAATGTAACTCTTTTGTTAACAACAGTCTCCAGAATTGTGCCTAGTTGTGATGTTTAAGAGATAAGCTTATACGAACTTACATCATGGGCTTCCTTATCAGGTTTTATGATGGATACTATTATAGCTTTTTTCCATGCTTTAGGTATCTTGCCTAAGCTCCAGATTTTGTTATGAAGGGAAGTCCTTATTTTTATAGTTTTTTTAAAAATTCATTTTTAATTAAGTTTGTCTTGTAACACTTCCCAATTTGAATTGGCTAGATTGTTGGTTGACGTGCTTATATCGATTGGTAAATCTGCCTCGTTAACATGTGGATTAATTCTAGTTTCTGGTCCATCATTTAGTATTAGCAGTTAATATTGGTGTCTTCATCGATTTCACAAAAGCCTTCGATCGAGTCTGGCATGAAGGCTTATGGCAAATAATGAGAAAATTCAATTTTGATACCAACATCATAGATATCATTGAAGCACTATACAAGGACGCAAGCAGTGCTGTTTTTGCAAGCAATGACATTGAAGAATTTTTCAAAACAACTTTAGGAGTTTGCCAGGGATGTATCCTATCCCCAGTGCTCTTTAATATATACTAGAACATATTATGCAGGAGGCTCTCTACGATTATAAAACAACCATATCAATTGGAGGCCGACCTCTCTGCAATCTACGTTTTGCTGATGATATCGATCTGATAGCTGTAACAGAATCAGAACTTCAAGACCTTACCTTTAGACTGGAGAAAGTAACAAGAACGTATGGGATGGAAATTAATATAGAAAAAGCAAGATATTGGTGAATAGCCATAAGAAACATTACGTTAAATGGGCAAACGTTAGAAGAAATTACTTACTTAGTCGTACTTAGTCGTTCCCGTTCTACCGTGAGGTGTAGAGGTTTGGAAGAGAGAGCGCCAGACTATCATATCGGCTGTCTTCCTCCTGGCCTGGTTCCATTCTAGTCCTCGGTCTTTCAAAGATTGTCTAATGTTGTCCTCCCAGCGGACTCTGGGTCGTCCTGGGGGTCTGGATCCCTGGTTCTTTGTTTCCCATTCCTTTCGTGGTAGCCGATCTTCTCCCATTCTGCAGACATGGCCAAACCATCTTAGTTGGGACTGATCTACTTGGGTCTGCAGAGGGTTGCATTTTAGGCCTTGACGTATACGTCTGGTTGCGGACCATGTCTCTTCTTGTTACTTCAACCACCTTCCTCAGATACCTCATTTCTGAGGTTTGGATCTGGCTTTTGTGGGTTGTAGCCATTGCCCATGACTCGCATCCATATGTCAAGACTGGGACATAGGTGGAGCGGTATACAGCCATCTTCGTTTTCTTACCAACCTTTCTCTTGCTGAGGAATCCTCGATTTATATCCTGAAAAAAGTCTCCTAGCTGCTGCTTTTCGAGTGGCCAACTCTTCTTTGATGCCTCCATTTCGATCTATAATAGCTCCGAGGTATTTAAAGTGGTCGACCTGCTCCAGGACCTGTTCTCCCAGCTTAATTTGATGTCTTCTTTCTTCTTTCACCATGGATTTTGTTTTAGAGCTACTTATGACCATCCCTCTCTTCTCCAGCTCTTCCTTCCAGACTTGCAGGTTGGACTGGAGATGTGCCTCTGATTTAGCAATCAGGGCAACATCATCAGCAAATGCCAGCTCTGAAAAACAGACCTGACTCATCTTTCAATACCCCACTGAATACTTTCTTGTTTTCTCCTTACATGACTTGATAACATCGTCCGTGAGGATTATGAAAAGATAAGGTGACAGGATATCACCTTGTCTTACACCAGTGGTGGTCCTGAACTCTTCTGACTTATGGTTTGCTGTACTCACATAATTCCTGCAAGACTTGTAGAAACTCTGTATAGCATGAATCAGAGGTGCTGGAATGTTCTTCCTTGCCAAACAGTCCCAAAGTTTGCTCCAGGGGACCCTGTCAAACGCCTTTTCCAGATCTATGAAACAAATATGGATCTCACTCTTATACTCAAGGGCCTTTTCACTCAGCTGTCTTAGTGTGAAGATTAGGTCTTGAGTACTTCGGTTCGCTCGGAATCTGCACTGGACCTCATCCAATTGTGGCTCAGCTAGGCGTCGGAGTCTGTGCTCTAGGATTCTAGAGTAGATTTTACCAGGGACACTGAGAAGGGATATGCCTCTATGGTGTTATGATGGCAATCTCCCAATCCTTTGGAATGGTCTTGTTGCACCATGCTGCCTGTAGGATCCTTAAGAGTATTAGGTCGCCTGATTCTCCCATGTACTTAACCATTTCTGGATTATACCATCATGCCCTGCTGCTTTGCCCATCTTGATTTTCTCCAGTGCTGCCTTCAGTTCTTCCATCTTTATGTCATCTTCATCACCATTTGTTTCCTCTTCTGTGCTAATGGTTGTCCTTTCTGATGCTTGACTTTGCTCACCATCAAGGAGTTCTGAGAAATATTCTTTCCATCTTTCCATTACTTCCTTCGGGGCAGTAAACAATTTGCCTTGCTTGACCTTTATAAATTTGAGAGGGCATTGTTTTTCTTTCCTCATGTTCTTTAGGGTCTTATAGAACAATTTCTGGTTTTCTTGCGCATCTTTTTCTAGCTTTTCTCCAAATTCTTCGCTGGACTTCTGTTTTGCTGCTAGCACCTTGTTCTTTGCTTCTGTTCTGAGTATCACATATTCTCTATATTTCTCTATTTGTCCTGCTGTGTTTTTAGCTCCTAAGTATTAGAAGAAGTTAACACCTTTAAATATCTCGGGTCCACTATATGTAGTTATGGAAGATCAAATAAAGAAATCAAGACAAGACTTGAGATGGCCTCAGTTGCCATGACAAGGCTGAATGTGATCTGGAAAAGTAACATCAGTTTTCCTGTGAAGATCAAATTATACAAATCACTTGTATTATCTATTCTCGTGTATGGGTGTGAGGGCTGGACACTCACTGCAGATACGGAGCGAATGATTCAGGCTTTCGAGCATAAATTTTATAGAAGAATTTTGCGCATTTGCTATAAAGAGCACAAAACAAATGTCTATGTTAGAGAGAAGATAAACACATATGCAGGCCACCAAGAACCACTTTGGCAGTAGTGAAACGTCGAAAACTTGCCTGGTTTGGGCATGTAACTCGTCATGATTCTCTTTCGAAAACGATCCTCCAGGGAACTGTCGAAGGTAAACGGAGAAGAAGAAGGCAAAGAAAATCCTGGGCTGATAACATCAAAGAATGGGCAGGACTCGGTTTTTCCAACCTTGTAAGCATTGCTGAGAATAGAGAGCAGTGGAGGACCCTGTCTGCTGATGCTTCCACCATGACACCCCTACGACCCATGACGGGTTACGGGTTGAGATGATGATGATTGGTGTCTATAAAGTCAAGTAGGCACTTTCCTGCGTTGTCCCAATGACGTCCACCCCAGGAATTAAAATCGCCTACTATGACCGTTCACGGGCTACGTCTGGTGCTTATGGCTAATATATCTTCTTCTTTAAATGTGCCAATCTTACCGTACTTGATTTTTAGATTGGATGGTTGACTCGCTATTGTGACCTGAATATCCTATATGTTTGTTGTATCAAATATTTCCCAGTCTAAAATTGTAAGTGTGTCGTTCACAAAGAATGCTGCATCCTTTCCTTTCCCGTGTTTGCTATCGTGTCTGCCTCACTATCTTAAAACCCTTGCAACTATATGTACTATTAGGGTCTAAATATGCCTCTTCACTTATGAGGGAGCACGTTCTTTACATATACAGCTTGCCCTCGACATGCCAGGCCCACTCCCGTTTGTGCAGCATTTATAGCCTGGGAATCGATGTTGACCTGCTTTTTCAAATGTGTTTCTTGGAACACTAGGATGTCGAAATCATGCGACACTTTTTGAAGTATAGCCGATCGTTAGTTGGCGCTCCCACAGTTACAGTAGCATACGCGTATATAGTTAAGTGATAGCCTGTCAGCATTTCTCCGAAGCTTCCTCTTGCCAGTTCTTATCCTCATCTTCTTCCTCTTCTGTCCCCTATCTCTTTTTCTGCATCCATTTTCGGTCTTACCATTAGCTGAGGTTATCGGCAACGGGGACGGCCCCCGTAGCTCTGGCGATGATTCTGTTTTGATAATGTATCCTTTAATTCGTGTTATAAATAAGTGGAAACATCCGGTCACCCTAGTAGAGCCACCATACCAGGGAAGAGGCAAGCAATGTCTCTGAGGAGTCCTTCTGCCTGGTGCCGACCTGCCCCCCCCCCCCCCCCCCCCCTTAACATCCAATGTTCAAGGTTGCTCACTCAGCTGCATTTAGTCCCTCGGCGTATTGAATCACCTTACACTTGGGGTAATTCTTTATGACTGTGACATATTATGATAATAGCTTTCATATATTTATTTCATTATCTACACTTTTCTTTTACCTAGCTTTCATCTACGCACGTTTGTTAACATAAAACCCTCCTAAAATCAGAGATCTGTCTCTTTTTCTAATTTAGCACGCCTAATTTATTTCTGTTCTCTATTTCATTTGATGAATGTTTACCAGCAGACCTATTAGCTAACGTAGAGCCGGTTACCTGTAATTAAACGCCAGCGATTGAAAATCGTGGTAATAGGATTAGGCAGCGATCAGGGGAAATAATTTGAGTAAGAATGGGCAGATAATTTTGGAACTAAGGGGAGACAGTTTCTATTACCTTCCCTGAATCCGTTCGTTGAAAGGTAATTAAACACGGTGAGAATAGCAAGATCAAAGGATGGGCTTCGCTCGATTTCGCTCGATTGCCAGCGACTGCAAGCGGTAAAAGGCGTGAAAATTCTCTCTGATTCGCAGATTGAACGAGGAAAAGACGAAATCTAAACGTAGGCTTTAAAAGTAACAAGGCTGAGCGAAGTTCTGGAAATTTAATATATATTCTCCAGCTTTTAAAATCCATTATTCAGTACTCCAAAGATTTTAAAGACATCTAGCTTCGGTTTCTAGAATCCCTTGTATTACTGAAGTTTCTTAGTTTTTCGTTGGAGATAGGCTTAGAAGTTTGTGTTAAGGTAATTATATTTACTAATATTTTTGAGTGATTTAAGTGGTAAAACCATCAATTATATTTTACTAGTTTTTTTCTGTGCAAAGTAATTTACTAGATAGGTCCGTCATTTATATTTCTCTAGGTTTTACTGTGTTACAGTGGCTAGCAGAACAAATAATAATTTCTAGCTAAACTATGCCAGCTATAAAATAAATTTAATTAATTGCTATCAACCAGTCAGATAATATTTTAATTAACTAGTAAATACACTGTTCATTTCGAATATTGACGAAATATATAAATATTTCTAATTCATGATGATTATGTTTTTTAAATGACTAGAATTTATTTCACGGGAAGTTTTAGACGATGAGACAAGCTCTAAGCTTGTAGTTTATAAATTAAAGTTAAATAACCGAAGTGGATAAATATCATATTTTACGTGGGTTAAGGATAGGATTGAGAATACTATATTATGGTTAAGTTTTTGTATTTTTTCTTCTTTACACAGTATTGGGTCAAACCCTAAACCTTACCAGCGGCTTCCATATAAATCTGAGAGTAACCATTCAAAAGAACAATTTAATTAGTATCTGGGTTTCTTCAAGGTAAACCTGTCTGAGTGACTCTGTAACTGGGCATATAGATCCAGATATTTTTTTCCAATTTCATTTACAGTCACCGTTGCGGCGACCTAACAAACATTAACATTTCCCGACTTTTGACCATTTGTGGTGTGACAAGGAATTTTTATACTGAGAGAAGTTACCGACCTGACATTTCCTATGTACTGGAAACCACAAGCTATTGACACTGTGAGCGCTGTTAAATTTCTTACCTGGACAAATTAAATGTGACATAAACAGTAACGCTAAATAAAAATAACAAAGTGAACGCTCCCCGGAGAAGTTAAGTTAATCTGTCTTTGAGGAGCTGGGGTTCTCTTTGCCAAAAATAACACTGGATTTGCTGTGTGTGTGTGTGTGTGTGTGTGTCTGTGTGTGTGCTAAAGATTGTCCCAGAAGATATAACACAAGTATTAGGTAAGACAGAATGTTCGTGGCTACGGTTGTCTGAGAAGAGAGGAAGGATGAATGAATAATTCTCATATGTATATCTTGTAGAATCCATGTACTCACTTGGTGTATTTTTTAATGCAAGTTTTGCTAATGCTGTCCCTTTCAGAATAGATTAATTGAATAAAATGAATCATTCTGATATAAACTCTGTTCTTTACTGTAGAGGGAAATACTAGACCATAGCGTATAAATCGTTGACTCTTTGTGGTTAATAACTTTCTTTTAACGGGATCTTGTCTCAACAGAGGGAGGGAGGATTACACCTATGAATCTAACTCTTTAATTAATTCATTAACTATTGTTTATTTGTATTTGATTGATATTCAAAAATATTGCTGTTGCGAAGTTTCTTTATGATAAATAAAATTTACAAAAACTTTATTTACATGAGTTGGTCAATGTTAAGTCATGTTTTCGAGTGGGAGTTAAGTGTTTGGGATTCTTACGTACGGGTCTGATTTTTCATAGACACGCTAGTAAGCACGTTTAATGTTATGAGAGGATTTTTTATTTGGGTGCTTTGTGTACTATATTTTTGAAACATAGCTCAACTGAGTATGTGTTTGTTAGTTTTTTAAAAATAAAGAAAGTGTTCAAATGTTCTTAGTAGTAGTTGAGGGAGAGATACGTATAGCTGAGCTCACATCTCAAGCTGTTAGTTCGCGCTTGAGCAAAGATTTACTGAGTTGTACTGGGAAACTATAATCTCGGTCATTGGGTATCTGGGAGAGCTTCGAGACGGGGATAGTCTCGCTAGTGTGTCCAGAGTGTGTTTTGAAGGGAAGAGATTTGATATATATATATATATATATATATATATATATATATATATATATATATATATATATATATATATATATATATATATATATATATATATATATATACTATTCAAATGTCATGGATTTTCGGCTATTACAATGTATGATGTATCGCTGTTCATGCAATCGAAGTCATTATGGATTATTAGCACATGTGTGCCATTGTAACGTTTTCAACAAGTGAAATCATTATGGATTATTAGTACAAGTTTGCCATTGTAACGTTTTCAAAAAGTGAAGTCATTATGGATTATTAGCATATTTTTGCCATTGTAAAGTTTTCAACAAGTGAAGTCATTATGGATTATTAGCACATGTTTGAAATTTTAACGTTTTCAACAATTGACTAATCCTTGATTCGCTATTCATGCGATCTGAGTCATTTTATAACCTGTGACAATGTACTGACCGTGATGTCAATGTTGCTGTGATCAATAAACGATGTATGCGTTGGAAAAACCTTATTCGTTTTACACGTTGGTGGATTTACTGACATTACGTTACTGTTGTGTGGGTGAAAACATAATATAGACCTAACTCAAGAACTCATGACATTCGCCCATTATATTTACACACCGATCGGCCACTGCAGTAAGCCCGACATTGATGACAACAACCTTGTCAGTGGTACTACACCACAACACCCACCACAAACAATCAACAATAACAGAAAACACTAACAAAACAGCCTGTAACGTAATTACCACAGTAACAGTCAGCTTGTCCCAACATATTCCTACATCCATTAAGATAGTTTTCACGTTTGTGCGTCTAATTGTCGTCACTTATCTGTGTGTGTGTACAGGTGAGTGGTTGAATATAGATATATATATATATATATATATATATATATATATATATATATATATATATATATATATATATATATATATATATATATATAGGAAAACTGTCTGATCTACGAATCTCAGTCGTAATCAATAGGCTGGATAGATTATCTCTCAAATCCAGGGACAGACTTTACCTTTCACCATTTCACTCGTGAAAAAAAATCTATTTCTTTACCTTATCTCCCACTGAGCTATCACCCGTTCTAGTTCTATTCAGACGGGACCATAATTGATCTTAAATACCTATCAAAAATCTACGACAATGACCAATATCTTAGAGTGTGCTTCACACGTGCTACGCTTGCTTCAAACATGGCAATGATGGCATCAATTTCCCAAATGACGTTACGAACGCCTTAAGATGGCGACGAAAATACTGACATTACAAATTTCTACCTTTTTTGTACTGTTGAACCATGTGCTGACTTGAGTTCTACCGACCTTATTTCAGTTCTGTACTAGAAACACGTGAAACTCTATGTTAGGCCGGGCATTATAATTCGTATGTGACAATTTTGTTGACAACACCATTGTAAGCGAAGAAATTTCACGTCATTTTGTGTTATATATTGAGAATAATTTGTATTTTACATGTGTTACATGTTGTGAATGTTAAGTGAGTGTTCGTCATCTTGCTCTGTCACTCTTTAAAGATATGTACTAATATGATCAAATCTCTCTCTCTCTCTATCTCTCTCTCTCTCTCTCTCTCTCTCTCTCTCTCTCTCTCTCTCTCTCTCTCTCTCTCTCTCTCTCTCTCTCTCACTCTGTCTTCTACTCAATAATTTCTTGAATTGTTTTTTGTGTACCCCTAATACATTAGGTGTAAGAATTAGTTTTGTTTTTCATTTTGTTCGGGTTATCACAGAATACCCACGGGCAATGATATTTTCATGAAGCGTGCGTATATATATATATATATATATATATATATATATATATATATATATATATATATATATATTATATATATATATATATATATATATATATATATATATATATATATATATATATATGTTAACCATCTTCTGAATCCAATTTCTCTTGTTTTTACTTTACACCTTCAACTTTTATTGCTTAGTCATTAGAGAACGTCTTTAGAAATAACAGGCAATAAATTGTTTTGGATAAAATATATTTTTTTCATTTTTCAGCGTACTTAGGAGACCCAGATCTCAAAAGTAAGTATCGCGAGAGGTATGAGATGTTATTAAGAATAAGATATCCTGGACATAAAGATGTATCAGCTGATACCAGGATAGTGCCAGATAAGAGTCTGGTCTTATTAGTAATACCCCCTTCTCTGAAGAGAGTAAGGGTGTATAGACACAAAGGTAGGGTCAAGCTATGCAAGTTCCCAGAGAAGATGATGTTGTAGTACTCTGAGTCCCTAACTGCTACCTCTTATGATCCGCCTCTGTGGTTATGGTATTTACTATGTTTCTGACTCTGCTAGGGGTAATTTATATATACTTATATATATATACTTATATATATACTTATATATAAGAAAGTCTTCTGGTGAATATGTACAATTTAATTAAACAGTTTCTCTGTTCTGTTTGAAAAGGGTTAAACTCAAATATTTTACAACATTAAATAAAAAATAGTAGTTAAATGTTTATTTTTTGGTTAAAAATGTCTGTTATCTTGTAGACACTGTCACTCGCTTGATTGCTCACTGGTATGATTGCTTATTATTAGTAATATAAGTTTATAGAAACACTATACTAGTTTTGTCATCAAAAACTGGATGCGTTTTTAGTTGTTATTAACACTGGATAAGCTGCCCAGTTTCTCAATGCAACTTAACTTGGTCACTGCAGATGGCTCCCTTTAGATGCTGGATATATGATTCATCTGAACTCGTTCCAGTAGTCACATACGCAATGGCTGGCACTGTATTATAGACTGGCACTGCATTCATTGTAACATTCAATAAGAGCAGCCTCCTCTGGTTTTTTGAAACTTTTGGTTAAAGGATTAAACCTGCAATGAATTCAAACGCAATAACTGTATTTTCTATCCATACCCCTCTTATGACACAGATGGGGACGATAGACAGTTTTAGATAAGCGTGCAGCAGAAGCACAAGGTATAGAGTAGGTTTCAACAATCATTTCAATTCAAATTGATCACAATTTCCTTCTACCTTCTTAATTATAAGTATTTTCCCCATGATTCGCCTCCCTACAATAATTTGGTTGTGAGTAAAACTATTTAACAATATGTCAAATGATACTGTGACTCAATCCCTTTCATCCTTCTTTATGTTCCTGTCAAGTGTCTCATTCCATTCAAGAAATACTTCTTTAAATACCTTTCCCAACTTACAGACACAATTAGCCATCTCTCTCAATACATTTAAATATTTCCGAAGGCGGGCTTTGCCTCTAGAAGTACACATGAGCATGTAAGTTTCATCGGAAGACACAGTCCATTTCTACACAGCTTATACACATCGTATCGCACAATGGATTCATTATTGTAATTACGCACTATTTTATATATATATATATATATATATATATATATATATATATATATATATATATATATATATATATATATATATATATATATATGAATAAATTCGGTCTTACCCTCAGGTACACACACATACTGGCCCTCAATGGTGAATAAGGTTTGCTACAGTTGCAGAAAGGCAATAGCTGGCATTAATATATGCACTGCTTTCCCCTGCTTTCTTTTTTTTTTCAAATCGTGACTGACCCAAGTTTGTTAGGCGATTCTATTTATAGTCTGACCTCGTCCGTATGAGACGGAAATCCCAAAAGATGTAATAAAAATCAGAAAATGTGGGACTATGCTGCCTATCGTTCAATGTAGGAAAAATGCTTTTTAAATTATCTCCGTTATTCCTGATGCGATTTTAGTCAAGTAAAGTTTCCCTTATACTTAGAATTGGGCTTTACATATACTGAAGCACATTAAAAACGCACCACCTGTATAATCCAGGAACAGAGTGTGAAATGTAATTATAAGTGTGTACAAATTTACATATTTGGAATCTTTATTCATTTTCCTATGAATCCATGCTGGTCATTAATTTGTACATTTGATTGTTATGAAATTCATTGCATTCTGTGCAGGCAAGGGAGAAAACCAAAAATACAAAAAATGCACGTGCGTTATCCTGCTGGAGAAGCTGCAAATCTGGATAAACTGTGAACGCAGGAGCAACCAGTGCATCCAGAACCTCATCCAGAACATTTCCACGGAAGACGTGAAGAGGCAAGCGATGGTGAAAACTGAATCCTCCCCAAATGTGAATACTGCCACCTCGAAATCGGTTGACACAGCAATCTGCAAAGCGCTCTTCACACCGTCGCTAAATCCGCATACGTCCATCTGCAAAGGATATGTTGAATCTGTTCTCGTCTGTGAATAGGACAGCATTCCACTGCAGTCTAGTCCATCTGATATGTTGCTCTGCCCATTGCAGGCGCTGCTAACGATGTCTGTGAGTCAAGTTTGGCCCAACATAAGGTCGTCTTGCAGTAAGGCCTGTATCTCTGAGTCGTCGTATGACTGTCATTCGAGAGACTTGCCCATGTCTACCCACTATTGCTCTTGCTGTTTGACTTGCCGGGAGAGTACGATTCCTTAGGTGACTCAGCACAATATGACGATCTTGCGCAGGGGTAGTAACTCGTGGTTGGCCACTCCGAAGTCTATCCCGGGCACTGCCAGTCGTTCCGTAACGTTCATTGAGACGTACAATAGTGCTGTGGTGGCAATTCATCCTTCTGGCAATGGCCCGCGAGCTCATTCCGGTCTCCAACATACCAATGGCTCGTTGGCGGTCGTTTTCAGATAGTCGTGGCATTTCAAGCACATGTACTGGGTGTTTTGTCTCAACGGCCTTTTTATACCGAGTATACTGCCAGAACGCGTACACATTTTCAGGGTCATAGCTGTTGGGAATCGTGTTGCACGTGTAACTTTCATCGTTTTCATGTAGTCTGTACACACACCCGTGGGTTGAATCTTGCACTTTCCATTCCAGCAGCCATTCGCTCTCTACCTCATGGCAAACACGGGGAAAATCCATTCCCACACTTTTTTTTGCCAGCTTCTCGGCATCAGTATATATAATAGTGGTGCGTTTTTAATGTGCTTCAGTATATATACGAGGGGAGTTCAGAAAGTAATGCACAACATCGTTTTTCTCAGGAGCTGTTTATTCAAAAAGCATGAAATTTATACACAATATACATGAAGATGTGATGTAAACATCGGTATTATTCAACATAATCCCCATCAACTTGTACGGCTTTATGCCAGAGCGAAACAAGTGCATGTATTTCTAGCCCGTACCAGATTTTGTCTTGATCATGTAGCCATTTCATGGCTGCATGAATCATTCCTTCATCATCTTCAAATCTTGTCCCACGGAGTGCATCTTTAAGTGGACCAAATAGATGAAAATCAGAGGGTGCCAAATCGGGACTATAGGGTGGATTGGGTAGTACCGTCCAACCCAATTTGGTGATTGCTTCCCTTGTTGCCAGACTTGTGGGAGGTCGCGCATTGTCGTGAAGGAGAAGCAGGTCTGCTGGATTCTTGTGCGGCCGAACTCTGCGAAAAAAGTTGATTGCGTTTTTTCAATGTCTTAATGTAAGCTTCCGAATTGATTGTCTCTCCTCTTGGTATAACGTCCACAAGAATCACATCTTCAATGTCCCAAAAGACAGTGATCATGTCCTTTCCAGCTGAAGGAATTGTCTGGAATTTCTTTCTTCGTGGTGATTGCGGATGATGCCTGTCACGTAGGGTTTATATTCATTTAATTTCCTACATCTTCTTCCTATTCTTTCACATAAACTCTCTCTTTTAATATCTCTGTACTTTTTTTTTCCTGTGTATTTTTCATCCATTCGTTTTGCGAATATTATTCTTATATAATTCGCAAACTTTACCTTTTTCCTTTCTCTAAAACTGAGAATCGCGCTAGGACGATATTATGTAGATGTCAGGGCTGCAGGGCGTCAGAAGGCGTGATAAGTCGGTTCGCTGAACACAGGACGTAGCAAATCGTCTACATTCTCACCGAGCGCGCGAGCTTCTTCTCGGCATAAGTCCCGGTGAGGTGTGATACTTTACATCTGCACCGGTCAGTATCCAGACATTTGTCTGGAAAATCCCAAACTGACACGGCGCTCACTTGGGCCATGGTCAGCTGTAGTGTGAAAACTGCCCTACAATGGAGTCAGGCTGTCTGGGATTTGAAACTGACACGCGTACATCGTGGTCAGTAGGTGACAGTTACGACACGCGTTAAGCGGACGTAAATGTTGGGAGTAGGGGAGATAATTTCGCTTGGCGAAGTAAGTTTGGGCCCTTTGTCTGATTTTAAGATATTGGCCAAGTTTGAAACTTTAATTTCATTCTCGCTCATAGACTCCACAGTAGATAGGTCGCTCGAAAACAGAATAGCTGTTAGCGAAGATCTCAGTTTGTTTCGGCAATTTGTCGAACTTCTAGACTTCCAGAAATATTTTCAGCATTTTTATTCTTAAGTTGTGCGACTACCTGTAATTCTGTGGTTGAGGTAATTAATATGATAGATATATAGATTTTGTGAGTGTTAAAGTGTTTTAAATCGCTTAATTCATTTTAATCTATTTTCTTTAGCGCAGAAGAGAAATAAAGTGGTAGGCTATTATATTTTCTAGGGAAGCATTCAGTGGAAAGCAGAATAAAATTAAAATTTCTAGCTTATAACGGCAATTGTAGCTATTTATAAATTTAATTTAACTGCTAATACTCAGTCGAGTGTATTTTTCTAAACTAACGTATAAACTCTAGAATCCAGCCTCATGAATGGTGACGGAATACGCACGTGTTCTTAATTTATGAGGATTGCTGATTTTTAAATATAACTTACGTCACGGGAAGTTTAAATGATAAGCAAAGCTCTCTGCTTGCAAGTTTAAATGTAAGTTTTAACCAGTACAGATTCTGTTTATTATATTATATGTGTTATTTTTCCTCCACACAGTGAAAGTTTTGGGGTGACCCTAACTTTACCAGCACCTAGTAGTAGTTTCCATACTTGTGAAGAAATAGACAGTCCTTATTTTGAACCACGTGGGTTTTCTCAAGTAACACTGATCTGACGGTGCAAGTTAGACAGAAATACTAATATCCCTATAACGGGTTTTCAAAGACTGTAATAATAAATACTGGACCTTGGAGCCAGCACTTAATTTCTTCTAGAAACTCTATATAATTTGCTGCCTGGTGGCGTGAATATTAACAATCATTTCCCGACTAGATTATATCTTGTGGACAAATCTGTGGTGTGACTAAAGTGAATCCTATACTGAGGGAAGGCACCGACCTGACATTCATCATTTTTTTAGAAACCTACGCTATTGACACTGTGCTCTGCTAACTCCCGCGCCTGGAATAATTGTTAGGTGACTTAATCAGACATTTGAACAAATTTGCATACCCAAGTAGTCGTTCCCGGAGACTCCAAGTTAAATACGTCTTTTGGAACTGGGGACTTCTTGGCAGAAGACTGCATTTTTTTGAGTCTGTGTGAAAATCTAAAATCAATGTGTTCCAAGAGGCAGCAAGCAAAGTCGTGAGTACAAGTATGAGAAGCCATGGCGGAATGAATGAGTGTACGCTGGTTTGAGTGATATTTTTCACTATTTTATCTTTGACACCCTGTTGCTGTCCTAATTTTTTTTTCAATCTGCATAATTTGTTGCTAAGGCTAGAGTTCTTGTGTTTTTGTCTTAGGTTAAATCAGATTTTTTTTTTCAAACTCTGTGCATATAATTACGAGATAAAACAAAGAAAAACTCTTAGACTCAAACCCTATGTATCTGTGACTCGGGCGCCATCATCTGTTCTCTTAACGGGGCCGGGCTAAACCTAGAGTTAACACTATAACGGGGCTATCATCCTTGCAACATTTCCTTGATTTTTTTATGACTATGTGTATATGTATTTTCCTTGATGTACTTTCTTTGATGTTGTGAGCCGATTTTTTCCTGATAATAAAATCGCTCTTGAACTTAATAATCGTGTTTGGTCAGCTCGTTCTAGATAATATATATATCATTGTTATAGTTTTCCCACGTCTGTGTGTTTACCTGTCGTCACGTGTATGTGCGTGCCTGTGAGTGATAGAAATATACGTAATATGTATATTGGTGTAGTCTGTCTGACGCTGTAACAACTGTTGTAGAAGATAGGTGAGAGAGAGAAGAATTCTTTTCGCTTTCAGAGACAGCCACTATATCAAAATCTATCATCTCACGTGTGTGGAAATTCTATTACCTTTCACTAACTCTCACTGAGTCTATCACCTATTCAAACCTATTCAGAAGGGACCAAACCTAGTCTTAATTCTCCTATCGGAAATCTACGACAAATGAGGGCTCGTTTCCGGTCTTTGAACTTAGAATAGGAAGACGAGTACGACAAACGTGGACTCGTCTATCTGGAGTTTGAATTTAAGATTCTGTATTCTGATATAGAGTAAGAGTGTGATGTCTTGTGAGTTGTTATATCTTTAAATAATTACCCCCTAGACTAGCGATCTGTTTACGGGCGTGCTGACCACACAAACTAATAAGTTTTTTTTCCACAGCATCTTTGAATAATATACATTTTGGTTACAGGTTGATTTTGTCGGGATATATGTTAACTGCTGATTGTAATACTAAATGCTGGTAAAGGGGTGAGTGTATAACATTCACTGGGTACTGAGGCAGAACGGCGTTTGAACTAAGTTAAGGAGTGTGTTTCGGACTTTTTGTCCAGATTAATTCCCTCCCTTACCCGATCTGACTTCAGGGGCGAACTTATAGTGGATTTTTTAAAAATTAAGGGATTATTTTTCTCTTTAATTTTTGCAATATTCTTTTGCTTTTCCACTGTAGCAACTTATTTTTCAGTTGTAATCTTAACTACCATTTATTTGGCGTAGTCGTGTTTTGCATTGAGTGCTTTATTGCCGATAATAGCAGCGATAGTTAGATTTTATTTTGGAGGAGGTATCCCAGGGTTCAAGATATCATCTTTTGATTTTTTTTTGGTAAATATTTTTTTTTTCTCGTAAGTGGTAGGAACCAGGTTATTCTTTTTCCTATTTTCTATCTCCACGTGTCTCAGTCACTGACATAATATGGCCGAGAGGGCAAAGCTTAGACAACTTCTCAGGGACGAAGCGAGAGAGGAGGGACTGGAAGGAGAGGAAGCGAAAGCTTTTGTCAGAGACGAACTGGAGAGATATGATGCGGAGAGGAAAGCAGCTGAAGCTTTACAGCAGAAGAAGATGGATGAAGAAATGGAAATTCGCAGGGCGAACGAACGAGAGAAGGAGAGACAGCATGAGGAAAGAGAGAAGGAGAGACAGCATGAGGAAAGAGAGAAGGAGAGACAGCATGAGAAGGAGAGAGAAGAGAGACAGCATGAGTTAGCTCTTAAAACTCTGGAATTCCAAAGGCGTGGGGCTGCCTCTACCTCCAGCAATGGAGAGTCTTCTCCTCATTCTTCCTTAACTGACCCTGCTAGCACTCAATCTCTTCAACTAAATGCTATGTCTTTCACTCTTGAATCTTTTCCTTGTCCAAATGAGAAGATTGACACATGGTTAGAAAAATTTGAGAAAATTGCAACTCTGTACGGGTTAGAGAGGTCGCGTTGGAATATGAAACTTTCCCAGGCCCTAAAAGGTTCTGCTTATGATGTTTATTCTAAGCTGGAAAGTAGCCAACAAGACGACTACGATGTGTTGAAGAAAGCGTTACTGGAGCGCTTTGAAATGAACGCTCGCAAGTTTTTTGCAACTGTTTCGCAACAGCCGGAAAGAGAATTCTGAAACTTTTCACCAGTTCTCATCTCGTCTTAAGGGATATCTAACAAAGTGCCTTGAGCTTTCGCAGCTCCCCTCTACCTATGAAGGTCTTGAGGAACTTGTTCTAACTGAACAAATAAAGAACACTTTGTCTGCTGATACCCGGAGATTTCTCGCTGAGCAGGGGGGCAGAAAAACTTGAAGACATTTTGGAAAAGTCTGAGCGTTATCACAATGCGCTGGCTGAACTACCGGCCACAAAGCGGAAACCGACAGAGGAGCATTTTCGAAAACATAACCTAGAGCAATCTTCTCAGGCTTCTAACCAAAACAACCACAGAGAAACTGGACCTCAAAACCCCCCTCCTGAAAAATCCAAGTTCTACAAGAACAAGTACCCCAACCACCCCAAACAGTCTGATCAACCCGACCGCCCTACATGGCAGCGTAGCCAGAAAGGACAAGGTGGCAAAGGGAGAACCCCTGAGCACGGGACATATGATCAGACCGTGCACACCGAGCCTAAACGCATCGGATGCTTATTAACAGTCTCGCAAGGCGGAATTATTGACAGTGATTCCCAACCTCTTGGGGATAGACCCTCAACGCGAGGTATTGTTATTTTGAACGGTTCTCAAACTTCTTGCTTATTTGACACGGGGCTTTCTTACGATTGCATTGTTGCCAGAAACCTGGTTAAACCCGGTCAAGAGACAGGAGAGACCGTCAAACTTTGTGGAGTTCGTAAGAGTGATGCACCTACAGCGCTTCCCATCGCATTGGTGGAGATACACTCTGACTTTGTCAGAGGTGTGATCAAAGCGGCTGTTATGGATGATCCCATCTACCCAGTCATACTTGGCGGGAGATACGTGTGTATTGGGAAACCGGAAGAGCCGATTGTGGCAGCAGTAACTACAAGAGGGCAAACCAAGAAGGAACGGGAGCCCGCGCCTAATTTGTTACCTATGGAACTTAAAGAAGCGCAACAAAAGGATCCTACTTTGGCACCCTGCTTTAGGAAACTGCCCATGGCGAAGGAACCCAAACAGCACGGGGACATTTTTTCTGAGGATGGCGTACTTTATCGGAGAACGGGCAAGCCTGACCAAGGTTACAACCAGCTCCTAGTACCGAAACAGTACAGAAGCCAAATCCTAGAAATGGGGCACTCTCTTCCCTTTAGCGGACATATGGGACAGAACGCCACAAACCAACGTATAACCACTCATTATTGGTGGCCAGGAGTAAATACTGATATTATCAGATATGTCAAATCCTGTGCCCAGTGCCAACGTGTGCCACCCAAGCAACGGACACCCCCAGTCCACATGGGTGAAATGCCAATAATGGGAACACCATTCGAACGGGTTGTGATCGACATTTTAGGGCCTTTCGAAAGGACTAAAAGAAGGAACAGGTTCATCCTGACCTTAGTCGATACATGCACTTTATGGGCAGAAGCTATCCCGCTAACATGCGCAGATGCCAAGCATGTCGCAGAAGCCCTCGTGCAGATTTTCACTCGGTTGGGATTCCCTCAGCAAGTGTTGACGGATAATGGATCTCCATACCGAAACCTGTTGATGGATGAGATCGTTAAGATCTTGAGGACCCAGCACATCCACACTAAGCCATATACTCCGGCCGGAAATGGGCTCGTGGAACGTGCTAATGGAAACCTCACCATGATGCTAAGTAAGCTGGCACAAGTGAAACCTGAAGATTGGGATCTCTGTATTCCTGCAGCATTATTTGGCTACAGAGAATCTCCTCATACTTCCACAGGATTTCCGCCAGCTACACTCTTATTTGGCAGACCCATTAAGGGCCCGCTTGAAGCCTTACTTCAGTCTCTGACAGACGAGAAGGCGGATGAGACAGTCGTCTCAGCAAGTAAATATGTGTCGGTTTTAAAGGAAAGGTTGAAACTAGGGTGGGACCTAGCAACGACTAACTTTAAGCGAGCTCGCACAAAGCACGCTAACCGATACAGGAAAGTCGCGGAAGAGAGAGAACTGGAAGCAGGAGAGAAAGTTTTGGTTTTGCCGCCTACTGAGAACAACCAACTGAAGATCGGATGGCAAGGGCCGTTTACCGTCCTGAAAAAGATTTCTAAGGCTAACTACCAGATCTCTATGAAGGAAAGGAGAAGGTTTTCCATTTAAATCTCTTAAAGAGATACTTGGAAAAACCAGTGCCAACCTCCGACCATCTCCTGACGATCGCCAAAACTGACGAAGATGACGATAGTGGCAGGGATATTCCACCGCTATCACAGGAAATCTTTCAAAAATGTCAGAAGCGGCGACGCTCTTTCAAGCGCGCATATGAGACATTCCAGGGGAAGGAAACTTTGAGGAGTGGACTTGAGTAGGAATTGGACAGAGATGGAGGGGGAGATGGAGAGGGAAGAAGACAGACACCCCGAAGCTACGGTTATAGGAAATTAAACTCCATAACGTAGACATGGAGTGCTTCCATATCTTAAAGGGGGGAGGCTCTGTCACGTAGGGTTTATATTCATTTAATTTCCTACATCTTCTTCCTATTCTTTCACATAAACTCTCTCTTTTATTATCTCTCTGTACTTTTTTTTTCCTGTGTATTTTTCATCCATTCGTTTTGCGAATATTATTTTCATATAATTCGCAAACTTTACCTTTTTCCTTTCTCTAAAACTGAGAATCGCGCTAGGACGATATTACGTAGATGTCAGGGCTGCAGGGCGTCAGAAGGCGTGATAAGTCGGTTCGCTGAACACAGGACGTAGCAAATCGTCTACATTCTCACCGAGCGCGCGAGCTTCTTCTCGGCATAAGTCCCGGTGAGGTGTGATACTTTACATCTGCACCGGTCAGTATCCAGACATTTGTCTGGAAAATCCCAAACTGACACGGCGCTCACTTGGGCCATGGTCAGCTGTAGTGTGAAAATGCCCTGAAAATGGAGTCAGGCTGTCTGGGATTTGAAACTGACACGCGTACATCGTGGTCAGTAGGTGACAGTTACGACACGCGTTAAGCGGACGTAAATGTGTGGAGTAGGGGAGATAATTTCGCTTGGCGAAGTAAGTTTGGGCCCTTTGTCTGATTTTAAGATATTGGCCAAGTTTGAAACTTTAATTTCATTCTCGCTCATAGACTCCACAGTAGATAGGTCGCTCGAAAACAGAATAGCTGTTAGCGAAGATCTCAGTTTGTTTCGGCAATTTGTCGAACTTCTAGACTTCCAGAAATATTTTCAGCATTTTTTATTCTTAAGTTGTGCGACTACCTGTAATTCTGTGGTTGAGGTAATTAATATGATAGATATATAGATTTTGTGAGTGTTAAAGTGTTAAAAATCGCTTAATTCATTTTAATCTATTTCTTTAGCGCAGAAGAGAAATAAAGTGGTAGGCTATTATATTTTCTAGGGAAGCATTCAGTGGAAAGCAGAATAAAATTAAAATTTCTAGCTTATAACGGCAATTGTAGCTATTTATAAATTTAATTTAACTGCTAATACTCAGTCGAGTGTATTTTTCTAAACTAACGTATAAACTCTAGAATCCAGCCTCATGAATGGTGACGGAAAATACGCACGTGTGTTTTCTTAATTTATGAGGATTGCTGATTTTTTAAAATATAACTTACGTCACGGGAAGTTTTAAATGATAAGCAAAGCTCTCTGCTTGCAAGTTTAAATGTAAGTTTTAACCAGTACAGATTCTGTTTATTATATTATATGTGTTATTTTTCCTCCACACAGTGAAAGTTTTGGGGTGACCCTAACTTTACCAGCACCTAGTAGTAGTTTCCATACTTGTGAAGAAATAGACAGTCCTTATTTTGAACCACGTGGGTTTTCTCAAGTAACACTGATCTGACGGTGCAAGTTAGACAGAAATACTAATATCCCTATAACGGGTTTTCAAAGACTGTAATGATAAATACTGGACCTTGGAGCCAGCACTTAATTTCTTCTAGAAACTCTATATAATTTGCTGCCTGGTGGCGTGAATATTAACAATCATTTCCCGACTAGATTATATCTTGTGGACAAATCTGTGGTGTGACTAAAGTGAATCCTATACTGAGGGAAGGCACCGACCTGACATTCATCATTTTTTTAGAAACCTACGCTATTGACACTGTGCTCTGCTAACTCCCGCGCCTGGAATAATTGTTAGGTGACTTAATCAGACATTTGAACAAATTTGCATACCCAAGTAGTCGTTCCCGGAGACTCCAAGTTAAATACGTCTTTTGGAACTGGGGACTTCTTGGCAGAAGACTGCATTTTTTTGAGTCTGTGTGAAAATCTAAAAATCAATGTGTTCCAAGAGGCAGCAAGCAAAGTCGTGAGTACAAGTATGAGAAGCCATGGCGGAATGAATGAGTGTACGCTGGTTTTGAGTGATATTTTTCACTATTTTATCTTTGACACCCTGTTGCTGTCCTAATTTTTTTTTTCAATCTGCATAATTTGTTGCTAAGGCTAGAGTTCTTGTGTTTTTGTCTTAGGTTAAATCAGATCTTTTTTTTCAAACTCTGTGCATATAATTACGAGATAAAACAAAGAAAAACTCTTAGACTCAAACCCTATGTATCTGTGACTCGGGCGCCATCATCTGTTCTCTTAACGGGGCCGGGCTAAACCTAGAGTTAACACTATAACGGGGCTATCATCCTTGCAACATTTCCTTGATTTTTTATGACTATGTGTATATGTATTTTCCTTGATGTACTTTCTTTGATGTTGTGAGCCGATTTTTCCTGATAATAAAATCGCTCTTGAACTTAATAATCGTGTTTGGTCAGCTCGTTCTAGATAATATATATATCATTGTTATAGTTTTCCCACGTCTGTGTGTTTACCTGCCGTCACGTGTATGTGCGTGCCTGTGAGTGATAGAAATATACGTAATATGTATATTGGTGTAGTCTCTCTGACGCTGTAACAACTGTGGTAGAAGATAGGTGAGAGAGAGAAGAATTCTTTTCGCTTTCAGAGACAGCCACTATATCAAAATCTATCATCTCACGTGTGTGGAAATTCTATTACCTTTCACTAACTCTCACTGAGTCTATCACCTATTCAAACCTATTCAGAAGGGACCAAACCTAATCTTAATTCTCCTATCGGAAATCTACGACAATGCCACTCCATTGACTGTCTTTTTGTTAAAGTTCAAAATGATGTGCCCAGGTTTCGTCACCTGTAACGATCTTAGCCAAAAAGTTCTCTCCATCAGCATTGAAACGCTCCAACAATTCAGAAGAAATTGCTTTCCTTTGCAATCGGTGGTCATTTGTGAGACTTCGAGGAAATCTGCATTTTAGAAAATCCCTACTAATGATGACTGACAGCTGTAAGGCCAATTGTTGAGTAGTGATTCGCCTATCAGTAAGAATAATGCCCTCAGCGCATTTCAACATTTCTGCGTTGGTGGCTGTGGCAGGACGTTCACAGCGCGGCCGATCAAGCAGATCCGTATCTCCACTTCCTGGTTCTTTGATTCTCTGAACCCAGCGACTGACTGTACTCCTGTCGACTGCAAAACTTCCATACACATCACATAGAAGCTTGTGAATGTTCACAACAGTTTCCTTCTCTGCAACGAGAAATTCTATCACAATTCGATGTTTACAACGCAAGTTGCTAACACGCTCCATTTCAACGGTTTAGGGCAGCCGCATTATTTGGCCGGTTGCAATGCAATTTAGTGCACTCAATTAGCATATGCCATATTTAAAGTGTGCAAAATGTCATGCTTCTATCTTCATTATTAGCTGAGAAAAACGGTGTGGTGCATTTCTTTTTGAACGCCCCTCGTATATAATAATCTTTTTGGTTACTACAAGCATTTTCTGTTATGCATAGTTTAAACAGCTAACTTTAGACCAACCTGAAGCTTCTAATGCATTTAACCTAATATTTCTCCCGTCCTATAATAGTATTAGTAAAAGTATTACTACTTACAGGTAGAGTAGCATTCCTAATATCGTGTTGATAACCTCTACCAAGTGATACTTCTTTTATATTACTGTAGCAAATTTCAGAAGTTAATCATGTTACACAAATAGGGTCTGGCCATTTTGATGCTCCCTGCAATTGTAAACACAGGACCAAACCAAGCGTTTTCATTGGTCGAGGTATCCTATCTTTTTAACTATGTATGGCGCGCCGTTAGGACCAGAGTTATTAGAATTTGTGATGTGAACCAGACGTCATTTCACGACACAGCCTCCCAATTCAAAAGCGTAAACCCGCTGTTGGAGCTTCTTGTCTGGATTCATAATCACGACATTCTTCCAATCTTGGATTTACTCTGTCTTACTATTCTCCTGGTTTCCTTCAGGTGGGTGCCTACTCAAAAAATCTACCCCAACATTCTGAGATCCAGGGATATATTCTATGGTAAATTAATAAGTTTGGATCAACAGAGACCACCTTAACAATCTAGTATTACCATGCTTTGCCTGGGCCAGAAAAACCAGTGGCTGGTGGTCGCTTTGTACCACAAAATGTCTACCATACAGATAGATCTGAAACTTCTTTATTGCCCAAACTAGCGCCAAACATTCTTTCTCAATTGTTGAGCAATTTTTCTCTGCTTTGTTTAATTTGCGGCTGACATAAGCAACTGGGTTTAATTCACTGGCCTGTGATTGAGATCTTTGTAATAATGTTGCCCCTAACCCTGTGTTGCTAGCATCCGTTCTTACCACAAATTCTTGACTTAGATTTGGGAGACTCAGTATAGGCCTACTAGTGAGTTTGTGTTTCAATTCTGTATATACTTGCTCACACTCCGCCGTCCACTCTATTTTGTCTGGCTTGCCGGTTTTGGTCAAGTCCGTCAGAGGAGCACACACGCTCTTAAAGTTTTTGATGTATTTTTGATAAAATCCACACAGTGAGACAAAGGATCTCACATCTTTCTCTGTTTGTGGTCGTGGTGCTCGCTGCAACTTGTCTACACTCTTGGGATCAGGAGTCATATTTTCTTGTGTTACTGTGTGCCCCAAGAATTCCAATTCCTGGCAACCAATACAACATTTAGTTTGGCGTGCGGTCAAATTTGCCTCCCTGAGCCTATCCAATAACATGTCTAGAGATGAAATATGTTCTTCAAAGATTCTGTTGCAATGAGGATGTCATCCATGAAGTTCGTGATAGCTGGATTTTGCAGTGGATCTAATAATCTCCTCATCATTCGGGAGAATACACTTGGAGCATTTTTCAAACCAAAAGGCAACATATTGAATTCATAGTGCCCCTCCGAAGTGCTAAATGCCAACAAGGGTCTGATCTCAAGTTTAACTGGAATTTGATAGTACCCTTTACTTAGATCCACCTTGGAGAAATATTCTGCATTATTTAACCTGGCAAACAGCTGATTGGTGTCCGGTAATGGATCTACCTGTGACTGTGACAGCATTCAATTTCCTATAATCGATACAGAGTCTATGTTCCCCTGAGGATTTCCTCAGCAAAACCACACTAGAGCTATACGAGGATTCACTATGGGAGATGATACCTTCTTGTAATAAATACTCTATCTCTCCCTTTAAAACTTGTTCCTTGGCAAAAGGAATAGAATAGGCTTTCATACAGATTGGTGTTGGGTCTATCATTTTCATGTCATATTCTAATAAGTTGGTGTGCCCCGGTTTGTCCGTTAACACGTCTGTTGGTTTTTCTAAAACCTTTTGAACCTGCTCTCTCTGCCCTTTTGTCAAGTGCTTACTAACTTTTACCTGCTCATGAGTTTCACAGGGTCTTAAGGGGTATTCATATGAAGTGAGAGGTTCATTCTTCATTTCTGTAGCTATGGCCAGGGTCATTAAATGGGCACCTTCAGAAACCTCTCTATCATGATACTTTTTTAGTAGGTTCACATGATAGACCTTTTCTTTTCCTTTCTTGTCTATCTTGTAATTAGTTCTAGACAGCTTTTCTAGAACTGTGTATGGACCCTGCCATCCTATCTGAAGTTTGTTGCTGCTGCTGGGTAATAGAAGAAGCACCTTCTCCCCAACAGCTAGCTCTCTATCCTTCGCCTTCTTGTTATAATACGCAGCAAGTTTCCTTCTGGCTTTCCTCAGATTGTCATTTGCTAATTTCCAGCCAGTTTTTAAGCGAGATGTTAACTCATTCGCATACTGGTATGATGAGTTACAGTCTCTTCTGCCTTCTCATCAGTCCATGTTCTCATTAAGGCTTCTAATGGACCTTTTATGGGCCGGCCAAATAACAATGTTGCCGGAGCATACCTGTTGAACTGTGTGGGACCTCCCGGTAAGCAAATAATGCAGCGGGTAAGTAGAGATCCCAGGTATCAGGTTTTTCATGTGCCAGCTTCCGCAAGATAGAAATAAGCGTTCCATTAAATCTTTCCACCTGCCCGTTCCCTTGGGCGTGATAAGGCCTACAGTGAAAATGCCTGGCTTGGAAGATCATGAATATTTCCTCAGTTAGTCTGCCCTTGAACTGAGAGCCATTATCAGTCAATATTTGGTGGGGAAAACCTA
This sequence comes from Oreohelix idahoensis, assembly GCA_024509875.1. Classification (NCBI taxonomy): domain Eukaryota; kingdom Metazoa; phylum Mollusca; class Gastropoda; order Stylommatophora; family Oreohelicidae; genus Oreohelix; species Oreohelix idahoensis. Next base: position 324,769 of record JAMPIV010020367.1, read on the forward strand.
ACCTAGTGAATATTGTGAGTAACGCCTCTGCCACATGTTTGAAATCTATTGATGACATAGCTACTGCCTCTTCCCACATAGAGCAAGTGTCCACCAGAGTAAGAATATAACTGTTTCTTCTCTTGGTTCGTGTGAGATGTCCCACAGTATCCACCGCAACTCTTTCAAATGGAGTTCCCATGATGGGCAATTCTCCCAAAGGGGCAGGTGAAGTCCAGTGCTTTGGAGCTACCCTTTGACATTCTGGGCTGGATTTTACAGATCTTTTTATGTCTTCTGTAATCCCGGGCCAGATGTAGTGACATGCGATTCGTTGTCCCGTGGCACTAATGCCCATATGGCCACTAAAGGGTATTGCATGTCCTAATTCCATAACTCGGTTCCTATATGAAGAGGGCAGTACCAATTGTCCATGATCATTGGTTCCTGTTCCAGCTTTTCTATACAGCAGTTTATTCTTCATATAGAAGTCCCATTTGTTAGGGGGAGTATAGCTTTTTGGCAGTTTTCGATAACAAGGCTTTAATGAACTATCTTCAGCTTGTGCCTTCCTCATCTCCTCTGGATGAGTGTTTATAGGCTGTCTTTCTCCTTCCTAGATTGTGACCTGGTCTGTACTGCCGCCATGATCACAGGTCGTTTGGGATTTCCCCAAAACACATATCTACACCCCAATATCAGAGGGTAGATTGGTTCATTTATCACTGCTGCTCTAATCACTCCTTCCACATAGCGAGTACTGACTGTGATCCTAGCTATCGGAAGTGTCATGGTTGCTATCTCCTTAGTTGCTCCCTGTATTTCCACTGTTTCTGTGGTGTATTGGTTAGGTTGCACCAGGGTAGAACTCACAACTTAGTCATAATCCAATCCTGTATCATAAAGGCACATAATAGTCGTACCATTACAAAATACATCTTCACACACAGGGGGATTTTGAAGGTCTGTCTGTCTTGTAGACAGTTCCTTCGTTCCTTTGTTCGCTGTTGGGAGGCATGCAGCGAGATATGGAGGATTTCTCTTCTTACAGTCCCTAGTATTATTGTTGTTCATTTTACAAATTTTACACCATTTCTCTCCCTGTTTATATGGTTTCTTATCTTGTACCTGAGGGTTCCTGTCTCTTTGGTCCCATTTTGGTTTATCATAACCTGGTTTATATCTGTGTGATTGTTGGTCGATATTATCAAACGTATTCTGGTTTTGGGGTGGCCTATTACTTTCTACTGGTTTCCTCTTAACTCCAGCTATTTCTGACTGAGCTGCTTGATATCTCTCAGCAACTGTTAAAATCTCTCCCAATCTCTCTGCACCTTGTTCCATAAGAAATTTTCTCATGTCAGGAGGCATAGGCTTTCTCACTTGTTCCATCATGACCATTTGATTTAGGTCTTGGCACTTTCCAAGAGTAATCTGCTTCTCCAAGTAGGTTTCTAATCTGGCAGAGAATTGGTGGTAAGTGTCTCCAGAAAGTAGCTTGGCAGTTCTAAATTTTTTTCTATAAAATTCTGAGTTCTTTTCCTAACGAACCAGCAATGCCTGTTTCAAGATTTTAAAACTTCTTGTTCCTCTCTCCCAAGTTTTGCAAAAACTTCATAAGAAGCTCCTCTCAGCCCTTGTGGTAACTTAAGGCTCCATTTCTCTTTCTCCAGGCCATAGTTAGTAGCTAATCTCTCATACCTACTGAGATAAGACTCAATATCATCTTCTTTCTCCACAAATGGAAGTTCATGGCACGATTAGAGGCACCTTGACTTGCACTAGATTCAGAGGTAGTTGGGCTACTTCCATTTCCTGGAACATGTCCTTGAAGTTCCAGCTCTTTCAATCTTAACTCATGTTCCCTTTGCAACATCTTTTCCTCTTTCTCAGCCTCCATTTGCAATCTATTTTCCTCAACCTCTCTTTGCAATATCTTTTCCTCTTTCTTAGCCTCCATTTGCAATCTATATTCCCATTTCTCAGCCTCCGTTTGCAATCTCTTTTCCTCCGCATCTCTTTGCAACCTCCTTTCTTCTCTATCAGATTCTAATTTCCTATCAGCCTCTAAACGTTTAGCTTCAGCTTCTAATTGTAATCTTTAATTTCAGATTCTAATTGTAATCTTTTATTTTCAGATTCAAATTGTAATCTTCTTTCAGTTTCCATCTTTTTATCTTCTCTTTCTATGTATTTGTCACACTCAGTAGTAACATATTGAATCAGAGAATCCCCATTTAATCCAAAATCTTTTGCCGCCTGCACTGTTGCAGATCTAAACTTTGCCAAGTCTGCCATACTAGTAGTTGCAGACACTCAATCAACCGACCACTCACACAACTAATTTATACAGGGCTAATTAATATAAAACCACTGTCAGCTTATCAAGTTACCAAAAATTTTGTACTGAATGGTACTTCAAGATACTTTATTTCGTTTAAGTTTATTCTACTTTTAATTTATTTTTAATTTTACACCTACTTCTGTCTCAGAGGATGTAAGTAACTATTAAAGAACTGAATATCTCAAAGAACAGACCCCAGGGTAGTAATTGAAATCCCAGACTAAGACAACAGATGTCGCGAGATGTTTGAGATGTTATTAAGAATAAGATATCCTGGACATAATAATGTATCGGATGATACCAGGATAGTCAGATAAGAGTCTGGTCTTATCAGTAATACCCCTTCTCTGAAGAGTGTAAGGGTGTATAGACACAAAGGTAGGGTCAAGCTATGCAAGTTCCCAGAGAAGATGATGTTGTAGTACTCTGAGTCCCTAACTGCTACCTCTTCTGATCCGCCTCTGTGGTTATGGTATTTACTATGTTTCTGACTCTGCTAGGGGTAAAATATATATATATATATATATATATATATATATATATATATATATATATATATATATATATATATATATATATATATATATATATATATATATATATATATATATATATTATATATTATATATATATATTCTTTGTAGTTGATTGAGTGCGTGCGTGTTGGAACAATCACTCACAACACAGGTACGCACGTAGAAGTCATAGATGGTTATAAACGGCTGGTGTACTGTTAACGAATGTTTAATACACCACAACACGCCACGTTAACACAGAATACACAGTTATAGTCAACTACAAGTTATAGCAATACAATAATAAAGTACTTCTCACATCTCAGAATCATGCAGATACTACAATATCCATGACCTCTTTAAAGATACTCCTCAACTCAGCGCTATCCACCTGTACTCACATTAGCGCTATAATTTTCTAATCATGGATCCGTAAATATGGCCTCCTCACAGATAGCAAACGGACCACATCATCGCCGTGCTACTGCATAAATATTGTATCCTCCAGATACTCCTCCTGCGCTATAAGATATAATAATGGATCCGTAAATATGGCCTCCTCACAGATAGCAAACGGACCACATCATCGCCGTGCTACTGCATAAATATGGTATCCTCCAGATACTCCTCCTGCGCTATAAGATATAATAATGGATCCGTAAATATGGCCTCCTCACAGATAGCAAACGGACCACATCAAAATATTGTATCCTCCAGATACTCCTCCTGCGCTATAAGATATAATAATGGATCCGTAAATATGGCCTCCTCACAGATAGCAAACGGCTCACATCATCGCCGTGCTAGCATAAATATGGCCTCCTCAGATACTCCTCCTGCGCTATAATATATAATAATGGATCCGTAAATATGGCCTCCTCACAGATAGCAAACGGCTCACATCATCGCCGTGCTACTGCATAAATAGCATCCTCAAGATACTCTCCTGTGCTATAAGATATAATACTGGATCCGTAAATATGGCCTCCTCACAGATAGCAAACGGCTCGCATCATCGCCGTGCTACTGCATAAATATGGTATCTTCCAGATACTCTTCGCATAAACGCTATCATAATCTAATGAGTCCTACCAGCAATTTCTCACACGACTCCATCCCCGGCAGTCTGCAATAATCTCGCCTTTACTCATTTTTAGCGCTATTATATGACATGTGTAAGTTAATGGATCCTTATCAAAATATTCACAATACTGCTCACCCAGCAGTTTGCAATAATATCACTTATCAACATGTCTTCACATAACACAATTATCCTCTATCAGGAAATAATGGCCTTACACAAATCATGGCCTCTTATATTCAGCACTGTACAGGCTTACCATCAAGAACACACACTATCGGGCGACCTCTCCAGATCGATGCCCAAAACTCACTGCCCACGGGAATACACATCCTCCCCCTAAAACAGCTACGAGACCCGGCTGTTAAAAAAACACCGTTCAGTCTCACTACTTGCACGGGCTAGCCACAAATAGCTAAACACCCGTATCTCAAAACAGTTCGGAGTGAACAAACCTCCACAATTGAACTGACTAGCGTTCACACGCTGTGTAACCTTACTTCTACTATTACAATTTAACATAACATTAAAGACAATCACGTCTTCAAGCAATGACAACCCATAATCTAATCTGCTCACCTAATATTTTCCAGATCACGTCCCCTTCCATTAAAATTACTGGCAACAGTTTGCCACCCCGTCCGGGAAAAAATGATTTATCATTTTTTTGAAAATTTAAGATCCAAAAATTTAAAGGTTAATGAAATTATATGAAATACGTACAAAAATAAACTCCCAAAAATTTAACTGTCAATGAAGTTATGTCAAATATCTCTTTAATTAATTCCCAAAAATTTTAAAAATTTAATGAAGTTCTATCAATTACCTACAAAAATATACCTATGACAAGAGAACATAGCACATCTACAAAAATATCATCAATAAATGTAAGATAACGACTAAATCATCCAACATACTCATTCAAGCATACCAAAAAATAATCTAATACAAAACCAAACTAAGTATACATAGTACAAACTAAACAGAAAATAAACTATCGTAAGAGAAAAAGACAAAATATGAAATGGGAATATGATAAGAATCAAATAGAATCATAATTACACAATGAAGACAACAATTCCATACATGTAAAACAAATAGAACTATAAGAACCAATTACATTATCTAAAGTCATATAATTAATTTAACAATACAAAGAATGAAAGTATAAATAGCGTAACACGAAAAAAAATATACAAGAAGTATGAATTACATCAAAGATGAAACACGGAAGCATAAACAAAATATCAGACAATATTGAAAAGACAACAGAAAAGATGTAAAGAAATGACGAATAGTCAACAAAGAAAGATGACAGTAAAGATGCAAATGTAAAGAAAGTTGGTAACAACACCTAACAATAACTATCCAAATGTAACAACGTATTGTAAAATACAAAAATGCTAAAGTATATTTATATACTAACACAAAAAAAAAAAGAAAGCTTATGACAAGCACAGCATAATAAGTAATTTAACTAAATTATAAACTTATACATAACTAAAAATAAATTACATCAAATATCACCCAAACAAAAAATTATTAACGATAACACAAGTTCCGCATTGACGCATAGTCAAGCGCTAACAACCAAAAAATACATCCAAACATCACAACATTTTCAAAGAATTAATGTCACTACATAATAGTAAGCTTAACATACAATCTAGCGCTGGCGCAGAAAAAATAAATATCACAATGTCCAAAACACATTTTCCAAAAAATTACAATACAAAAAATGTTTCTTCTCTTTAGGTTAAATAAAAATAGTCGTTTTTTATTTCTAAGTAATATGTAGGTATAATTAACGACAAACAATTAAATTAGCTGAGTAACATAAAAATAATCTTATCTTTAAACAGACATACATGAAAAACGTGTAAGTTTTTTTTTCTCTTCTTTTTAAAAAAAAATACATCAAAGAAACGTCACATTGGGTAATAAACTGTTAACTACAAACGAAGTTATAAATATATATAAGTGTAATATTATTTATCTTAACTATGTATTATAATCAGATATTTAAATTCTTTAAATGAACAAGAGTATCAGCCGTCGCTGTTAATTCTACCCATTTAATTTAATAGGAAATTTAAGTTAATTCTAGCTGACAAAAAATCGAATCGTTTAAATTATCAAATGTCATAATTGAGAAAAAATGGAAACCAAGTTTCAGAATACGTCCTTAACTTCAACGCAAAATCATTAATAATACATACAAGTTATGTTTAAAATTACCTTTCACTAAATAATTAATTCAAATAATCTGTATATAAATATGTTAACTAAACATGGTATCAAACCCATGATGAAGAACAAACCCAAAATTTTAAGTAGTGAATAAAATACTCAGGACTATCTATGAAAATGACTATTACATCGCCTCAGTAAATAAGTTTGTGCATAGAAATTATTTAATGCATAATTAAAATACAGTCATATAAGTAACAACCAACAAATAATTATGGCAATCAAATGTTACAAAGATTACATAATATTTCATTAACAACATATAAAGTTCTATACTAAAGAATACAATAACATTCAGTGTTTGTAAACAGAACAAAAAATAAACAGGACCTTTAAAAAAAAAATTCCTTCGAGGTCTTGCGAACATCTCATCAACACGCAAGGTGACATCATGACACGGTGGGTTAATGTACTGTCTAGGCTCGCTTGAATGGATAAATGGTACATAGTGATCTATATCTCTCGCAGGTAATGTCAAATTAGAATGGTGATCCCTCGCAAAGTCGCTCGCTGTGAGACAATACAAATGAAAATATCTATTTTAATCCATGGTAAGGTTATGAGGAAACACGGAAAAGTTCACTACACAATTACCCGAACTCCGTGGTGTAAGGTTGTGTCCCTCCTGCGATGTCAACAACTCTCGTCACATAGCAGACAACATAGGGACAACCTGACCTATAATTCACAGCTGTCAGTGCGGTAGGCTGAAAAAAAATGTACTACCTTCACAAGACCGAGATGATCTCTCAAATCTATCAGCATGACAAGCAAAAGCATTTAAGAACCTATTACCGTTCCCATTACTCTGATTGCTAATAATCTTGCTCTTATGTGGAGCACAGTTAACCTGGTTGCGATCTGTATAATTTCTTTTGAGAGCATTGTTATTTGCTCTATTAACACCGTTGTACTGATTTAAATCCCAGTTACAATAGTTATTCTTAATACTTCTTCCCAGATAACAATGTCTATCAGATAGAACTGGCTTTTTAGCAGGAAAATTATTACTAGACTGATGAACTTTTATATAATTACTTCTGCTATAGTTTTCAAAACTTTTAGAATCACAATGTTGAGATCTGTCACATTTTTTCATGTTTTGGGGAGAAGAAACGTTACCGTAGGATGAACTCCCTTGGTACTTTATAACCTTAGGGTTATGTCTCCTATCAAAATTATTTTTTTCTTTGCTTGTGGTAATGTGTTTAAGAAATGAGTCACACTGCCTTGACTGGGTATGACTAGAAGGTTTGACAATCTCTTTATTTTTTTTCACAACATTTGTTTTCTTCATGGAACAAGCAGTGGTATGTTTGTTACTTGTTACCAATTTATCAGATCTGTCAATAAATATGCGGTTGGTTTTTAACATACTGACATGAGATTTAGTACTGTTTCTTTTCTTATCTACAGAACTGGATATTACTGTAGATTTACCTTTGTTATTCTGCCGCCAGCAATCATTATCATTGGAATCATCTGTATTGCGTGAGAAGTTATATCTCCCACGGAAAGATCTATGTCCACCATTCTTGACCGTAGAATCCGCAAAAAGTGTATAAGGCTGGCTTTTTGCTTTAGTGCTCTGATGATAAGAAACTTTCTGTCTATCATCGTCAACACTGACGGAAGACCACATCTTGTTCTTCAAAATAATGTCAAGCAGGCCATCCACTCGTTTCCTGGCCTCTGAAATCTCAATGTCTCTAAGTGCAATCTGTTCACTTAATTTCTTGTTTAAATCCTTAACTCTTAAAACTTTGCAGCTTTCCTCTGCTAGCGAATTTTCAATCTTAATCAATTTGTCTTTCTCCATCATTAACTCCTTCACTCTCTCTTTATCAACCCTCTCAATCTCAATATCATGACTATTCGTAAGCCTATCAACCTTCTCTAGGGATATAGTATCCTTTTCTTTAATTTGGCGACCACAAATCTCATCGTCACTTAACAGATCAGTAAGCGTTTCATTACACAACTTCTCATATTTCTTAATCTGCACTTCTAATTTCCCAGAAATCTCCGTCTTCTCTTGAACTTTTTGAGTCAGATTTCTAACTTCGCCATTTTTTTTCCTCATCTGAGCTTCCATCTCTTTAATTTTGCCTAATGCCGAGTCTAATTTTGCTCGAACACAAGCAAGCTCAGAATTGGATTTACATAAATCACCTGTAAGTTTAGTCACTTTTTTATGTAGCTTATTCACTTCAGTAGTACTTTTTAAGCAACTTTCCCTTAGCTCCTGTGTACTCTGTTTTATGTCTCCTATTTGCTTCTCATCCTTTAACTCTTCTTTCTGGTCACTATGCATGTCGTCGCGCCATAACGTACGCATAATCTTCAATATTTCATCACGTTTGTTACCAATATGCTTGTCCAAAAACAGACGAAGGTCCAAAACTAACAACCTCGCTAGATCCTTAGCCATACTCACATGAGGAATTGACTGAAATCTCTCATCAGCAAACTCTCTTAGAGCTCTTGATGCACAGACCAAAAACCTGTCCATAACATGTGACTCAAGCTCTGGGCCTTTTAATCCCTGATAATCTGTCCCCTCTTGAAACAGATACTCTAATACAGGTCTCATATCCTCCGGATCTGTATCACAATCCATTGTGACTTGTTTACTTAGTTAACTATATATGTCTTAATTAAACTTTCATTATACCAAATCAAGTTTAGATCTCAAATATTGTATCATCAATCCCTGTACATCATCACATTCTATAATTAATCGATATAATTATCGACAACAACAACAATAGTTATTAATAGAATAGGATAGTGCAGATTGAGGCTTGTTGACATGGACAGAAGTGGCAACATTTACACACAACAAAACCACTTAACTGAAGGTAATCCCGACCCTTTCGCCAACATACTGGATATCACAAAGTTCTGACGTTAAAACTACTCCACTGCAGAAAGGTAGAAGGACTAAGCTCTCTTGTCTTCAGATCTCTGCTACTGCACAGTATGTCCTCAACAATGCATCAGACGACAGGAACCGATCACAGCAACCCCGCAATCACTTGAGGTATACGTGCAGACGAACTCTCCAACATACTGCACCTATAGTTGAATCTGCATATGGAAAGACTGGAACAAGCACTGTAACAATTATGGCATCAATGTCGCTATCAGATAACAGCTATTTGATATTGAAACCAACTGATAAAGTTAGTTTAGTTGCCACACACGCCAAGATATGAGGATGGATATGCGCAGTCAGCTGATACCTGTGTACAGTTGAATTAAGCCACGCCCACACAGAGCCAAACATAACACAGTTCAGTGTTCCCACTTGTAATGACTGGTCCAGAATCTGACCTAATTTACTCTCTTATCACGCGAATGTAATGTGGGTGTTACGACCCGTTGATTTGGTCCACCAAATGTTATATGCTGATTTCTTTGTAGTTGATTGAGTGCGTGCGTGTTGGAACAATCACTCACAACACAGGTACGCACGTAGAAGTCATAGATGGTTATAAACGGCTGGTGTACTGTTAACGAATGTTTAATACACCACAACACGCCACGTTAACACAGAATACACAGTTATAGTCAACTACAAGTTATAGCAATACAATAATAAAGTACTTCTCACATCTCAGAATCATGCAGATACTACAATATCCATGACCTCTTTAAAGATACTCCTCAACTCAGCGCTATCCACCTGTACTCACATTAGCGCTATAATATTCTAATCATGGATCCGTAAATATGGCCTCCTCACAGATAGCAAACGGACCACATCATCGCCGTGCTACTGCATAAATATTGCATCCTCCAGATACTCCTCCTGCGCTATAAGATATAATAATGGATCCGTAAATATGGCCTCCTCACAGATAGCAAACGGACCACATCATCGCCGTGCTACTGCATAAATATGGTATCCTCCAGATACTCCTCCTGCGCTATAAGATATAATAATGGATCCGTAAATATGGCCTCCTCACAGATAGCAAACGGACCACATCAAAATATGGTATCCTCCAGATACTCCTCCTGCGCTATAAGATATAATAATGGATCCGTAAATATGGCCTCCTCACAGATAGCAAACGGCTCACATCATCGCCGTGCTAGCATAAATATGGCCTCCTCAGATACTCCTCCTGCGCTATAATATATAATAATGGATCCGTAAATATGGCCTCCTCACAGATAGCAAACGGCTCACATCATCGCCGTGCTACTGCATAAATAGCATCCTCACGATACTCTCCTGTGCTATAAGATATAATACTGGATCCGTAAATATGGCCTCCTCACAGATAGCAAACGGCTCGCATCATCGCCGTGCTACTGCATAAATATGGTATCCTCCAGATACTCTTCGCATAAACGCTATCATAATCTAATGAGTCCTACCAGCAATTTCTCACACGACTCCATCCCCGGCAGTCTGCAATAATCTCGCCTTTACTCATTTTTAGCGCTATTATATGACATGTGTAAGTTAATGGATCCTTATCAAAATATTCACAATACTGCTCACCCAGCAGTTTGCAATAATATCACTTATCAACATGTCTTCACATAACACAATTATCCTCTATCAGGAAATAATGGCCTTACACAAATCATGGCCTCTTATATTCAGCACTGTACAGGCTTACCATCAAGAACACACACTATCGGGCGACCTCTCCAGATCGATGCCCAAAACTCACTGCCCACGGGAATACACATCCTCCCCCTAAAACAGCTACGAGACCCGGCTGTTAAAAAAACACCGTTCAGTCTCACTACTTGCACGGGCTAGCCACAAATAGCTAAACACCCGTATCTCAAAACAGTTCGGAGTGAACAAACCTCCACAATTGAACTGACTAGCGTTCACACGCTGTGTAACCTTACTTCTACTATTACAATTTAACATAACATTAAAGACAATCACGTCTTCAAGCAATGACAACCCATAATCTAATCTGCTCTCAATGCAACTTAACTTGGTGACTGCAGATGGCTCCCTTTAGATGTTGGATATATAATTCATCTGAACTCGTTCCAGTAGTAACATACGCAATGGCTGGCACTGTATCATAGACTGGCACTGCATTCATTGTAACATTCAATAAGAGCAGCCTCCTCTGGTTTTTTGAAACCTTTGGTTAAAGGATTAAACCTGCAATGAATTCAAACGCAATCCCTGTATTTTCTTTCCATACCCCTCTTATGACACAGATGGGGACGATAGACAGTTTCAGATAAGCGTGCAGCAGAAGCACAAGGTATAGAGTAGGTATCAACAATCATTTCAATTCAAATTGATCACAATTTCCTTCTACCTTCTTAATTATAAGTATTTTCCCCATGATTCACCTCCCTACAATAATTTGGTTGTGAGTAAAACTATTTAATAATATGTCAAACGATACTGTGACTCAATCCCTTTCATCCTTCTTTATGTTCCTGTCAGGTGTCTCATTCCATTCAAGAAATACTTCTTTAAATACCTTTCCCAACTTACAGACACAATTAGCCATCTCTCTCAATATATTTAAATATTTCCAAAGGGGGCTTTGCCTCTAGAAGTATACATGAGCCTGTAAGTTTCATCATAAGACACAGTCCATTCCTACACAGCTTATACACATCATATCGCACAGTGGATTCATTATTATAATTACACACTATTATATATATATATATATATATATATATATATATATATATATATATATATATATATATATATATATATATATATATATGAATAAATTCGGTCTTACCCTCAGTTACACACACATTTTGGCCCTCAATGGTGGATAAGATTTGCTACAGTTGCAAAAAGGCAAACGCTGGCATTAATATATGCACTGCTTTACCCCGCTTTCTGTGTTTTTTTCAAATCGTGACTGGCCGAAGTTAGTTAGGCGATTCTATTTATAGTCTGACCTCGTCCGTATGAGACGGAAATCCCAAAAGATGTAATAAAAATCAGAAAATGTGGGACTATGCTGCCTATCGTTCAATGTAGGAAAAATGCTTTTTAAATTATCTCCGTTATTCCTGATGCGATTTTAGTCAAGTAAAGTTTCCCTTATACTTAGATTTAGGCTTTATATATATATATATATATATATATAATAGGGAGGGCGAGATGATGATGATAATGATATTGTGATATGTGATCACTCTCTTTTCACACTCGCACCGACCCGAACAACAATAAAACTCTCGATTCTGAGGCAGGGGCTGTATTTATTTTTACAACCCTATCAGTGACACTTAAACACGAAGCAAACATTAAACAAGTAACAAAGCGAACAAAACACCCAGCTAGTGCTCAGTTGCTAATCCTGAAAAAGCAAACAAAGCAACGACTGGTTAAAATCATAATAGTTAAATAATCATACTCTCACCTGCCAAACAGTCCTTCCATGCCACCTGACACCCTCAACTATCACACACGCACACACTCATGCGTGTCGTCCAAAGCGACTAGTAAGGTGTTGTGCATGAGGCTGGCAATCTCACCATGTAACACAGATTGCTACCGAAGCCACTACTGCAAGGGCACACTCAACTATAACACACACATACTCATGCATGTCGTCAATGAGACTAGTATGGTGTTGTGCATGAGGCTGGCAATCTCACCATGTAACACAGAATGCTACTGAAACTACTACTGCACGAACATATGAATACTTCATGCAGAGGCAAACCACACTGGTGGCCCCATGCTCCCTCAGGAGCGGAGAAGAGAAATATATATCTCCAAGTGAGCCCACGTGCTCTCAAACCATTCTACACATATCCATAACTAAATAATAATAACATGGACATAAAATAATATTCTTCAACTACATGTACATCAAAAACTCTCAATAATAAGAGTAAACCACCACCTCGAACTGATCCATCTCAATATTCGTCACTGCCCTCTGAACATGTCGTAAGTGACGACTGGTGCGCCTGGTAACAAGCGTGTCGTATATTACCCCTGATGAGATTGGGAACTCATCACACGAAACACATCGTTACCGTCACCGAAACAACCACAGCAATAGCCTCCAAATGCTTATTGTGGACCTGTAATGGACACCAGCTGCATTGGTGTTTCCATGCTCCGCCGGGAGCAAACAGAGAAACAGCTGTCTCAACGTGCTTACGCACCAAGGAGCGGCTCTAATCTCCCCAGAAATCTAAATGGCTATTCTCCCTTCAAAGTAACCCACCAAAGATAAACAGTAGGATATTGATAAGTAGGCTATCGTGAAATACACTTAAATGCTCTTACATAACGAATAAAATATAATTATTATCGACTTAAACAAAACTGGAACTAAATACACAACGTGTCACATGGTGTAACATTATAGGTTTACCACGCGGGGCGCGTTATTCAGACTCGCTGGCGTCGCTTTTTATACAGTCATCGCCACGTGGGTGCCATCTTGCTATTGTTAATCTTATCTAAATTCCAGTGAAATAGCTTCATACTATATCTGCCTTTCTGATGAATGAAATAATCGCTCTTAAACTTTCACATCTATCTATCTATCTATCTATCTATCTATCTATCTATCTATCTATCTATCTATCTATCTATCTATCTATCTATCTATCTATCTATCTATCTATCTATCTATCTATCTATCTATCTATCTATCTATCTATCTATCTATCTATCTATCTATCTATCTATCTATCTATCTATCTATCTATCTATCTATCTATCTATCTATCTAAATATCTATCTATCTATCTATCTATCTATCTATCTATCTATCTATCTATCTATCTATCTATCTATCTATCTATCTATCTATCTATCTATCTATCTATCTATCTATCTATCTATCTATCTATCTATCTATCTCATTAGACATTAAAATAGCCACATCGATATAATTTCAGAATTATAGAAAACTAATTCTAATTTAAATTAATTCACGTGCATGTCTTTGTTGTTCTGCTACCGACACAGGGCTAGCCTGACTTCGTTACCCTCTCGTCCGGACTGAATCTTCAAATAGGCCGGTTTGATGCTCGCTATTTCTTTATAAGCCCAGGTCAAATCACTCAATTTACTGCGCGCTAGGCGTATTGATTTGGCCGCATACATAACATTCGCGATATTTGCTTTAGAAGGGCCGAAAACACAAATATACACAACTATTTCTAGAGCAAAAACACAATTCTACACCACAACTTAATTTTAAGGCATTATTATGGCCTTTTCTTCAATCTTGAAGACTTTTTACATCCCAGCATGCTTCGCGCACATCGAAAATATGAGCGATAAATGTTCCACTCACAATGAAGGGGGAAGCTGGGGTGTCTTCCCGTGAAGGGGTAAGCCGGGTGTCTTTCCGGCCCTATCACATATCTCCCTCCTGATTTTGTTGTCGTCCCGACAACATCACTCCCTCTGGCGCTTCATTTGTAACCTCTCAGATCGTTGATGCTGCGCAGGACTCTTTTTGCGCGGCGATGCTTTGGGCTGAGTTTCTGTAATAGGTACAGCCCGGCTGGGGACCCTCTTGGTCGTCATGTTCCTACGTTGTCGGACTGGCAGTTGCTGTGGTCTAGAAGACTCGCTCACATGTGCCGCGTCGCTGTCTGCCCGTGACATCTGCCTGTCAGTGCTTGCAGCTGTCAACTTTGAAGGGAGATCGCTCTTGACTTGTTTTCCACTCATTTTGTGTGGACGGTGGCTTACGTTCCCCACAATATGCCTTTGATGAGTCTCCTCTGCTGAACCTTGATTTGCACTCCCTCCTATCTGCTTAGGACGGGTTTCCTCCCCTAGACAACGGCCAATTCTCTCGGCGCCCTTAGTGTAACAGTTGTCGTGGCCATCTCTTGGCTTGCGCCCTAAAGGCAACCTGGTTGTGACAGTCCGTCTAGGGAAAGAGCTCCTTGAGGGACAGGCGGCTATCAAATGTACAGTTGACTTGCATCTAAAACATCGTTTGGGAAGAGGGTCTTGAGGGCACTTGGCTGCCATGTGGTCTGACAGGTCTCCACAATTGTAGCATCTTATCTTTCTGGGCTTCCTCTGTGCCATGGGTCGCCCCCTGCTGCCCTTACACTCTTGACCGCCAATGCCGCATACATAACTTGCTTCCATGCCCTGAACCGATGGTTTGCTGTCAAACTCTACTCGTTCATTCCTCGCCAGACTCCGGAATCCCTTTCTGAAGATCTTGGTTTGATGTACGAATACATCAATACCTCCATCATCTGGCGTGATGAACCCCCATCCCCTGTGGACACTATACCACTTGCAAACCCCTTTTCGCCTTGTCGGTGCAGCTGCGTTTGTTGGTGCTGTCAGCTCACAGCTTTCCTTGACAACAGCCTGACTCTCACATACAAGAAGGTCTAGTTGAGGTTCCTGCGGACACACCTCCTCGTCTTGCGTTGGCTGTTCCCGCGGACACACCTCCTCGTCTTGCGTTGGCTGTTCCCGCGGACAGACCTCCTCGTCTTGCGTTAGCTGTTCCCGCGGCTGGCATGGTGCTCTCTTTCTCTGCACCTCCTCTTGTGCTGGCGAACTGGCCTGTGACATCTGTGCTAACTGGAACTTTAGAAGAGATAATTCTGCTTTGAGTGCCTCCTTTTCATTCTGATCTTCTGCACTTGCTATCTGCACCAGTGTCTCTGGCTTCTTGACTTCACAGAAAACAGCACATTCCCTAGGCCCCTGACTCACGGCCTGGAAATTCCTGGTCATCTCACTGACTGGTGGTTGCTCGCTGTAGGCTCTTTCTATTATCTTGAGTAACTGCTCAGGGCTGGCCTTGGCTCCGCCATGTATCCGTAATTCTCTAGATACCCATGGTGTAACGTTGTTCCAGATCATGTCTAACTTGTCTTCTGCCCAAAAAGGCGCCACCTTCCACGCGGCTTCTACATCTTCCACAAACTCTTGCCAAGTGGGACTCCCCTCTCCACTAAATAACCTTATCTCTGGAGCTTTCACGTACACTACCTTCACAGGCGCATTGGTCGAAGCCATCTTGATGCAAGACTGCACTGCTGGGTGTTTACAATATTTGTTCGTTTGCTGTTTGCTCAGTGTAACTGTCTGCCTTATCCTGCCGACGACGCCAATTGTGATAGGGTGGGCGAGATGATGATGATGATTATATTGTGATATGTGATCACTCTCTTTTCACACTCGCACCGACCCGAACAACAATAAAACTCTTGATTCTGAGGCAGGGGCTGTATTTATTTTTACAACCCTATCAGTGACACTTAAACACACGAAGCAAACATTAAACAAGTAACAAAGCGAACAAAACACCCAGCTAGTGCTCCGTTGCTAATCCTGAAGAAGCAAACAAAGCAACGACTGGTTAAAATCATAATAGTTAAATAATCATACTCTCACCTGCCAAACAGTCCTTCCATGCCACTTGACACCCTCAACTATCACACACGCACACACTCATGCGTGTCGTCCAAAGCGACTAGTAAGGTGTTGTGCATGAGGCTGGCAATCTCACCGTGTAACATCGGTTGCTACCAAAACCACTACTGCAAGAGTACACACTCAGCTATCACACACTCATGCATGTCCTCCAATGAGACTAGTATGGTGTTGTGCATGGGGCTGGCAATCTCACCATGTAACACAGATTGTTACCAAAACCACTACTGCAAGAAAACACACTCAGCTATCACACACACACACACTCATGCATGTTGTCCAATGCGACTAGTAAGGTGTTGTGCATGAGGCTGGCAACCTCACCGTGTAACATCGGTTGCTACCAAAACTACTACTGCAAGAGTACACACTCAGATATCACACACTCATGCATGTCCTCCAATGAGACTAGTATGGTGTTGTGCATGGGGCTGGCAATCTCACCATGTAACACAGATTGCTACCGAAACCACTACTGCAAGGGCACACTCAACTATCACACACACATACTCATGCATGTCGTCAATGAGACTAGTATGGTGTTGTGCATGAGGCTGGCAATCTCACCATGTAACACAGATTGCTACTGAAACCACTACTGCACGAGCATATGAATACTTCATGCAGAGGCAAACCACACTGGTGGCCCCATGCTCCCTCAGGAGCGGAGAAGAGAAATATATATCTCCAAGTGAGCCCACGTGCTCTCAAACCATTCTACACATAACCATAATTAAATAATAATAACATGGACATAAAATAATATTCTTCATCTACATGTACATCAAAAACTCTCATTAATAAGAGTAAACCACCACCTCGAACTGATCCATCTCAATATTCGTCACTGCCCTCTGAACATGTCGTAAGTGACGACTGGTGCGCCTGGTAACAAGCGTGTCGTATATGACCCCTGATGAGATTGGGAACTCATCACACGAAACACATCGTTACCGTCACCGAAACAACCACAGCAATAGCCTCAAAATGCTTATTGTGGGCCTGTAATGGACACCAGCTGCATTGGTGTTTCCATGCTCCACCAGGAGCAAACAGAGAAACACCTTTCTCAACGTGCCTTACGCACCAAATAGTAGATCTAATCTCACCAGAAATCTAAATGACTATCCTCACTTCAAAGTAACCACTAAAGATAAACAGTAGGATATTGATAAGTAGGCTATCGTGAAATACACTTAAATGCTCTTACATAAAGAATAAAATATAATTATTCTCGACTTAAACAAAACTGGAACTAAATACACAACGTGTCACGTGGCGTAACATTATAGGTTTACCACGCGGGGCGTGTTATTCAGACTCGTTAGCGCCGCTTTTTATACAGTCCTCGCCACGTGGCTGCCATCTTGCTATTGTTAATCTTATCTAAATTCCAGTGAAATAGCTTCATACTATATCTGCCTTTCTGATGAATGAAATAATCGCTCTTACAGCCGCAATCTGGACTTAGCATGCCTAATAAAACCTATCAAACATTATTTTCACTCATCTATCATTTCGAGACTAAATCATAATGCCCTAAAAAGACATTTCCTTTGGGAACACATCTATCTATTTATTTATACCTAATTCTCGAAACATTAAAACAGACTCGTGCTGAATATAATTTTAGACTTATAGAACACGAATGCTAAATACAAAATGCGCTAAGAATTACAGCTCACGTGCTCTGGTCCATCTGCTACCTACACCGGTCACCTCGTCTTGTTTTTTCTATCGTCTGGGCTGATACTAGGAAAGGTCGCTGCTGGCTCTCACACGCTTTATATAGACCCTTGGCGAATTACTCAACTTACTGCGCGCTAGGCGTATTAATTTAGTCGCATAAACAACGCTCGCGATTATTGCTTTAGAAGGCCCGAAAACACAAATATACACAACTATTTCTAGAGCAAAAACACAATTCTACACCACAACTTAATTTTTAGGCATTATTATGGCCTTTTCATCAATCTTGAAGACTTTTTACATCCCAGCATGCTTTGCGCACATTGAAAATATGGGCGATAAATGTGCCACTCACAATGAAGGGGGAAGCTGGGGTGTCTTCCCGTGAAGGGGTAAGCCGGGTGTTTTTCCGGCCCTATCACATATATATATATATATATATATATATATATATATATATATATATATATATATATATATATATATATATATATATATATATATATATATATATATATATATAATCTCTTTGGTTACTACTAGCATTTTCTGTTATGCATAGTTTAAACAGCTAACTTTAGGCCAACCTGAAGCTTCTAATGCATTTAACCTAATATTTCTCCCGTCCTATAATAGTATTAGAAAAAGTATTACTACTTACGGGTAGAGTAGCATTCCTAATATCGTGTTGATAATCTCTGCCAAGTGATACTTCTTTTATATTACTGTAGCAAAATACAGAAGTTAATCATGTTACACAAATAGGGTCTGGCCATTTTGATGCTCCCTGCAGTTGTAAACACAGGACCAAACCAAGCATTTTCATTGGTCGGGGTATCCTATCTTTTTAACTATGTATGGCGCGCCGTTAGGACCAGAGTTATTAGAATTCATGATGTGAACCATACGTCATTTCACGACAGTAAGAAAAATAGTTTTATTATATAGACACGAACACGCTTTTGAATACATACCAAACAAAAACAAATGTCAATTTGTGTATCTTTAAAATTCAGACTAACCAAATCCTCTAAACAAAAAAGTGGCAAATAAATCATATTGCTTGATGTAAATCAGAGAATTGTAATGGCATGTCGGTAGCAAAAAGAAGTTGAATGCTTGTGTAACAAAAAACAAAAACAAACAATTATCTGAAACAGTGAACTACAGAAAGTGATAGTCAACATCTGTCTTGATAAAGAGTGTTAGTACCACATTTTGCACAGAGCAATGATCACCAGTTGGGATGACACTCACAAGAGAAGAGGAATCGTTTGTTGACTTTCTTCTGTGATGGCAAATCTGAGTGCTCTTTGACGTTGGTTATTTCAGGTATTTCAAATACTTCTGTAATGTTCTTTCCCTAAACGTGTTTGGCTGTAGCTTTTTCACAATTTACCTTATAAAATATGCATGGAGGCATATCTGGAGTCATTCTTATTTGACCACAAGCAATGCACAATCCCAAGAAGCAATAAATAATTTGTGTCATCTCTCGGTTATAATAGGTCTCCAAATAAATGCCTCTAAAACTAAAGCTATGAACTTTTCTAACGAGACCTTTGATATCATATTGAACGGGGAAAAACTACAGAAAGTTGAAAGTTTCAATTATTTAGGCAGTAAAATGACTCAGGATGGTGACACAACAAGAGAAATCCATACTAGAATTGCTTTGGCAGCTAGCGCCTTCAATAGATTATCAAACATTTGGAAATTACGATCATTGAATATATATACCAAGCTTCGTCTGTTTAATTAAAATGTTATCTCAGTGTCAACATACGGCTGTGAGAGTTGGAAAATAACAAAATCATTGGAGAACAAGCTGAATACATTCGAGAACAAATGTCTTAGAAAACTCATGAACATCAGTTGGAAAGAATTCAAGACTAATCGACAAATAAGAGAAGACTCTAGGCAGAAATATGTCTCCGACTATATAAGGAAAAGACGATGGTCATATATCGGTCATGTCCTACGAATGCAAAACAACAGAATACCACTACAGGCGCTCACTTGGGTTCCTGAGGGTAAGAGGAAAAAAGGAAGACCAAAAGAAACACTCAGAAGAACAATAATAAGAGAAGGAAGAACGTTGGGCCTAAATAATGTGCAAGAGCTAAGAGGAGTGGCGTCACAACGAACAACCTGGAGAGCACTGGTTTCTGCCTTATGCGCCGTGTTTGGTGCTTAAAGAATATATATATATATATATATATATATATATATATATATATATATATATATATATATATATATATATATATATATATATACTCATTGAAAATGTAAGTGTGCAACACTTTAAAGGGCACTGTGCGTGATTTCATGGATGAAATGAAATAAAAGTTGGCACACAATGTGGTTGAATATTGTTCTTTAATGTTGATAAGAGAGATAATTGACGCGTCCAAAATTCTCTGTCACGGTACGTGGCATCTTTCTTAGAATTCTTTTACGACGAATTAAAACCTGACACTCTGTTTTTTGGAGTAGAAGCGGCAAACTTTTCCTGGCCTTTGACACCAGGGACTTTCGCGTGTCCACGGGAATACCCGATTACACCATGTAATGGCGGTTCCTCTTTTTTTTGCACAGCTTTCATCGGGGAAACTAGTCTCCGAGTTCCGTAGAGATTGCGTCAAGTCACGTGAAACCCGGCGAAAGAGTAGCTCGAAAACGCAGGTGTCCCGGACACCAGGTGCCTGAGAGTACTATATATGCTAAATGCTTTAGTTGTCTGGCTCTTAATGCTACAGAAAGTCTTGAAGAGTGAATGTGTCATTGTCAGTTGACATATTCGGCCAGCTAAAGTAGGTGTTAGTGGATCTCATTGCTTTCTCGGTAAGAACGCTAGCTTTAATTAGATAGTTGTGTAGGTAGAATATATCACTTATTACTCCTCATGGCGCGAACGCGTATAACAGTAAATTTTCCTATCTCATTTCATAACGGGAAAGTGATTTTCGATATTTACCACTACAACTCCATAGATGGAACCTTTTAATAATGATATTCAAGAGTTAGTGAGTGTGTATTTATATCAATTTTGTGAATGCAACTGTAACCCCATTTATTATGCTACGAATTGATTTAGAGATGCTGGGTTGGATTTTAATTCCCCCTAGAAATGTATATATGTATTTTTACTCATGGTATGGCTTTTACAAATCACTTATATGGCGAGGTATTTAGGAGTTCCCAGATAAGTATTGTCAGGGGCCATGTTTGTATATATTGGTTGATTGTTGTGTGTAACCAGATGCGGGTGTTTTGAAGGATAATCGCATCACGGACAAAACAGATCTCAGCGATAAGGAGCAACTAGTTTGTTTACATCCAGGCCTAAGACTGTTACGCAACCGCAGTGTGCGAGCGGCTTGCGTGGTCCTCCGCTGCTGGTAGCACGGCACTGGAAGACCGGCGAACGGGCTTAGACAGCCAGCCAAAATAGGTCTAACGCGCACGATAATTTGGATGGGGGAGAGTGGGGGGGGGGGGGGCTGAGTGTTTGTAAACAGTCCTTGTTTCGATATGTATATATGGATTTTTAGCTAGTGGACTATAATTTAGGCGACTACCTTATACCTTGTAATTTTTGTATTTTCACAGCGGAAAAGAAAACTTCCACACACCATCGATGCGGGGACCTAGAAACAAGCGTTTTGTCACAACACTGGTCGTATCATCAGATCCTTGACTGAGTTCTCGAGTTGAAAACGGTTTGGGTTAAATGCTAAAAACCCATTACCCGGACGGCAAAGGGAGTACCCAGCTGTTGGTACCCTCTGCTCCTTGAGCTGCTTAACCTCTGACACCAGTAATTGTCAAGCTCACCAATCTGCAGAATAGAATGCCCATCCCGTTTTACAGTATAGACCAGTGGGCCCTTTCTTTCTACGCCCTGTTACCATTGAACTAGCCGCATCTCAAGGGTATATTAAGGCGCCTCGCTTGTGCACACCCAAGTCTGGATTCATTTTAACCCACATGATTTCAGGGTTTATTATCATTTAGTCGCTGAAAGGATATTTCCCTCTGACCTTGTCAATCGTGGATTTAAGTTAATTCTCACTTCGTCGGAAAGGCACGAATTTGCAAGTAATTCTGGTCAAGAGTGCAGGACACTACAGTACCGACATTCAGGGGACGTTATCATCAGGACGGTTGGTGGACAGTAATGGGAGGGGGGGGGGGTGGAAGGGGGGAGAACTGAAGCGCTGGTGGTGCCAGAGGTGGGTTTAATTAATTTTTGTAACGAATGTGGTTTACCTAGTGGTGGTGTATTTTTGTGTTGTGGTGTTTTTATTTTTCGTGTTTGTATAGGCTAGTCGCAATCGCCTCTAATTGAGGCTGGGGATTGCCAGATGGGGACACAGATTAGAATTTGGTGGTTATTATTTCTAGTACGCAGTGTGGTTCTCTTTCCTGTTGGGTTCATCCCTTGGATTTGTATGTGTGTGTGTATACAACTTGGTTGCCAGTTTGGAGTATTAACCAAACTCTGGTCGAGAGTGTATGTTTTTATTCGTATGGTTATTGTTAGTGAATTTACCCTTGTGGATTAGATTGCTTTTTCTTATTCCTGACATAGCGTAGATATAGTAACTTATATATACATATAAGAGAAGGAAGAACGTTGGGCCTAAATAATGTGCAAGAGCTAAGAGGAGTGGCGTCACAACGAACAACCTGAAGAGCACTGGTTTATGCCTTATGCGCCGTGTTTGGTGCTTAAAGAATTTATTATTGTTATTATATACATATATTTTAAAAAAATCTTAATAAACAAAGAAAATCATCTAGAGCTGATCAAAACTGTCTTCTAACTGTACCCCAGTGATTTTTGAATGTTAAAATCAATTGGTGTATCAGCTCTTACGTGTTATATCTATTCAGTGTTGATAGGTAAGAAAGAGAGGTTTGATTGGAATTGACATCTAAATACGTCAGAGTGGACAGGGTAAAGAGTGGTTATCATATTGTTCACCTGACTGTCACACTACCACTCTACATTCACATTCAATTTTTCAGACTTTCCTCTATTTTCTACTCTGCACTCAGACTTTTGTCTTCTCTCAAACGTCACACAGACATTTTGTCTTGTCTCAGGCAGACTCTCTCTTCACCATTCGTGACAATATACGGCAACGTATAAGTTCATGCTCAACGGACTAAGGACATAAATTTTGATTATCCACATTTGTCCCTTTACGTCGTGGAAAATGCTATTCTCATTAATGGCTGTCACTAATCGTATCAAATCCTCTGTATTACTGGTATGAATGGCAACAAATCCACTTTACTTCCCTGTCTATTTAGTCGCTCTGCAAATGGCAGTTTGCTTGGCCAATCGGCTATGACATATTTCCTTTCCCTGCGAACCTGACCTCGATCAAATAGCTCGATCCGCCTGTTTATCTTTGGGATAAATACCTGTAGCATTTGTGACGTAAGGCGCCGGCGTAAGCCGTTGACCACTGAATAGGAAATCAACCTATTACGTTCGGTTCCATCATTTCTTGGCACTGGGCGTGTACGTTTGGCTGGCCGGTACTTAACTGACCTGATATATCTGTGCGTAACAAGGAGCAGCAATTAGAGTAATTTGTTGGCAGAATAAGTGCGAGTATATCTTCTTCTTCCTCTCCTCCTCTACTCCCATGCTTCGGTGGGAATGTTGATCAATCTTCAGACCAGTGCCCTCTTTTGGGGAGTCTGGAGTTTTCCTTGCCTTGTCAGTCACATTTATAGCTTGGTCAACGGAAATGATCGAATTTCTCTGAAGTACCGTGTCGTAAGCGACTACGTTGCTGCACGTCAGCGGGGTTGAGACCGCTGGTATATTGCGATGAAGATGAGTGATCTTTGATGGCTCTAGTTTAGAGTCTCCAATCGAACTCTGAGATTCCACTGAAACAATCGATCTCTGCAGCTTCTATCTTTGACGAAAGATAGGCAGATTCTGCTACTTGCAGTATTTCTTCTCTCGCTATTCAGCTACCACCACGAAGAGGGACAGAGCTGTCAAACATAGCACCTTGAAAATTTGCAATGCAGCTTTTCTCACTGTCTACTGCCCTGAGAAGTACGTGAAGTTCAAGTGCTGCCCCAGAGATTCCTCCGTCAGGAACGCTGGTTCTACCAAAATCATCATCATTGCCCTCCCTTGATGGAGTTTATGTGTCCGTTGGCAACTGTCCTGCAACATCAGATCCATTCCTTTGATACAGGCTCCTCACTCTGCAAGCATAGAACTGGGCTGTTTAAGATCCCGTGTGATCCCGGACGAGCCCCCATTTGTCGTGTGTTGGTTTTATAAATATTTGTCGAATTTGAAACCTTGAGTGAAATCGACAATGTGAGTGAACTGTCAGAATTATACAGAATATACATATAATGTGTGAAAATAGGGTGAATTTATGAAAACCTGGGAGAAGATCAATTAAATCTATCTCTCTTTCCAAGCCCACAACTCACTTATAATAGTCTTAAGAAACACATGCTCTCTTTTCTTTCTCACAGACAGATATAGAATATAGTAAGAGATAAATATGTATGGACGAAGGACTTGAACAGCGCGTTGACAAAAGGTTAAAATTTATTAAAATTCTCTTTTGCTGTTATAGAAAGAAAAGAACAAAATCTCGGCAAATAATAATTAATCAAATAACATAGTTAACAATTACATCAATTCATACATCAAAGAACAAAACCAAATCGTAGGTCCTGATAGGGAAAATAAGCAAGAGTTAACAGTCCTTTTGCTTCTGTGGAACCAATACAAATAACTTAATTCAGTGTTTTTAAATCCTAAAGATGGGGATACTGTATAAATCCACTGAAAACGCTATCCATGCGCCGTGTTCACACAAGAAAACCAAGATAGGCTGTAGATTAACCCTGTCTATATTCCGTGTCTTTACTCAGACCACTACTACACGCAGATTCCGTACTGACCAGTAGACCTAACAAATCCAGGGTCGACTGAGGACAACCATTCGTCTCTTGCGCTCTTATCCGGCGCAGTTAAATACAATAGACGTGCCTCTAATACTGAAGTTGATGCGTAAATCCGGTTGGGTCTGGTTTGAGACCTATTGTGACTGAGCACTCAGTTTAAGCACACAGTCTGATGCTTTAAATTCGCCTGGTTATGATGTGCAGATTAATATGCTGGATGCCACTTTGCTCTGACTTTTACTAAATAGGCGAGTAGGAAACAAATACTGCTCAATACGACGTCAGACTGCTGTTGCTGGTTATAACTGCATGAACTAAATTCCCGTGAGAGGGTTATGTGAAGGGGATTACAATTTCAGGAATTAGGTGACAACTCTTGGCTTTAATGCGATCGAGGAGAATGTTACATTCCTCGACCTGAATCCTGTTCTAACAGTGCGGTGCCCTGGAACTAAGACCGAACAAACAACGACTACCTTAAGCGAGAAACATTAAAATCATAACAATGGTATAATACACTGTTATGTCCCACTTTAATATAAGTGTTCTAATTATTGCTAGGTAATTCTCAGTGCTGTTTTTATCAACCAGAGTCGTTCTCCTGTTACTTCCACTCTATCAATTTCTACAATTCATCCCTTATAGGTTAATATATTTTGTTAATACATGAACAACAGACCATTTGCTACATTATCATTGAATCGATTTACTGAAGAATAGTCACCGGAAAAATAATTCATGTCACCCTGCTATCAGTTATGTATATGTATATAAATATAAATTTAAGTTTTCATATATATTCACCCCGAGATGCCAAGATTTTGCGACACAAAGTCTAATCATATTCCCTAAATCGCCTGTCTCATTTGGCCATCAGCGGCCCGCTAAAATGAACGAGTATACGAGTGTGCTTAAGGAGCAACCCAATCAAGATTTATAGTCTAAAAAGTGACACTGACCTAGCCACCTTGGGTCGCTTGTCCACGCAGGTTTTCTGCTTATAGCGTAACTTCGAGTAACATAAACATTATTTTAGACTCTCTATCAAAAGGCAAAGAGACACGAAAAGTTCCCTGAATAAGACATAATATTATCTCCCGCTAACCCACGACAGAAAATTACGCTATCAAGGGCAGCTACAAGGTACGAACGAGCTCGGGTTTCTCTCCCCTGAGCAGAATAAAAAGAGGATACCCGGCTTTCAAAGGGCAGCTGCGCCGCTCAACTACAAAACATTAGTAAGACATCGGTTCACGATTCGCATAATTTATTACTCGCCAGTGGTCAAAAATACTGTTACGAGCGAAAATGTCCTTCTAGTTTGGCAGACTGCAGGTGCGTCTTATGTAATATTATCACAAACTGCCAATCGCTTTGCCACTAAGGACCGAGCAATTAATTCATAATGAGGGCCAGCGCGAAATTAAAATCAGACACGCCTGGGTGAAGTCTGAGCAGGGAATACTAGGGCTACCTGCAGCAAAAGAAGAAATGTAAAGAAAACGAAAGTAGATAGCAGGTGAAACCAGAGAAATTTAAAGAATAAGGAAAGTGGGACAGATAGCTAAATCCAAATAATCAGTCGTTTCGTCACACCTATCAAACACTATCAAGAAGGTCTCCATTTATCGGCTCGTTAAGAAAAGAAAGAGACTTATTCGAGATAGGGACGAAGGAAGAGAAGGTGAATACTCTCCACTAGATAGTGATATCCAATAAATCCAATGAAGAGTTATTGCAGATTCCATGTGAAATTTCTTCTTCCCCTATTATTTCAAATAAGAAAGAGTACCTAACCTCCAGATATTAAAATTTTTCATAACCCTACACTCCCAAAGGAGCATAGGCCTTCAACCAACACATGCCACGTCCTCCTGTTACGTGCCCTGAACTCAAGTTCTGTCCACGCTTTCCTCATCATTTTCACCTCTGTTTCCAGCTCCATGTGCTTCTTAGTCTACTTCTGTCTCACCTGCCCTGGGGGTTCCAGAACAAGGACTGCCTTGTAATGCTATTAAGATGTTTCCTCAGTTTGTGTGATATGCATCGCCATCGTCTTCTTCTCATTTCTTGTTCCTCTGGCACTTGTCTGGGTCTTGTCATCAGCTCCACTTTGGTAACCTTGTCGTACTATTTTAATCCTTCTATTCTATGCAAGCACTCATTTAAGAAAGTCTGTAGCTTTTTGGTTGCAATCTTTATTGTTCTTTATGCTTTAGAGCCATATAATAGTAGTGACTTCATATTTGAGTTGAAGATTCTTATTTTCGTGTTGGATCCGATTTCTCTTGATCTCTATATATTTCCCAATGCAATGGAAGCTCCTCTTGCTTTTTGTATTCTTATTTTGGTATCAATGTCTGTCCCTCCAGCTTTGTCTATATTGCTGCCACTCTCATTATGATTCTCTTTTCCCTTTGTATTTTGAGACCCAATTGCTGTGACTTCTCATTTAGTGTTTTAAATTTGTCCTGCATCTGATTACGGTTATAGGACAGAAGAGTCATGTCATCAGCAAAATCCAGAACATCCTACTGCTTAGTCAGAGTCAACTGGATTCCATTTATGTTGTGTGTTGTCGATGTTCTCCTAAGCCAGTCTATTGCTAGTAAGAAAAGGCATGGAGACAAGAGACATCCCTGTCTCACACCTGTTCATATCCCAAACGGTTCTGTAAGCTGTCCTTCATGAAGAACTCTGCATGTCATGTCTTCATATGTTTTCTTTATTGATTTAATGATCTTCAACGGAACTCCATAATGCCTCATCAATTTCCAAAGTGGTTTTCTGTCTACACTGTCAAATGCCTTTTCGTAGTCCACAAATCCACTGTATAGTGGTGAATTCCATTCCAGACTTTCATTCATTCATTCCTTACCCTCCACTCCCAAAGGAGCATAGGCCTTCAACAACCACATGCCAAGTTCTCCTGTCACGTGCCATCATCTCAAGTTCTTTCAACGTTCTCCTAATCATTTTCACCTCTGTTTCCAGCTCTCTTCTCCATGTGCTTTTTGGTCTACCTCTGCCTCTCTTGCCCTGGGGGTTCCAGAACAAGGACTGCCTTGTAATGCTATCAACAGGTTTCCTCAATGTGTGTCCTATCCATCGCCATCGTCCTCTTCTCATCTCCCGCCCCGACGGCACCCGTCTAGCTCCTGTCCGCAGCTCCACGTTGGTAGCCCCGTCACACCATTCCAATCCCTCCACCCCACGCAAGCACCCATCTATGAAAGTCTGCAGCCTTTCCGCCGTTGTACCTGCCGCTCTCAATGTGCCAGAGTCACACAACAAGACCGATCTGGTCCAGCCGCTTTTCCATCTCTTAGACTCTTTATGGCTTTGATTTCTTCCTTCGTTAGTCTTTCACAGTTAATTTGTAGCTCTTCTTCTGGTGGATGTATGTCTAGGGGTTTTATGGAGCTGGTCTATTGAGAAGGTTCTCAAAATATTCCGTCCACCTCTTCATTTGCTCTTGTATATTGCTGAGGAGTTTTCCATTCTTGTCTTTTATGAGGCAACTTGTTTGCTTGTATTTTCCTGTTAGCTTCTTTGTGCTGTTATACAGTTCTCTCATATTTCCTTTGGCTGCAGCATCTTCTGCCTCTCTTGCCAACTCCTCAGTATACTTCCTCTTGTCTCTTTTGATACTTCTGTTTACTTCTTTGTTTGTTTCTGTGTACACTTCTTGAGCATTGGCTTTGGAACTTCTGGTTTTGCTTGTGTTTAAATCTGCTTTCTTGTTTTTTTCTGTCGTTTATCTTTTTGATGGTTTCTGTCGTTATCCATGCATTTTTTTTGTCGTTCTTTTTTCCCCAGTATTTCATCAGAAGTCTCATTCCATACAGTTTTGATTTGCTGCCAACAGTCTTTTGTATTCACCACATCATCTAGCTGTTGGAGCAGTTGGAAATTGTGACCGCAAATATGTCTTTTGTTTCTTGATTTCTTAGATGTCCTACATTAAATTGTTATCTTTAACTTTGCATATTTCTTCAGTTTCATTTTTACTTTAGCTATCAGAAGGTTATGACCTGATGCCACATCTGCTCCTCTATATACTTTTACATCCTTCAATGATGATCTAAACTTCTTGTTTATGCATATATGATCAATCTGATTTTCTGTTCTATAGTCTGGTGATTTCCATGTTGCCTTGTGTATTCTCTTATGTGCAAAAATGCTTCCTCCTATAGCCAGTTGTTTTGAAGCACAGAAGTTTAAGAATAGTTCCCCATTTTCATTCATTATTCCTAGCCCATGTTTTCCCATGACTTCTTCAAAGCCGGTGTTGACTGTACCTATCTTTGCATTCATGTCACCCATCAAAATTGTGATGTCTCTTCTTTTTACTTTTTCCATAATTTCCTGTAGTCTGGTATAAAATTCTTCTTTCACAGACTCTTCTTTGTCATTAGTTGGTGCATAATATTAAATGATATTTACATTTATTTTCCGTTTAGCAGTTTTAAAAGTAGCTGTTGTTATTCTGGGTCCAACATCTTCCTATTAAATGAGTGTTTTCTGTGCTTCTTTAGATAACATAAGAGCTACCCCTTCATGGTGGTGTGAACTTTCGTCTTCATGTCCCAAGG
The DNA here is from genome assembly GCA_024509875.1 of Oreohelix idahoensis. NCBI lineage: Eukaryota > Metazoa > Mollusca > Gastropoda > Stylommatophora > Oreohelicidae > Oreohelix > Oreohelix idahoensis. The sequence goes on from JAMPIV010020367.1 coordinate 354,599, forward strand.
ACAGCATCAATTCACCTGTGATGAGTTTCTTCTTGTCTAGCCCCGTCCACTTTGTTTCACACAGTCCCATAACCTCGATTTTATATTCCCTCATTTCTGCTGCTACTTGTCCCTCTTTCCTTTGTTTGTTCAATGTCCGAACATTCCAGGTGCCAAATCTGGAGGTTCTCCTAGAAGAAAGAAGGTTAGTCAGTAACATAGACTCCTGTCGGCTTTCTCTGTGTTGCATCATATGCCTCCCTGCGGGGGGGGGGGGGGGGGGAAGGGGGGGAGCGAGGGTGGTGTAAATAAACAAGGGGTGGTAGGGACTAAGTCTAGATAACAGTGCGTTTGCTGTTACACCATATCACTAAGACACGGGTATGGTCCTCCTCAGTCACAGACGTTGCATAGTGACTACAGGAGCAGACCCAAGTGACAGATACTATGCTAGCCGACATCGGTTTGTGTCCTTACACACGTTCAATCTGTACTTCAGAAAGCGATACATTCATTCTCGGTTCGAGAGACGCATACCTGAGTCACATCACTAGGATTTCATATGCTACCGTGGATGATCATACGTGCACATTGTTGTAGTAATACATAGCAGATCTGAAGTCACTCTGACACATTCAGCAAAGTATGGGCAACAGATACATCCGAAAAGTTGCGAGACAAATAATGTCAATAAGCGATACATATAATGCCGACATCCCCCTAGAGAAACTAGGCGACACTCTGATAAGGCAGCGTCAAGTCAGAGACAGAGCATGAATTGGCGGAGAGGGAGAGGAATAAACTAATGATTAGCGCGAAAACAAGACGTCACATCTAAGTAATTCAGCATACTAAAGATAAGTCAGAGGTTATGGACTAGTGTGAAAACAAAAAGATGAACGGAAGCAGACACACCAAACAAGACAAGAGCTCGGATCGTTACTAGGCAGAGATTGAGATCTCTACGTTCCTTTGGGTCACTGTCACGACTGATAAGGTTCACTACAACAACTACACATCATGTTCTCCTTAAGCGGGTAGCTCGATCTAAAAATCTCTCATGGACTGGAATCTAATTTTTTTTTTTATTTTCTAACATTATCCGCCTCTCCTGGAGGGTCGCTATCTCTTTTCATTAAGGGGGGGGGGGGGGGGGGGGGGGGGGTAGAGAAGGTGACTGGCCTGACGGGAGAGATGTTGTGGGTGGGGGGGTGGGGGGGGGTGGTTGTGTTATTGTTTTATGGTTGAGGTGTATGAGGGGGCGGCTGCAATTTAGCTGATAGTCTTAGGGGGTGGAAGGTTTATTAAAGTGAAATATACGATGTAGGAAAGTCCTGTCCATCTTTGTCGATACAAAACACGACCCTGCAGCCGATACGCGATAGCATATCTCAATATGTTCGCATCTAGGTTATCGAGGTGAATCGACATGTAGAATCATCAAAACTATCAAAAAGGGTGGTGGTCTGTCGGGGCTATAAATACATGCGTGTCAGTCCAAGATTTATACATTGTCCTACCTGACATATCCTTAGAGAGCAGTCTCTAACAAAACTAGTTTATTTAGTGTAGTCATTTATACCCATGTTCACTTTTAGAAACGAATACCTACTTTCATGAATCATAATTCCACACTTTAATGACAATCACACAGGCCCTTAATTGAAAATTGCGTTCGTAAACGCATTATCACGCTTTGAAAACATGGCGAAACCCATCGACCGACTGTTATGCACAACTCAATGGCTCACTTATACGAAGAGTCTAGAGAACATTAATCACAATTATTATCTCGACATGGTCCTGACCCAAGGACAACTATCATCGAAACATGTACTATAGACCAAGATTCAGACATCGTACTGAATCAATATGTAAATCTAGAATCCATGGCCATGGAATACAAAATAAGATGCAAAATTAGTACAGTATATTCACGCACCTCACACTGACTGATAAGTATCTGACCGTTTGTGCTTATTAATATGTACAGAATGTAGCCGTGAATCAAGGATCGAAGAATGATTACACAACAAGGAAATCATAAGTTAATCAAACGATGGATTCTCTCGCTTTTACCACAGACAAGCATAAATGAAGGGAACAGGCTACATGTCCTATAAACTATACTGTCTGCAACGTGTAAACAGCCAATACCATTGTGCGCCGAGTTGGAATTACGGCGTCTAGAAAGATATGCACGTTAGCAACAGATATCAAGGAGACTGCTATATATCACTAGGGGGGAACAGTTCGCAAAGCTATCCCCTGGACACAATACATAATCGACGACTGGATTACTCTCGAGCTTGTATTTAGACACAAACAGATCAGACTTTTTTCAGTGTACAATCAGGATAATGAATCAGGTTCTCATTACTCGTAAAACTTTGCCTGATATAGTAAGAAGCCATATCACGACTTTGCGAGTGAATGAATAACAGTTTTGTTCAAAAGTACATGTGGCACGGATTGAGTACTTTTATCATCGCCCTATACGAGGATCGTCAGTAATTTTCGGAAAACAAAATGATTGACAGATTTTCTGAAAAATTCTTGCTAATAGTATCATTAGTCTTGAAACTGATGAAGACACCATATTAATAGCTCTGATAATATGTGGTTTTTGTAATGATAACTGAAATTAATGCCCCCCACAGCCATGGAAGAGAAATTCATTGATATGTTTTCACTGACTGACAAGCGTGAGGCCAATAATATGCTATCTTCTGGAACATCAGGTTGACCCCCCCCTACTTTCAACTATTTCCGCCCATGACCCTTTGCGTTATACATAAACAGCATTATCCTCGTACATACCATTCGCTGTAAATGACACTCGAATATTCCGCATTTATTTTTTTCGTGGGGACCTGACTACAGCATCCAGACTGATAATCCATACAATATGATATATCATAAGACGCTAAGAGAAGTGCTGAGCTGAATCAGTATTGACAATTTTCCAGATTAGGATACATAACAGACGTTGTTTCAACAAAATCCTCCGCAATGTGAAACAATCCATTTCAGGTATCATGTTGGAAGTTAGTTCTATACATACAATGATTCAATGGTCTGGATAGACACGTTGACGTCGCAAATATCTACAAGCTTCCCATGCGAATTAGGAATGGTGCTTCAATTACAGACCAATGCTAAGTTGCAATATCTTGATTCCCATACGCCTATCTAACCCATTTTCCTAGATCTACAAAAACTAACTGTAACCCGATCACTCTTCAAGTACATCACACCTAACCCACTAGATTATCCGTCCCAAAACCACCAGTAATGTCGCCATACAGCCTAGGCCTAAAATCACACCAAAACTATCGCTGCCATCATCCACAACTTTTCTGATCACGATAAAGCTGATCACGAAAAATGCAAACAGGGGGCTGATCTGACTAGACCGATATAGGATTGAAACAGAGTATTCCCGAGTCAATCGCGTTGATCTCAGAAATCTTGCGCTCCAGATCATGAGTTTTTAACTCCATTGGACTGAAAATGCCTTGTTAGTAGAAGCTTTTCATTTGGTCAGTCTCTCAGCCAATGAATATGCTGCGCCCAGAAGAAATCTTTTGAAGTTTAAGGATTTTGACCAAACCATAGCTCACATAAAGTTACTCGGTCTAAATAGACCAGAGCTAATGAACGGCGTTCTCTATCGCTGCATATATTATGTATTTCCTTCTGCAGAAAAAAACAGTTTACAAAAGGAAATTGCAATAGTTCCTAGACAGTGTGGGTATCTTTCTGTGACATTAGCCTGGGCAGCTCAACAAATCCCGGTGGAGTGAAAGTTCGTCACTACGAAGAATAATATTGCTGTTATCCTTACGAAAGGCAATACTAGGATAAGGTGATGAACGGATATAAAAATGAAAACATAGTGTTTTAATCCTCGAGTTATCCAAAGAGTGGATTTGACATTTCTATGAATTCCAAATGGAGTCTACATTAGAGGATGACGCCAGGTGGAAAAACTTTAGCCACTTTAGTGAAATGCGTAAATGAGTTCGGGTGATATCTTAATTGTTGTAAGGAATTCATAGAATTAACCGATGCCACATGATCGTAACACAAGCCCATCACTAATTGTTACTTACAGTGACCTATTGTACGACGCTACGTAATTATGTTAGCTTTTAAAGTCATCACTTAGGTGGCAAACGAAGAGAAATCAATTTAAGTACTCAGTTTACTTCGTTAATATGGATCTACCCGTGTTTTGGTTAAGGAACTGCCTTCGGGAGTATCAACCCATCCAAACGGTGACTCCGTATTTTTATCGTAGCTGCTAGGGATGCGTAGAATGTCATCCGCTGAAAACTCACAATAACAGTGCCTTTTATCGAGTGTACTGTTTTCAAGAACTGTCAGTGTTTATGCTCGCGTGATAAGATAGTTACAATAGTCGAAAACTTACTGATAAAGTTGGGAATTACCAATCTATAGTCTGATCGTTTTCCAAGTAAATCATGAATAAGGACAAGAATGTCATGTCAAGATAGCCACGCATATGTCTTACCGCCCATTGCCACGACCAGCGGACGAGATAGCGACACTCGAGTTGATTAGGGGATTTCGACCGCAACGCATCATGGCGTACGCTTCTGACCAAATGTATGCTGGGGCGCTTTCATAAGACACGGATAGTGGGCATTTCCCAAATCCCCCAAATTGGAATAGTACCCTTGAGGCGTTCGTGAAAGAAGCAAGGTAAAACTGCGCTAAAGCGACGTGGGCATGTACGCGAACTAGCTTGGGTGGAAACTAAGCCCTAAATATCGCCTGGTAGGTACAAATCGCAATAGTAGGAAAAGAGTGAAAGAAGCCTAGAACCCGTAATTCTAGATGAGTTAGATCCTCGGTTAAGTTAGGCTCTATACTAGTCAAGTAATAAGTGCACTAGAGCAATTAGGCTTTTCAGCCATGTCGAATTTTTAGTCACGGTTATGATTTCAATTCTGTCGAGAGTAAATCCACGCCACCTTAGAGGGACAGAGTATGAGCATTATATGTCTCTTTTGTGTCTACAGTAACGGGGTGAATAGACCAATCGAGGGTCGGAAGAATATAGCCCCTCGATGTGGCTAGCGTTACTTCAACTAATCTTTTTAACTCTAGTTCATCTCATCTAGAATCTTTCGTTACCGCTTTCTCTACCCCCTGGTAGCCCTTCGAAAATGCTTTCGGTCGGATAAGGATTAAACGGTGTTCTGACTCAGAGAAATGGACTCATGGTCGAGATAAGTACAGCTTGTCATGTTGCATTGACATGGACCAGTCAGTTCTTCCTGCACATATAAGCGACCAATGCCAGACTTAAAAGATAGTACAACCAGACATCATGGAACGATTGGTTCCCTAACACATAGTTAGACAACTTGTATAACATGCTTACCCTCTCTGCCGCATGATAATGTCTGTTGGAGAAATGTGGTCATCAATCGTTTCCATGATGTCAATTAAGAGTGAAGAATGGTAATCATTGGCAAAAGAGCTTAAGCTTCTTACCATATACCGGATGCAAACTCTTGAATTTTCCGGTCGATGCCATGTATAGCCTGACAGAGTAGATGGGAGTACTAATCAATGTGTCCCTTGGTCTGGAAGAACAAAAAATGCGTTCCCAGTTGCCAGTGTTCGGCAAGGGGATAATCCACCACAGGTGCTCTGTTTACATTATGGAAATCAGACCGATGCGCTTCATTGGAATTTCCGTGGAAAGCATGTTAGACTAGTAGGGAAGCGCTTTTACGCTTCCACGTCCAATATTAAACGGCGACGCATTATAAGTTCAACCATCGTGAAACTTTCTTGATACTTTATTTCGATACGCGACCGTTTCCAAGAAATGTTTGAAGAGCTTTATGTTTTGCGCTACAAAGCGTTAGCCAAGAACAAATTGCTTTTAGTCACGATTTCGTGGACAATAGTATTGTTGTCGCAAACATCTCTTGTTTTATATGGCAAATTCCCTTGACCCTTACTGTTTCGCCCAAATTCAAGAAGAAGGCAGGCATTGGCCTCAATGTTGGGCATGCATTCTCAATTATCTTGCTGGTACTAAGTGCGAATGTACAATATTCCATGAAGGATGGATTTTGCTATAGTCTATCAGAACAATCATTGATCAGCAGTGCATTAAGATCCATTGAAGTATAGCGACATAGTGACACTCGCGGTATCTATTCTAATTAGCGAGTTTCGCGCCGACGGTTTTACCGCGCCAAAGACGACAAGATTGCAAAGCCTGTGAGAGAAAAACCATGACTGAACGAGATTGTCTTGTTGATGTTCAGTTTTCGGCGTCAGCTCTTCTAATATGCTATCGAGTAGATTCCGCCAGCTGGGCCATAAAACACATCGATATATACCTATCCTCGGAGAGCATGATCTTCCGAGATTATTTTACCCCATGTACGTTAGTAGGTTTTTCATGAAGTTACTATTCAAACGTTCACGACCCATACCATTCTTTTGGACATAGGATCCCTGATTCAAAATAATAGCTGACACAGCGAATGTGCATCGACTCTATCGAGCAACCGGTCGACGACAATTACTTAGCAGATCATGTGGTATCCGCATATGAGTTGTTAGTTGCTCTGGCCCTATGGTTGTTTGGTACATATGGGTCGGACGCTAGATATTGTTCGTTGCCTGCCGAGTAACCCGACTAGACTGATGACACGAAAATATGTACACCAAAGGCGTTCCACTCTGCTGAAATTTATCCTCAGACAGCTAGTTAAGTTATGTGCTACTCGTTAATGCCCCCCATCTATTAGCAGCGTAACACTGTCCCAGCCTCCGGCCAGACTGTGTGCCCCATCATACTCAACCAAAGCACGCTACCAAATATAAATTCGGGTGTCCCTTCTAAGCTAGAACGGTGTTATCGTTAAAGGAGGACCGCAATGATGTCTTATCGCCATAAAATTTTTGAGACTCATTGGACTCGGAACGGTAGTGAAATATTGTAGAGCGAGCGTCTGAAATAGTCTATGCCGATTTCATATGCGACCGTGGATACCTCTGGTAAATAAGATCCCGATACTCAGGATGTGCATAATACTTTATACAACAGATCGACTCAATCAAGCAATTCGTTATATTGTACCTTATTCACAAGCAGGCTCAAAGAGAAAGAAATGAAGAACTCTAGTCAATTCTAATGATACTGGGAAAAAGCCCATATGGTACCCATGCACAACTGTCCGTGAAATCATGAGCTGATGCACTGACAGGTAAGATTTTCAAAATAATCTTATTTTTAGCACAAGGATTTGATGAATGAAATGTGACTTATGACGGAGTCTTATTGTTACCATACGTACAAGTACGCACGATTCTTCATCCGCCTTTAATCCAAGATTTAAGCATTAGGTATGACTTATTCGGATCACCTTTGTTTGGCCCAGATGTAAAGAATGTTCTCTTTAGTGTTGTAGTAGGATCATAGGCCTTCCTGCTGAGTTGCATAAAGATTCGTCGGCGAAATCTCTCAAGGCCTATCCGATCTTCCCTTAGGGATCTGGCGCATCATAATGCGTGGTCAGAAAAGTGAAGATTGTAGGGGCATAGGGGGTCTAATACTGTAGCATGAGGTTGAAGCCGGCTGAGGTTGGGCGTTCTGGGGTGGGGTGACAGCATTGATTGGTAAGGGGGGGGCAGGCGGTTGGGGAGGGGCCAAATGACTTATTTGAATTGATGTACAACGTATGAAATAATAACATTTTTCCCCTCCGATTATGCCTGCCGTTGTTTCATAGAATTCTTTCTTCATCAGTCCGAGGTAGCACTTCTATGTCACTTCGCACTGAAAATGTAGAAATAGCGAGCACTTCGATACACAGCATTAAGTGCGATCTCATCTTCAGGGCAAGAGAACTATGCACGATCTGCCTAATGCAGTAATGCACGTCATGTCTTGCTCCGTCTCCTGATATATGCAAACAGAAAGGCGAAGCACAATATTGATAGAATAAATGGCCTAGATAAACAGAGGACACTTTAGAGACTTGTTTGCAATATCGCCATATAGTTTGCATGATCCGGCGCAGAATGATGCCACGATCTAAATGCTTAGCAGGAATTTGACTCACTAATGCCTAACTTCATCGAAGAATTACGATTATTACGACCAGTGATTGGCCATAGTACACGTGCCAATGCGATTAATCGCGGCCCCGAGATCGCCTCATGAATCCAGACTTACGAGTGAAGACCTGGGAGCTACTTCTATAAGCTATCCGTACCAGAGAAAAAGTTACGAGGAGCAACCGCAGAGCTAGGAGGTCCAGAATGTGTACTGCGAGAATTGACGATCAGTGCAGAGAGCTGAATTTGAATTACGGGATCAGATACCTGATTCGCATAGTGGCCTGGTAGCGATCATCGCCTGATCCGTATAGACAAGTAACTAATGTCGAGGCCTGCAGTCGCATAAAGTCACATGAGCTAAATGCTGCGACACACATGAGACACGAAGGCATCATATCTAGTGTCGACAAAACTAAACTTCTGTCCAGGCATCTAGCCCCTATTAAAGTCCATGTGGTATACAAACGGAGGTGCTCACGGCGATCTTTGTGATAAGGCACATATACCTGAGTATGACTAGACTATGACGGATTTTCGCCCATCGCGAACTCCTGACTAGTGCTCAAGTAATAGCAGTCGTAGACGTATTTACCATAGCGTACTGTGAAGGAAAATGTGCATGTCTACCTTAAGTTGACTAGCTACTAATTGCAGTCTAGTATTTTGAGCACGATTTTAGATGTATGCTCGCGAGCTGCACTCATCTATCTAGGTACCCCAATGTTAATAGGATTTTGAATGCAGGAATTAGCGCTGACCAGAATCAAATTCACTCCATGCTCGTTATAGAATTGAGTTGGTATTCCCCTCGTATAATTAGTATTGTAAAATTAATTATTGCCTCCATTGATAAGCACTTGGGTTTTAAGTGTATCCATGATTATATCATATGCTCATTATATGTGTATCCCTGTAATATTGGATCTTTTGTCTCCATGAAGCACTTGGGTAGTTCCTATAGCTATCCCATTCCGAGGAATTTCTAACATTATGGGTACCCCACGCGTGTCGAGCGACTATCATGCCCGATTCCCAGTATTCTTCGCAAGAAGAACTCTCGATTTGAGTCGGTTTATCTTGCGTATTTGATACTTATTCCAATTAACCAATTTTATATATCAAATTTATTTTTTAGCTCCTTGGAATTTGTGTGAGTAAAAACTTCTGATTATAATTCTGTTGCCGGTAAGCAACTGGTAGCATACTCCTCTTTAATGTTAGAGTGGGTACTAAGGAATCATGTCAGGGTGTGCCGTGGGCATAATCGGTCACAATATTCCTTCCATGTTGCTTTATTGCTACCAGATTACCGCCCTCATGTTAGGGATGTGAAAGAACTCTAGCAGTAATGCCCATTTATCGCATACAGAAGACATGACCTTGTCTCTGTATCCCAATACCAATCCACTAAGAAAGACCCCATCAAATTGTTTTCTCTGATTTTGATAATAATCTCAATCCATCGAATCCATCGTGAAAAGTGTATAATTCGTGCTGTTTGAGAATGAAAATGGCTGCATACATGAGAATTCTACCACCTACCTCAGGTCGTCCATAAGTTTTAAACAAAGACGGTAACCTTCCTCAGACAGCTGATATCTCTTGTATCTCAAAGCTGCCCTAACAGCATCATAATTATCTTTGTCGGCCTCTTCAACAAAATATAACTTACTCAAGAGACTCCGTGCCCTGTTGTTAGATTGTCACTGACAACTGATTCACATACTGTGATTTGTCAACATTATGAGATCGACAAGCCCGTTCAAATCTAAAAGCCAAAAATGTCTATGTCATCACTGGTAGGTTAGAAACGCTGGTACCTTGACACCTTGTACACAAAAGGTTTACCATTTACCACCAGATGCCTGATTAACATTACTCATACATGTCAATTTTAATTTCTCTAATTCAAACTCATGTTCTCTTATTGCTTTTCTCTCTTCAGCTTCTCTATCTAATCTTCTCTGTTCTGCAGCAGCTTCTAATTTTTTCTGTTCTGCAGCAGCAGCAACTTCTAATTTTTTCTGTTCTGCAGCAGCTTCTAATTTTTTCTGTTCTGCAGCAGCTTCTAATTTCTTCTGTTCTGCATCAAATCTCCTTTCCTCCACTTGCATCTGCAATTTCTTTAGTTCAGCAGCAGTATCAGCTTCTTTTTCTAATCTTTTTTCTTCAGCCAGAGCTTTTTTTTCTTCAGCAGCAGCTTACATTACAAAGGACAAACAAGAAAAGACAATCTGAAAACATTTGCAGAGATCAAATTAAATTAAATAGGAGAAATGAAAAAAATGATCACAGAATCCGTGATGATAACTGCAATAAGATAACAAGACAAATAACGCCACAGTGTATAAACATAAGGGTGTAAAGAAATCAAAAATAGAAAAGATTAGACCAACAAATGCAAACAAATCAAACAAAACTAAGGAACACAAAATTATTAACAAAAAACAACGAAGAAAAGAACACCTCATCACAACTAACAGAAATAGCAGCAAATTGTTGCTAACAAATTTCCAATTAAGAAAATGTGTACCTATAGAATACTAGTACCAGACCAATGTCACTCGGCATACCTTGTACTAGTCACACAGAACATAAACTAATTTACCACATAACAAATAACATGTAAACATAAATAGCATATAGCATACAATATAATTTATATCATGAATGGAATGTGTTGCAGGTATAGTGTTGTAAAGCAGGCACAGTTTATTTAAATAATAATAACTTGCCACTTTATTGAGTAATAGATTTAATTCTAAACTATTACACAGTTCAATTTTTCTCTGTTGAGCATATGAAGATCCAACGATGAACTATGCACTTTATGTTCAACAACACTGTGATTCTTCTGTACGTTGAGAAATGTCAACAATACTGCTCCAGATATTTTCTACACTTGATACCACTGTCCTGTGTAATACTGTCTGTACAGCGAAAAACTGTCAACAAGCGCTGACCTAGATACAGCATCCTATCGGTAATACAGGTCAAGCTGACATCGACTGTATAGCTGTCCTACTGGTGTTGATGTGTTCAAACAAATGTTCTTTCAGCTGTAAACTGTGATTCTCAACACAAAACTGCGTAAGCTGGACCCAGGAATCTGGCTCGCCACTGTAAAGTTTCTTTTCTTCTTTCCTTGTTTATTTCCCACTCTGTAAAGTGTCAGTCTGTATGCTCTGTAAGGAAGAGTGGTGTGTTGTTGAGATCAGGCATGCCCCCAGTCTACCCAGCTGTAAATGGGTAACTCACCCTAGTCCTGAGTTAGGGAAGGCAAAGGCTCCAGGGGAAGCAGGCCCTAAACTTGGTCACTCCAACCGACGCAGGATGGTGTATGTATGAAGTAGAAGTGTAAAGTGTGATTACCGCGAATGGTGTACTGTTCGTGTGCTGACCAATATAACCACTCATACACTTGTGTCTACAAGGCACCAATGCAGACTGCTGGAATCTTTGTTTACTCAATTTATTCAGACGTACACACTGGGACATACGAGTACATCATGGTATGTTGACATATCAATTTGTAGGTATACATAGCAGATCTGAAGTCATGACACATTCAGAAATAATGGGCAGTACATCAAAAGTTCAATTGTCATGATACATTATGGCCGCATCCCCCTATCTGACTAAACGCGTCAGTGAAGGCAGATCGGTAAATAACTAAAGTTACTTGACGTCCATAGTTTGTAGCATATATTATGAAACCACGAAAGAAGGGGTTTCTAGCAAGATTGAGATCTCCCTGTCACTGTCCGATAATAGGATAAATAATCTGTTCTCTTGGCAGTGATCAAAACATATGATGACCGAAATCTAACATGGCCGCCTCCCTGAGTTGTCGTTCACTCATTCATAGGAAGGAGAATATACGCCAGAGTTAATTTATAATGGATATATAAATGATTTCATAAATGTTCCCATACAGCTCTACGGTGATCAGGTTAATTCACGTAGCCATAACCGCTGTAGGAAAGTCTGTCATCTTTGTCGATACAAAACACGACCCTAGCGATACGAAGCACAATGTTCCATCTAGGTCGAATCGACATGAGATCATCAAAATAGGGTCTGGCAATACATGGAGTCCGAATTATACATTGTACCGTACCTTAGGAGAGTCTCTAACATAACTTATAGTAGAGATACCATCTCCTTTAGAAGAAAACCACTTCATGAATCATATTTCCTTAAGAATCTACCAGCCCTTTGAAAAGTGCGTACCCGCCATTATCACGGTACATCGGAACTCATCACGACTTGTCAAGACAACTCATACTTCCGCTAGACCGGAATAACAAGAATCTAGTCCCGCCTACCCATCCAAAATATACAATATAGGACTGATTCTACTTGTACTAATAATATGTAATACATATGAATTCAGGCCATAAACATAATAAGCAAATTAATCTATTTTCTGGCCCTAAAAATAAGTACAAATATAAGAGCAATATCCTTGCGCCGGATCAATATCCAGAACGATTACTCCTATAATCAAAAGTGTGAATCAAACATGGATTATCTCGCTTTTCCCATAGACAGCATTTTCATACACAAATGAATGAATGTCTATATCTTTTCCATATTAAATAGCCATATCGATTTTTGTAATATGTGCGTCAAAATATGCACGCAACAGATGGCTGTGTTTTATTTTCCTTAATTGGCTTGTCCATGTTTGTTGACGTATTTTGGGGTTAAATTTTTTTTTTTAACATGATGGGGTAACCAGCCTAATGCCCAACCCTCTTTAGTCGCTTTCTACGACATGCATGGTAGGGAACAGTGTAATTATTCTTTGCTCCCCTTTCGGGCCCCGGTAACACACGGGTGTGTAAGATTTATGCTTGTATGTAATACTTAACCCAGACTGTACGAGTAGCGATCAAGACAGTTATCTGTTCAATTGCGAAATATATACACATATAGGATTAGTAGGAAGTAAAAAGAAATACTGTAAAAGACACTTCACACATGAGACTTAAAATGTAGTTTATTACACATGACAGTGAAAATACAAGTATATAAATAATGACATGATGATGAGATATCCTAGGTGTTAGTGTTTTTACGACAGCAATCTACAAGGTCCGTAATTCTTTCAATTTTCATCCAATGTATGATCATACAACGGTATGCACAGATCGTCCAATGTTGAAGTCTTTTTTCATAATGTGGGTTTTCTCCAAAACGAGCACTTATTGCTGTAAATATCGGACATGTAGTAGTGAGAAACGTTTAAGGTGTATTGTCCATCGAAGCTTTGAAAGCTTTCTAGCTTTGATAAACTGTTCATATTTGTCTTAGGAAACTAACTGATGTCTGGTCTTAAATAAAGCACCAAATTGACATGAATTGGTCTTGAAATGATCTTTTTGTAGAAGTAGGTTTCCTGAAATGAAGCTTTGTTAAATGAATCTAGCTCGTGCAATAAACGTTTGCATAGATGAATTGACTTCATGAACTGATGCGTTAAGTGACTATACTTGGTTCACGCAATAAGATTTTGAGTGAGTTGAACTTGACATATGGACAAATCAATCTCTAATAATCTATATGAAGGTAAACGATTGCTTGGACTTAATTGAGAGGAGGGATCGCAGTGGCTAAGGGCTATGGCGTCCGCCTCGAGTTCTAGTGGTACAGGGTTCGATTCCCAGTTGAGGGAAAATAATTTATGGAGTAAAAAAATTAAGAACCAGTGGTTCTAATGATGTAATACTCCCCCCAGGTCTCCTGGTTTGTGAGATCGGATGCCTAGCCTTCTTGGATAAGGGCGAAAACATAGGAGGTCACGTGTGCAGGTTGCGCACGTTAAAAATCTCACGGCAGAGTAAGGAGTAGGCATATCAGTGATCGATAATAGATGGAAGCTCGCATACCATATATAGTGACTGTAAACAACACATTTATTTGTGCGTTTGTTACGGTACACATGAATTTTTCGTGAGAGAATAGGAAATATATGCATCTTGCATGCTATTGGCTAGGCCTGTGAAATGTAAAAATACAACATTTATGATTGGAGCCTTGTCTTATTCTAGCAATCTGGACGTGGACCAAATGTTGGATTATATCGTAGTGCCTTGTGGGTTTACTGTATTGTGAATTTCAATTCGTCAAGAAGACAGCCAGACAAGCCAGAATAAGGAACAGGATCATTATTCCACTCTAAAGTACCGGGCAACGTGATTAAGCATCTTGTGGACTTATATCCCAGGAACACTAAACCTTCATTCATACTGAACATACTTTTATTGTTATTCTTTCCCTAACGTTCCCAAGTGTTCTGACAGTAGTTTGTTGACAATCTACCTTAGCTATTTTATAAACATTGGTGTAATAGGTGATGAAACACCCGCTAGACATGACTAAACACCTTTTGACATTACTATCGTTCTAGCTTTGAAAATGTAGTTTCTGATTTGTTTTAAATTTTTTAGGTTGGACAGGACGCGCCTTGCAAAAACGAGGCAATATTGTATTTAAAAAAATAATTATGACGTGCTGAGAACATTAAATTTTCTCTATTGATTTTGCTCTGCGTCTCTCTAAATGTAATAGTATCACTCTACTTTCTCTCTCTGTTTCTCTCCGTTTCTTTCTCACTCTCTGTCTCTCTCTCCCCCTCTCTCATCTATCTATGTATCTATGTATCTATGTATCTATGTATCTATGTATCTATGTATCTATGTATCTATCTATCTATCTATCTATCTATCTATCTATCTATCTATCTATCTATCTATCTATCTATCTATCTATCTATCTATATATATATATATATATATATATATATATATATATATATATATATATATATATATATATATATACTTACTTACTTACTTAGTCGTTCCTCTTCTACCGTGAGGTGTAGAGGATATATATATATATATATATATATATATATATATATATATATATATATATATATATATATATATATATATATATATATATATATATATATATATATATATATATATATATGTATATCCTTTAACACTCTTCTGATTCCATTTTCATTTGTTTATGCTTTACCCCTACAACTTTTATTGCTTAGTCATTAGAGAACGTCTTTAGAAATAACAGGCAATATATTGTTGTCAATAAAATACCTTTTTATTCATTTTTCAGGATTTTTAACAGGCCCAGATTTCAAAAGTAAGGAAAATAGTTTTGAAAGTATAGACATGAATACGCTTTTAAATACACACCAAACAAAAACAAATTTCAATACGGGTATTTTTAAAATTTAAACTAACAAAAATACTATTAACAAATCAATTCGCAAACAAATCGAATAACATACATCAGAGAATTGTAATGACATATCGGAATAAAAATAAAGTAGATTGCATATGTAACCGAAAAAAAAAATGTATCTGAAAAAGTGGACTACAGAAGGTGGATGTCAACATCTGTCTTGATAAAGAGTGTTAGTACCACATTTTGCGCAGAGCAATGATTGCCAGTTGGGATGACACTCACAAGGGAAGAGGAATTGTTTGTTGACTTTCTTCTGTGATGGCAAGTCGGAGTGCTCTTTGATGTCGGCTATTTCAGATATCTCAAATATTTTTGTATTGTTCTTTCCCTAAACATGTTTACTGTATTTGTTTCACAGTTTACCTTATATAATATGCATGGAAGCATATCTGGAGTAATTCTTATTTGACCACCAGCTATGCACAAGGCAATAGTATGTAGATTTGTATATGAACTTATGTCTGTGATGCTAATTACACCCTCATTAATTCTTAAATTCATCAACACACTTCCAGGGATTTCACCTGTTGTGAAACATGTTGAGAATCCAGCATTGCACGCTAAGCTTGGATGAGACACTTGAGCCCCAGACATAAATCTGGCTTTTACGTGGTTGCCTGCATGCAGGAGGATCTCACTATGGACCCCATGATAGGCAGGGGATGCTGAGATGTCGCTCAGAATCCAGAACCAGAGCACAATACTTTAGTTCTTCATATTTGGAGAAACCCTTTTGGATGGCAGGGAATGCACAGTATGCCACACGTGTCTTACTTCTAGCTTGGGATCAGATGTGACGATCTTTAAATGCAAGACAAGCTGGAGAAACTATAGCTCATGACTCAACTCACCATGCTTCGCAATGGCAGAAACGCTACAGGAAAAGCCTAAATCTACAATGTAAATATCAAGGAATCTTCAACTTGGTATTGGCGGCAAAAGAGCAAAAAGCTCAGCAGCCACAGTTAGACAACAATAACAACAAGAACAACCTCGCTGGTTGTTATAAATATTGTTGAAGCATATAAAACAAAAACTTACTTAACATGACTGAACGTCCTTTGGGTCTACTCACTTTTCTCTCTTCAAAAATGTAACTTCTAATTCATATTAATTTCACTCTCTACATTCTGAGAATGCTAAAAAAGCCTCGCTTTCTTTCGATCTACGTCGTTCATAACATGTATTCTGTCTACTTCTTTTTTTGCTCAATGTCATTTTATTCAGATCTCAACCACTTTTTACGTCGTTTACAATATCACTGAAACTTTCACTGCTAAGTCAGTAAAGAACGTCTTCACAATCAAAACACAGTTAATTGTCCCTTAGACTTTTGTTTCATAATTTGTCAATGAATTGTAGGGATTAGGGATTGAATTTAACAGACAAGAAAATACAGAGGTAAGAAAAATGTCAACACTTATTTATTCAAATGCTGATTGGGAATAGTATTGAATAATATGACCAAGTTGTACCTTTAAAGAAACATGAACGGGAATGCACCAAACATAGGCCAATTATTAAAGAATACTTTTTTTTTTAAAATTCATCTGAAAACTACAACTTACTTTCTTGGAAATGTTGGGAGGAGAAGAAATTAGAATAGTCAAACCTTCAGCAAAATCTTTACAATCAGTTGTTTAGTCAGGTTCCACTGCATTCCGATTCCGTTGTGTGATTTCGATATTTTGTAACACAGTCTATCGCTAGTAATAATACAAGAGACAAGAGGCATCCACTCAGGGTCCCAATACTTCACATTATGTAAGTGCTGTCAGTGTTTCCCTAGACAGCATTCGAGCTGCCCGTTGACTGTGGTGGACACTTTCTTCCATGCCTTGAGAACAACACCATTTCTACGTGATTAGTTTCTTTATCTCTATGCCCTACCACCTTGTCTAGCAAAGTCCCAGGATATCAATCATGTAATTACATTGCAGTCCCATTAAGGAGACTCGCTTACATTGAATTTTGCATAAAAGAAATATTTATGAAGGTCCAGGTCAAATAAACCACAGCAAGCAAAGCTGCAACTAAATGGGCAGGCAGTACGAGAAGATGAAACACCAACATACTTAGGAATCACACTAGACCGCCGAATGACATGGAAATCACAGATTAACAAAATACAGCTAAGGGCAAAACTTCGCATGGCCATCATGAAAAAGTTAGCAGGTACCACATGGGGTGCTGATGAGAATATCCTCAAAAAGCTGTACACAGGCAGAGTCAGACCTGCTATGGAATATGGCATCACAGCTTGGTCGACGGCAGCAAAATCAAATGTTGACAGGGTAAACAGACTTCAAAACCAAGCAGCACGTATTATAACAGGGGCCCTAAAGTCTACACAAATCAACCATATGGAAAACATCACAGGGCTACAGTCAATGGAGGATAGACGTGACAGCAGAGTCTTAAAACAAGCTGAAAAATTTAAGAGGCTCGAAGGACACCTCATGTACCAAAGAATGAATAGGCTAGGAAGAGGCAGGCTCAAGCGAACTAACTTTGTCGCCCAAGCAAAAGAAAACATTAACAATAATACCATACTAGCAAGCTCAGTTGCAAAGAAAATCCCAACAAGCTCAACTATCCCACTGTGGAAAATAAGATGCTTTCCTGAGCTAAAATCTGATATTCCAGGCACTGGAGGTAAGGGAACACAGACAGAAACACAAAGAAAGTGTATAGCAACCAAGTATATTGACCAAACATTTCCAGCAAAGCTTTGGACACATGCATATACTGATGGTTCGGCAACAAATGCAGTTGAAAATGGGGGTGCCGGCATCCTCATAAAATTAAAGAATAGAATTCACTCTATGGCAATTGCCACTGGAAAATACTGCAATAACTTCTGTGCTGAAGCAGAAGCCCTGAAACAGGCAGCTGAAACTCTTATTGAATGCAAAGCACAGGCAGAAAAACAGATAGTAATCTTTTCAGATGCCCTCTCAATAATATCAGCGCTGAAGAGCCACCAAACTAAAGGATTGAAAGATCTGATAATCTCCCTTGAAAGACTGGCCGAATGCTTCAAGAAGTGCACTATCCAGTGGATACCAGCCCATTGCAACATACCAGGAAATGAGGAGGCAGATAGACTTGCTAAGGAAGGAGGTACCTTACAACAAAATGATATAGAGACAACTTACGCAACGGCAAAGACTACTATAAAGGCTACATTCAAGTCCAAATGGGAAAGAGAGCACCAGGGACATTTGAAAAATGATGCATATCATCAACTATCCAGAAAAGAACAGGTCATCATTTTTCGGCTACGCACTGGTCACAACAGATTGAGATACCATCTGTACCACAAATACAAAATTGGTGCAACAGATCTCTGCACCTGCGGTACCAGCCCAATGACAGTCGAACACCTGCTGCAATACTGCCCAACCTACAGTAATGAACGGAGTAGCATATGGCAACAACCCACTTCTATCAACGAAAAACTGTTTGGAGATGTTGGGAGCCTTGGGTTGACTACTGCCTTTATTAGAGTCATAAATGTGGAAGTCTGAAGGCGAACGAGGAAGAAGAAGAAGAAGAAATGTATTATTTGCCTTTTTTATAACAAAACAAAAAAAAACCCGTTAATTCGAATTCTTACTTACTTAGTCGTTCCCCTTCTACCGTGAGGTGTAGAGGTTTGGAAGAGAGAGCGCCAGACTATCCTATCGGCTGTCTTCCTCCTGGCCTGGTTCCATTCTAGTCCTCGGTCCTTCAAAGATTGTCTAATGCCGTCCTCCCAGCGTACTCTGGGTCGTCCTCGGGGTCTGGATCCTTGGCTCTTTGTTTCCCACGAATTCGAATTCTGATAACTATAATTTTCGGATAAGTCGAAGAAATGTTTCTGTCCCAACTCAATTTGGACTCGCATAATTGAACTTCTACCTTCAACGCTAAGTTACAGTACTACTTGGCCGTACATAATTTTTTGGGTGAACAGGTGATAACATTCTGATAAACATCTGAGGTTCCGTCCGTAGATTCAAAACGCTAACATTCATGAAACCAGCAGGCACGTTAATCGTCAGACTGACTAAGCACACAATTGTTAACCTCTTTTCGCGAAAGAAGAGCTTGTGTTAAACTCTGACACAAACAGGAGTACGCGTTTGAAATCTGAAGATAAACCACGAGTCAAACCAAAGGCCTGTGATTAGTACA
This sequence comes from Oreohelix idahoensis, assembly GCA_024509875.1. NCBI lineage: Eukaryota > Metazoa > Mollusca > Gastropoda > Stylommatophora > Oreohelicidae > Oreohelix > Oreohelix idahoensis. Next base: position 374,159 of record JAMPIV010020367.1, read on the forward strand.
TAATAAACATAAACCAGTATTCGGTAGCCTTTTGTGAGAAAGAAGGAAGGAAAACACAAGACGACAGAAAAGTGAGGATGTCAGGGGCAGTAACTCTTATTTGTCCTGCATTAGTTATTGCTCTAGGAATCCGTGAAGGAACCGCTACCAGAGCTCGCAAAAATACTAAGTCAATACGCGATTCGAACGTTTTTACTCTTGCTGCTATACTACTAGCAATTTACTTGATACTTACAGTTTACGCTTTACTAAATTGTTTTTTAAAACTTTAAAAGATGCAGAAATTAAAATTAAAAATCAAAATATCTGACTGTTAAGGGTTAAAATAATTGCTTCTTGCTTTACGTGACGTCCAGGTCTATCTTTGAGGGAAATATGGATAAGCAGAATTTTGGACACGTAGAAGTATTGAAGATGATCATGCGGTTTCTACTTATCCGGACTGTACCTACAATTAATTCTTCTGCCACTCATGCACTTTTCCCCTGGTTCGTTTAGAGGAAGCCGCGGTAGCGCAGTGGTTAGTGCACTGGCTTCCTAGCTCGATGGTCCATGGTTCGATTCTCATTTGAGGTTGGATTTTTTAGACCACAAACGACTGCGGAGTCGACAGAGCCTCGTGAGTTGGGTACCAGAGCAACTCTGGGAAGGTTAACGCGGCCGGCGTGATGCTGACCACATCACCCCTAGTGTGTCGATGGTCAATAAAATATGGGCCTAACACCATCTTCCCAATATGCCTCAATGGGCGTGTAACGGGACCTCTCCTTTTCTAGTTTAGTGTACAAACGTTCGAAGTGCCAATCCTGGATATTTTTCAAGACAAAAAAACGTTTAATCGCCAACCTAGACTCCTTTCGGCTTTCTCTGGACAGCTTCATGATTCTGATTTCCAGAGGACCTTCTTCTGTCTTGGGCTGCTGAATTGACTTATATTCTGTAATTGACCTGTTCATGTCATTTGTTGAAGTTTTTGTGGTTTCCAATGTTTTTACAGGATGGGGTAACAAGCCCCTTGTCCAAAACTTCTTAGACATGCTTAGTAGGGTACAGTTTTCCTATCCTTATTCCCCCTCTGGGTGGGAGTGACACATTTTAAACTGGATTTTTAAATTTTTATTGGATGGGGTGTGTGTGATGGAGAAGAGACGTTGTTTGAGGACACTTTCATTGTTGTCTGAAAACGCATCTTTCAAATAGAGATGCACAAAATTGTGTTAACGCCAGTTTTACAGATTAGAAAAAAAAGTATGTATTTGTTACATTCAGTACTTACACGTGAAGTGAATACCATTTTGTGGTTTATATTTATCCCACGATCAATGTTGCCCTTTTAACATAGCCAGAGACTCAACTTATAACTAAGAAAAATAAAACTTCAATGAGGTCAAGCATTATGTGGAGATATCCATTCAGCTGATAATAAACATAAGCTTGACCGAGAAGAAGGCAGAAGCCAAGGCCACGTCAAATAAAATAAACGTCTCTAAAAAGCAGTTTGAGTAAGCGTCAGAGTTTTGACCATAATGAATGATTAAAAAAAAAACAAATACAGGTACATTAAAAGCATCAGAAAGAACATTGAATTGATAGATAAACAAAAACTGAAGTAACGTCAGTATTATGGACAAGAAAAGAAATTATGAAAAGGGGAAATCAATTCCTTACCTTAGGGTAACAAACCTGGGTCAGGGCACACGAATAAAAATAAAACAGAAGATGAAAGCAGCGAGGACAAAGTCATATAAATTAATATAAATAAATATTTTATGACTCGTGTATAAAATATCTGATGTCGAAGAAACGACTTCCCAATGGACTAATGAAATATTAAAGATACAACTAATTAAAAGATGTGATTAGGAAAGATATCTTAAAGAATGAGGAAAGAGCACAAACAGGGAGAGGAATAAAATAAGATTTATGATAAAAAAAGTACAGGACTATAAAGAATAGAACCACTATATCACATTATGTTCCTTGGGGAGCTAAAGGATATAGATTATATTTACGGTACTCGTAGTTCCAGAGTGTCTTTGAAGATTAATAGAAAGAAAAGGAAGACTACTCCCGCTGGCATCTCGTACAATCTGCACCATTATAATGGTGTGCGTGAGGTTGAAAACATCGTTAAGTACAATCTGCACCATTATGATGGTGTGCGTGAGGTTGACAACCTCGTTAAGTACAATCTGCACCATTATGATGGTGTGCGTGAGGTTGACAACTTCATTAAGTACAATCTGCACCATTATGATGTTGTGCGTGAGGTTGACAACCTCGTTAAGTTCAATCTGCACTATTATGATGGTGTGCGTGAGGTTGACAACGTCGTTAAGTACAATCTGCACCATTATGATGTTGTGCGTGAGGTTGACAACCTCGTTAAGTACAATCTGCACCATTATGATGGTGTGCGTGAGGTTGACAACCTCGTTAAGTACAATCTGCACCATTATGATGGTGTGCGTGACGTTGACAACCTCGTTAAGTACAATCAATTGCACCAGAAACCACCAATGCAATGGCTTGTGTCCACTAGAGGTGGGGTTCGAGTCGGATCATTGGACTAGGATGAAATGTTTCTTTGTAAACGTAGCGTTACATTGGACTAGGTTGAGATGTCTTTTAACGGGAGCGCTCTAGTTTGGACTAGATATGCCTTAACAAGGTAGCATTTTTTTAAATTATAGCTAATTTTCTCCCCTAACCATACTTTTCGGAGCTGGCTTTATATATGTTCAGGAAATTATTGATAGGCTGTTCAATACTTTCAATAATTTGTAATTTATTTTCCTTCCATTTTTAAAATACAAGTCATCATTATGTAGTTTCTTAGCTCTTACTGCAAACGTGCATACACTTACATACATGCAAACCAGTGGCGGATTTACTATGAAACTAATGAAGCTTAAGCTTCATGGCCCCTAATCCCGGAGGGGCCCCAAAAGCGATTTTAGTCCACATTGCTTAAAAATGTTGGGTCTACTGTAGAAGAAGGGGTATTTAAAAAAAAATAATTATATTAATAATATAGTGTAATTCAATACAAAATAATAGTTAAAGGGGGCACACCCAGCCAAAAATGGGTTATCTTTTTAAAAAATTAACAGAAAAATAACTAACAAACTTGTTGACATAAAACTTGGCCACATGTTACAAGAGATATTATATTTTATGATGAACAAAGTTTACTTTATAAATTTTAATGTTTTGTGTGAAAATAATTAATTAACATAAAGTGATGAAAAAAAAAATGAAAGGAAAACCCCCAGTGCACCTGGGAATGAATTTCACTCACATAAAAAGTGCAAAGAATGCCAAACCAGCAGATGATGTGCATAACATCCCTACCTATGGCGTGAACCACCCAAAAATGTCTACCCCAATGAGCTTTGTAGATATGGCTCTTGCAATATGACCCTTTTAAATAGCACAAATTTAGAACTTTGTATAGCAATATCTCTGTTTCTATACCATGTAAGAAAAAAGTGGAGGTTCGTGCCATAAAGGATAACATGGGCTATAAGTGTGCAAAATTTGAAGGCTATAGCTTTAAAATTGTAGAAAATACAATAGTCAACAAATTTTCAAAAGTTATTTGAACCAGAAATTAATTATACCATTTCTTATTGATTTTGACATGCTGATTTCAAATATCATAATGAAATTCACTAATTGGCTCTGGTTTGTTTTTAAATGATGAATTTACATTACAGTAAAACAAATAATGTATCCTTTTTTAATTCTCTGGTGTGAACAGCTAATCTTTCTACTTTAGTATTATAAAAATTGTGGTTACATACTCAATTAATTGATATTTCAACATAAAATGATAGAAAAAATAAAAACATTATTTAAAGTTCACATATCATGTTTTAAAAAGGCACATTTGAACCCATTCCGTCATTATTCAGTCGCTTTTCGAGCTCTCTTTGCTTGCTTCTTGTAGTCAATCGATGAGGTTTCTCTTGTCACAGTCCAACAGTAATCAGCAAGCATTGAAGGGCTCCAGTTGCCTTGATACCTTGTCTCCATAGCAGCAATGTCCTGGTGAAATCGTTCACCATGCTCATCACTGACCGCTCCACAGTTTGACGTAAAGAAATCCAGATGAGAATCCAGAAAATGAATTTTCAAAGACATGTTGCAGCCAAGACTCTTATACTATTGAAGGAGATTTTCTACAATTTCATTGTAATTATCAGATCTGTTGTTTCTAAGAAAATTGTCCACCACTGACTTAAATGCTAGCTATGCTGCTTTTTCCTTGCCATGCAACATGCAAATAAACTCGTCATCATGAAGAAGTTTTCGAATTTCATCATCATCATCATCATCAGTTGCCATCTCCACAACGGAGGTTGGCTGTAATGGATCTCCAACGTCTTCTGTCTCTTGTCTTGGTGGTACACTCTGATAGACTCTTTCCCGTCCATCTCTTGATGTTATCTTCCCACTTATAGCGCTGTCTTCCCCTTGCACGTTTACCTTCAACTCTCCCTTCTGTTATGGTCTTCTGCAAGGTGTTATGCCTTTTTATGTGGCCAAAGTATTTTAGCTGCCGAACTTTGACCTCTCTCATTTCGAATTTGCGGATCAACAAATACTCCCTCTCTTATTTTAGCTTCACTCAGTCTTGGAAATTTTCTGATGAGGTATTTGAAAGCCTCATCTGTTTTCTCCATTGCCTTGACAAAGTTTTTCATGAGACCCAGCTTAATGTGCAAGGGTGGCAACAAAATCTTGCTGGTGTCGACAAGTGCTGGGTTCTCAATGTTCTTACTGCCAGGCTGCAATGACTGCCTGATTGGCTAATGTCTTCTGAAGTAATGGTCACTTCGTGCCCGGCTATCCCACTCACAGAGAAAGCAACAGTACTTGGTGTATCCACCCTGTAGTCCAAGCAAAAGAGCGACCACTTTTAAGTCTCCGCAAAGTGACCAATGATGATGATCGTAGTTTATACACTTTAAAAGCTGCTTAATGTTTTCATAACTTTCTTTCATATGAACTGCGTGACCAACTGGAACACATTACCATTATTCAACAAAACAGATTTAAGACTCGTCTTGGATGAATCAATGAAAAGCCTCCACTCTTCCGGTATGTAATTGATTTTGAGGGCTGCCATTAAACTAGAAATGTTGTGGCACGCAGAAGGGTCACCCTCTTTGAAAAAGAATGTAATAAGCGGCTTCTGGTGGTTCCTATACACAGAAAGTGTAACATCTTCTGCCAGGAGATTCCACTGTTGCAATCTGGAACCCAAAAGCTCCACCTTGTTCTTCGGTAAATTCAGATCTCTTACAAGATCATTCAGTTCACATTTTGTTATTATGTGTGGTTTAGTGGATGTAGTTTGCTCAAAATCTGGGTCGCTTGAGGTTGATGGTTCAGGAATACTAATGTCCTCTTCTTCATCAGTGGAAGCAGCTGAAAATGATTCTGGCACTTTGGGAACTGGTAGGTCATCGCATTGTGGTACCGGACGTATTGCATGTAAGGCATAGCTTGCCTTTTGCCAGTCAACCACAGTATAAGATGTGCTGCACATGTATTGCATCATATGTGTGGAGCCCAGCTCTTATCTTGATCTCCTATTCTGCAGCCACAATACAAACTGTACGCCTTCTTAATCACTTTAGTTATTGTAACTGTCTTTTTCTCTTGTTGAGGTGATCACTGGCCCAAGACAGTATACTTGTTGTTAGATGTGTAGTGCGAGCGTATGATGAACTGAGTGTGGGTGCGAATGAAGGCGCGAATGTGTTTAGGCTCGTATATATGAAGACCCTGCAACCCATACTCTCACATGCAGTAGTCAAGGATGCTTGGACACTGCAGGCATGTTTCAAGACATTTATTGACGAGAACACACATAGTATCAACAGGAACAGTCAGTGTAACAAGGTCATGCTGACCGGAAATCGATAGGTATACATTTGGCATTCAAAAGGTAAACATCGGAACAGACGTGCATGGTCAATAGCAAAGTTCTTCAATAATGACAGTTCGTAGCGTCGCCCTTGGCATCTCTGACTAAACGCGTCAGATGCCTTAGTCACTTTGACACATAGGTGCAACTTGGCATTCCCCGCCAATTGCACATTATCAGGCTGTAGTATAATAGCCGAAAGCACAGGCCTCGTTCTGACGTCGGCTGTGTACTTCTGTTAAATAGGTTATCATCAACCCTGCAGTAATGCTTATTGTAGACATAAATCCCGCCAATCTGCGGTTCCCACAATATATCTTCGTCACTGGATTTCTGGACAATATAAAGACTAACAGTCTTGGATGGCTACCTCGAGCACAAATATATAAGTTCTCAAATATATAGGATCGGTGAGCTGCAGTTCACTCTAAGTAATCCTTTAACATGTTCTGCCACCGAAAAGCGTAATAATGCATAAAGGTCGGTATTACCTGGAAAATGAATCCTCAGAACATAACAAGGAATTCTGTCGTCATCCCGACGCACAGAGATTCACTGGGGAAAACTGCCATAGCAGTTACTTCGAAGATTCTCCCCGAAAAAACAATGGACTCTTGGTCCCTTCAGAAAAACAGGACCTACTCGGCTTGCCGGAAGTATAACTCTCTCCCGCTTAAAAAACCTTCCCATAGGCCTACGCCCGAACTGTCAACCTTTAACCCTAAAGGTCAAAACACAATGAATGAATAAACAAGGGAAGACAACCCCTAATCAACCTGACATCGCAGGTAAAGACACAATTATACTTATGATAAAACATAGGCAAATAACTTGACAGATGACTCCGTCGAAAATGACAGCAACATTACTACCACCCCCCTGTAAAAAAAAAATGAAATTTTTTTTTTTTTAATATGTCCATGAGCAAGATAGCACCAGTATCACTTCTGTGCTCATGCAAAAACTGAACCTAATATCAGGTACAATAGACGCATAAATAAGGCGTCTGAAGAGAATACAAATCATCTCTCAACATAGGAGAAAATATTTCCTTTAAGCCAAACAAACTAAGGGATACCATTCAAGAAACCTAAGTTGCTGGCAATACCAATCATATATCAAACATTACTAAATAATATAATCATAGCAATATACAAATGTCAATGCTATTTTAGCAACATATCACTGATGGATGGACAAAATGAAATTTGTTAAATTATCTAAACATCATCCAAATACATTTGTATTACAACATATTATGATAATAAGGACAGACCTAAGTCTGAAAGTGTATCAGGAAAAACTAGGACACAAGAATTAACTGGAATCATGTGGGCATCTAGACAATATGTCCGCCATCACATTATCCGAACCACGGATAGCTCGCACCGTGAAATGGAAAGGCTGAAGAGCAATAGCATAACGAGTAGATCTCGAGCTCTTCAAATCCTTACTTTGCATAGCCGTAAGAGCTTTTTGGTCGGTTTCCATAAAGAAATGCGCGCCCAGAAGGAACCTTTGTAGCTTAAGAATGGACCAAACCATAGCCAACAACTTCACGGTCCAAAACCGAGTAATTCCTTTCTGCCGCATTTAGCTTCCTAGAAATATACATTACAGGATGCAGAGTTCCTGAATATTCCTGCATTAGTGCCGCTCCAATCCCAGTGGAAGAGGCATCACTACGAAGGACAAAAGTCTTATCAATCGTTGGTAGTCTTAAGATAGGATGAGATGAGAACAAATTCTTAACCTGATCCAATGAAGATTGGCATTCTTGGGACCAACGCACCATATTAGGAGAACCTTTTTTCAATAACGTTGAAAGTGGTGCCATAATGGAGGACAGATTCTCAATGAATCTTCCATAGAATTGTATCAATCCCAAGAGACTACGCACTTGCTTTTTCGTCTTCGGAACCGAGATATTTAATATCTTTGAAATGTTTTGGTCCTCTGTCTTCAACAGACCATGACCAACTCGATGACCTAGGAAGGAAATTTCACTAAACCCAACAAAAGCTTTAGAGGGTTTAGCAGTCAAACTATGCTCACGTAGAGTAGATAGCAATTCCTTTAGACCCAAATAGTGTTCTTCCCAAGTATCGCTGAAAAGACAGATGTCGTCTAAATATGCAATGACATCTGCACGATCTGATAGAATTCGTCGCATCATGCGCACGAAAGTCGCTGGGGCGTTCATAAGCCCGAAAGGCATAAAATTCCATTGAAACAGACCCCTAGGTGTCGAAAAAGCAGTGAGAGGTTTGGCGTGTTCCGTTAGTGGGACTTGCCAATAACCTTTCGACAAGTCTAGTTTAGTAAAGAATTTAGCTTTAGAAAGTCTAATAAGTAGATCATCTAATAACGGCATAGGTTCAGCATCGAACTTCGTAACTTGATTTAATTTGCGATAGTCAACGCAAAGACGTATGTTATTGTCTTTCTTTCGAACAATAACTATCGACGAAGAATAAGCTGAAGTGGATGGTTCAATTATTTGTAGTTGAATCATTTCATCCAATTCTTTCTCGACTTGTGCTTGAAAATGAATAGGTATTGGGTATGGTCTTACTCTGATCGGATTACGATCAGTAAGTATGATGTCATGTTCTATGACATCTGTGTGTCCAGGAATGTCGGTAAGGACATCCTGATATGATTGTAACGTAGAGGATACTTGACGCTGTTCCTCAAAAGACAAGTTCGAAGAGATTGTAACGTCTCTCCACGATTCCGTTGAAGTAAGTGGAATCGCAGGAAGAGGTAAGTTCACGTCAGAAAAAATAGTTTCCTCATCCTGTATAACGGACAGGGATGAGATGTGACCATGTTGGACTGGAGAGTCGTCCGTCGCCTGGAAAATAGGCTGCAAATAGTCTGGACGTTCAATAAACTCTGTTAGCATATTTATATGGAAGGTTTTATGCCTTCCATCCACATCGACAATATAGTCGACATCGGAAATTTTTGAGACTATAGTGTATGGACCTTTCCATGAAATGAGAAGTCTATTCTCTCTTGAGGGCAGTAAGACATATGCTTTGTCTCCAGGACAAAGTTGACGTAGGCGTCTTTTCTTATTAGCAAATCGCCTAGCTTTTTCTTTCGCAAATTCGGAAGATGAAGTTGCTAACCTGCACGATTCGATAATCTTTTCTCTAAGAGCTATGACATATTCATATGACGATTGTGTATCATCGTCAATATTATCGGAAGTTATCAAATCGTGTAACAAGGACATCGGACCACGCGGTTGCGCGCCAAAGACAAGTTCGAAAGGAGAAAACCCTGTATGCTCGTTGGGAACCTCTCTATAGGCAAAGAGGACTGCAGGTAAAACCCTGTCCCAATCTTCAGGATGATCCTCCGTTATCTTGCCAAGTAAGTTCTTTAGTGTCCTGTTAAGACGTTCTACCAATCCATTGGACATTGGATGATAAATACTACTGAGAGACCTTTTAATGTCTAGCGTAGCCATTACCTGAGACATAACGTCCGAAATTAACTGAGTGCCGTGATCCGACAGTATTTCTCCGGGGAATCCCAGACGAGAAAATACGAGCCAAAGAGCATCAGCGATATCGACAGTTGATATGCTCTTCAGAGGAATAGCCTCTGGCCAACGCGTGCACATGTCCACGCAAGTGAGGATAAATTGGTGTCCTCTGGCTGACTTAATTTTGAACGGACCAATGATGTCTATAGCCATTTTCTGAAACGGCCGAATCGGAATATCTGCAGCCTGAATAGGAGCAGCATGTCTCGGACCCCTAGACTTGACCTCTTGACAAATTTTGCAAGGCAATAAATTCGGATGTCTTTATTCACGAATGGCCAAAAGAAGGACGCAAGGACTCTAGTTTTAGTTCTGGAAAAACCCATGTGTCCAGCACACTGAGAATCGTGTGCATGCCGAAGAATTAAGGCTCTCATACACTTAGGCACAAGAATTTGCGAGTGCATAGACTTGTCCGAGTGTTGTACCATTCGTACCAATATACCATTCTTCATAGTGATATACGATTTGTGATTCGTATTTTGATTGGGATCCCCTTTCTTTGCAAGAAGGAAGAATTTCTTCAAAGAAGGATCCTCTTCTTGACGTTTAACAAACGAGTCATGGGAAATCACCAAGTGCTCGTCTTGGCTATCAACTTCATTACTATTATCAGATGAAGTTGGGGGATTAAGAGCTTGAGCTCTTGTCACCACTGCATTGACCGTTTGAATGTTTTTTTTCTTCCCAACTAGAAATTTGTTGCGGGGTGCATTCCTTAACCCCATGAATACGACCGATTATAAGATCCGCAATAGGATTAGGAAGAAGACATGCATGGACCTCTCCTGTGAAGAAAGGAGTGTCAATCCTAATAATAGCAGTAGGATAGCTTTCCATAGTACCACCAAATGTAACACATTTGATTGTTTTTTCCAGTGGCACAGCAAGGATCTATCAGAGACTCCCTAACCCCGACGGTAGTACATCCCGAATCGAAAAGTACTGAGACTAGCCTATCATTTATTAGACCTTTATGTAAGATGAGAGATCCTCTCCCATCATGCGCAACTGTAGCAGGTAGAGCAGGAAGAGGGTGACCACAACTTAGCGTAGATACAGTCGATGAGTCAAACAATGTTAAGCATTGGGGGCATTCAGTTGCTCTCCCAAAATCGAAAGCACAACCAGTGATAGCCCTAGAGTTACCACTATCATTTACTGTATTACAGGCTCCATCAAACTCTTGTTGTGCAGAGTTTGCCTGTTGGAAAGGTCTTTTCTTGTTAAATCTAGGTCTGCCTCGATTATCATTTCCCCTGTAATTATTTCGACTATCATTTCCCCTGTAATTGTTATCATATTGCCTATTGTAATCATCATTCCGGTTTGAATCCCGGTTTCTAAATTCACCATCGTCATAATCTTGACGTCGAGAATGATTACCTCGAAAATTTGAATAGTTATTATTTGGATAGCCTTTGCGAAAGTGTCTCAAATTATTACCACTAAAATTACGAGAACTACCATCTTGTCTCCAATTCATAGACGAAGAACCATCATGTGTTGGATTACTCCGCTTCTGGGTGTAATTTTGATTACTTCCCCTATTCCAGTTTTGTTGAGCACCCTGAAATTTTTTTTTTGAAATTAGGGCCATATGGTGTTGCCGAAGCAGCTGGCAACCCTTCTTTCACTTTAGAATTGCTAACTGTAGCATGGGGATGCGCTGTGGCATACTGACAACAGTATTCCTCCATATCTTTTAAGTTTTTAGGCTTACGCTCATGAAGGAATGCAAGAAAAGAATCATTAACAGATGACAAAACCTTATCTCGCAATAATAAGTCCATTAGACCTTCATATGTTTTCTCAGTCTGAGACAACTCAACCCATCGTGTAAATGTACGACGTATCTTTGTAACAAAATCAGAGAAATCTACTCCATTTTCTGGCAACATTGTCCTAAAACGAAGACGATAGTCTTCTTCTTTTAGTTGGTATTTTTTTAGCAATGCTGCCCTGACAACATCATAATTAGTCCTCTCATGTTCGACTATTGTCATAATAGTAGTCACTGTGTCACCTGTAAAAAATGGCATCAGTTGTTCAACATATTTTTCCTTTTTTATGTTATGCGTATCGCACAAAAATTGGAATCTATCTAGATAATCTGCTACGTCATCCTTTAAAGGATTGAAATGAGGCAATTTAATCCTACTAACAAACTCCTTTGTCGTACTCGAAGTTGTTTGCTGAGCACCCGTACTCGCCAATTTCAATTTCTCTAACTCCAAAGTTGCGAGTTTTTCATCAAGTTCCATCTTCTGTTTTCTTTCCTCATGTTCCATTTTTCTAATTTCAGCCTCAGCTTGAGCTTTCCCCTCCTCTCCAGCAGCTTGAGCTTTCCCCTCCACTGCAGCAGCTTTTGAGCTTTTTGTCTAATCTCTTGCAGCAGCTTCTTTGTCTAATCTCTTTGCAGCAGTTCTTTTCAAATCTCTTCTTTCCTCCACCTGCATCGGCAATTTCTTTTGTTCAGCAGCAATCTCAGCTTCTCTGTCTAGCCTTTTTTTTTTGTTCAGCAGCAATATCAGCTTCTCTGTCTTCTAATTTTTTGTTCAGCCAGCAGCTTTTTTTTCTTCTGCAGCAGCTTTTTTCTCTCTTCAGCCGCTAATGCTTTGTCATACTGAGCAACAGCCCATTGTTCCAACTCTTGACCAGTCTTATCAAGGGCCTTCCCTTGGGTAATAAAGTACTCTAATGTAGACATCTTGTCTAAAGAGATCAGTCACTTGCAGAAGTAAATAATAAATTATCCCACTTTAATGGGAGACAAGTCTGAAATGATAGACTTGTATACTCACTTCACTTTATTTCACTCTCTTAGTCTTAGACAAAGACTTTGTATGGTCCTCTTGTTTATAATGTAACCAAAAAATCACTTGAGTACCTGTGGAAAAAAAAAAATCCCTTATATCCCACTCACTATGGGCACAAGTCTTTTTTATAAAGAACTTGAATATGTATTTCACCTTGTCTCAATCTTTGTAGATAACAAGTCTTTTATCAAAGAACTTGTATAAATATCTTATATAATAATATTTTATTAACAAACTCTATATGAAGAGTCTACCTTATCAATAATACCAATACATGACCAAGTATATGTATGTAGACTGTGCATGACAGTAATGTAGTACAAAAAAAAAAAATACAAAGACAAAGATACAAAACAATACAAATGGCAACACTGTTTTAACCAAAAATGTGTAGAGAAATACACAAAAGAAAGGAGAGACCTACAGAATACAAACAAAACAAATCGAAAATCAAAACTGAAAAACAGACAAAATATTACAAAAACAACGTTAAGTACAGTTACATCACAGCTAACATCAATAGCGACCAATTGTCACTAGCAAATTTTCAAATTAAGAAAATTTGCACCTACAGAACGCTTACAGTAAGCCTCGATTAAGTGGCATATTTACTGTAAGACCCACCAACCGAAAACCCGCTGAAAAATACACAAAAACAGTAGAAGTAACATAAACATATAGCAATCAATTTCAATGTGTTGCAGAACAAGTTCAGTCACAGCTGAAACTAAAATAAATTTCTTGCTCCTTGCGAACACAGAAACAAAATGTCAAACGCGCACTGAACGTCAAATCCACTGTAGCATAAAGTGGTATTCACGAACCAAAGTTACTATGACCTTCTCGAATTAGGACTTGCACATTGAATGTTTACAATTTCCACGTACTGTTTACAAACACTTGACCTCGAACAATGTAGCTTGAATGCTCGGACATAGAAAAGTCTGTTGTTGACTGAAACGTGTAACAACCAGCAGTACTGTTCACAATAGGAACCCGCCTTCTATGCAGTTATGGTCCACGTAGCAAAGCAAATGCCTAGATGTTAACTTCAGTACTTGTCTTGTTGTGGTTTATGTAGCATTATAATATAAATGCCCGCACTGTTTATCTAGGTCAACCGTTGATGACCTATTTCTGTCCTGTTGTAGCCAAAACTTGCAAGTGTAGAATTAGCGCTGTGTGTTACGGCTGTCCCGTGTGTAGCTTAGACCCACAGATCAGAAGTGTAATGTGTACTTGTCCTTCTTGTAAATTTCTGGACAAAACTGGAGACATCATATATGTAACAGCCAACCAGGAATGTAAATTTCTGGATCCATTAATGTCAACAATAATGTCAAATGCTCGCTCTGTTCTTTTTAAACCCACAGATCTGGTCCATCAGAAATGTAAGTTTCTAGGCCACATTGGCGACAAGAAATGTATCTTAAGAGCCCACGTAACTGGTCCACCAGAAATGTAACTGTCTTTTTCTCTTGTTGAGGTGATCACTGGCCCAAGACAGTATACTTGTTGTTAGATGTGTAGTGCGAGCGTATGATGAACTGAGTGTGGGTGCGAATGAAGGCGCGAATGTGTTTAGGCTCGTATATATGAAGACCCTGCAACCCATACTCTCACATGCAGTAGTCAAGGATGCTTGGACACTGCAGGCATGTTTCAAGACATTTATTGACGAGAACACACATAGTATCAACAGGAACAGTCAGTGTAACAAGGTCATGCTGACCGGAAATCGATAGGTATACATTTGGCATTCAAAAAGGTAAACATCGGAACAGACGTGCATGGTCAATAGCAAAGTTCTTCAATAATGACAGTTCGTAGCGTCGCCCTTGGCATCTCTGACTAAACGCGTCAGATGCCTTAGTCACTTTGACACATAGGTGCAACTTGGCATTCCCCGCCAATTGCACATTATCAGGCTGTAGTATAATAGCCGAAAGCACAGGCCTCGTTCTGACGTCGGCTGTGTACTTCTGTTAAATAGGTTATCATCAACCCTGCAGTAATGCTTATTGTAGACATAAATCCCGCCAATCTGCGGTTCCCACAATATATCTTCGTCACTGGATTTCTGGACAATATAAAGACTAACAGTCTTGGATGGCTACCTCGAGCACAAATATATAAGTTCTGAAATATATAGGATCGGTGAGCTGCAGTTCACACTAAGTAATCCTTTTACATGTTCTGCCACCGAAAAGCGTAATAATGCATAAAGGTCGGTATTACCTGGAAAATGAATCCTCAGAACATAACAAGGAATTCTGTCGTCATCCCGACGCACAGAGATTCACTGGGGAAAACTGCCATAGCAGTTACTTCGAAGATTCTCCCCGAAAAACAATGGACTCTTGGTCCCTTCAGAAAAACAGGACCTCCCGGCTTCCCGGAAGTATATCTCACTCCCGCTTAAAAACCCTTCCCATAGGCCTACGCCCGAACTGTCAACCTCTGACCCTAAAGGTCAAACACAATGAATGAATCATACAAGGATTGCATCATCAACCCCTAGTTTCTAGTTTTTAACCTGAAAAAATTAAGAACACTAAAATGAATAAACAAGGGAAGACAACCCCTAATCAAACTGACATATATAAAAGACACAATTATATCTTATGATAGCCAAAACATAGGCACACCAAAATTAGTTAAGATCAGCTATTTTCATTTCTGCTACATTTTGGTTGTTGACTAGTGATTCACCGGAACTGTGAATCGCAGGCCCTGTTTTCGTTAAAGTTTAGTTTTTAAAATGTTAAAACACTTATCTGATTCTCTTTGAACATTGATAACTCATAAACTATTACAGATAAACACATAATTCAAAAAGAATATCGAAGTAAAAAGGCTTATAAATATTTAAAACACAATTATTATATGCAAATCAAAAATAACCTTTTTTGTCTATTTCTTGGTGTATACGCCCAGTATCATGTAGGCTAGCCGTAAACGAAAAAATGCTTTCTCAGAAAGTAGATCTAAAATTTTGTCTTTTCAAAACATGCGACAATAGTCGCACGACTCAAATTGATTAATTTGTTATTGTATATATTTCAACAATCCCAAAGTTTGACAGTCAGTAGCACAGATGTTGTAAAGGTGGAGTGTTACGGTGAGTTGGCTGTTCTGCTGTGGCTAATGTAGTGTTTTCCCCTTTTAAACAGAGGTCAATACCCTAGTGGAATAACAATGAGTTCACGAACGTACTGTTACCAACAGATTACTGATGGCAATGTATGTAGTTATTATAATATTTATTTGTCTGAGGAAAAGTATTTGTTTTTAGAATCAAAATGCTTTCCTGGTCAAAGATATATCACCCATGATTGACTGATACTTTTGTTATATGGGTTATCTCCCCTGGATATCGAATTTGGCGTATGAATCTAGATTTCGTTAGTCTGTTCCTTGTTGGGCCAGAAACAGATTGTTCTTGCTTAGGTTTATGCAGGAATGTTTATGGTTCGAGTCTATGTTTACTCCGTGTCTATTTCAGACGAATCGGTCTTATATCGTGATATCTTTGTATGTCTATGTGGGACTATGTTTCCCTGTACTGAACTATGGGGTCAGGCAGTTTCTGCGCATGTGAATAGGAAAAAGGGTCTTCCGTGATGATGGAATTCCTGGTGAATGCCATGTCGGAGACCAGTCCGAAGTTTGTTGATCGCTGTGATCTATTACGGAATTCCATGAACGTCCGGATTATTTACAGCCTATTTTCAAGGCAACGGACGATTCACCAGTCCAACATGGTCATTACTCATCACTGTTCGTAATACAGGATGAGGAAACAAGATTTTCAGATGTAAATATTCCGCTTCCGATGATTCCACTTCATTCTAGTGAATCATGGAAAAATGTTACTGTCTCTCCTGATTTATCTCTAGGAGAACAGCGACAAGTTTCGGCTATGTTACAAACATTTCAGGATGTCCTTACTGACATCCCTGGACAAACTCATGTCATTGAACATGACATTATTCTAACTGACCATAATTCTATTAGGGTCAGACCTTATCCTATCCCTATACATTTTCAAGCACAGGTTGAGAAGGAGTTGGATGAGATGATAGATTTAAAAATAATTGAACCATCCACTTCTGCATATTCTTCGCCGATTGTTATTTTTCGAAAAAAAAGACAATAACATACGTCTTTGCGTTGACTATCGCAAATTGAATCAAGTTACGAAGTTTGATGCTGAATTTATGCCTTTACTAGAAGAGCTACTTACTAGGCTTTCTAAATCTCAATTTTTCACTAAACTTGATTTGTCTAAAGGATATTGGCAAGTTCCTTTATCTGAACGCGCCAAACCAATTACGGCTTTTTCTACACCTAGAGGACTTTTTCAATGGAATTTCATGCCTTTCGGCCTTATGAACGCACCGGCTACATTCGTACGCATGATGCGTCGAATCCTATCTTATCGGTCAGATGTCATTGCGTACCTAGACGACATCTGTCTTTTCAGCGATACTTGGGAGGATCACTATTCGGGGTTAGTTGAATTACTATCTACTCTACGCGAGTATAACCTGACAGCGAAACCCTCTAAAGCCTGCATTGGTTTTAGCGAAATTTCTTTCCTATGCCCTCGAGTTGGTCATGGTTTCCTAAAGACAGAGGACCATAATATCACTAAGATACTTAACATCTCTATCCCTAAGACTAAAAAGCAAGTGCGAAGTCTCTTAGGTCTTATTCAAATTTATGGAAGATTCATTCCGAATCTATCCTATATTATGGCACCTCTTTCTACACTACTAAAGAAAGGGTCGCCTAATATGGTCCACTGGTCACAGGAATGCCAATCCTCTTTGGATAAGATTTAAAATTTGTTTTCAACACCACCCATTTTAGTGTTACCTACTACAGATAAGACATTTGTTCTTCGTAGTGACGCTTCATCAACTGGGATTGGAACGGCACTAATGCAAGAGTACTCTGGAACTCTGCATCCTGTAATGTATATCTCCAGAAAACTTAATGCTGCAGAAATGAATTATTCGGTTTTAGACCGTGAACTATTGGCTATGGTCTGATCAATTCTCAAACTACAAAGATTCCTTCTAGGCGCACATTTCATAGTAGAAACCGACCAGAAAGCTCTTATGGCTATACAGAGTAAGAATTTGAAGAGCTCGAGGTCTACTCGATATGCAATTGCTCTTCAACCTTTTCATTTCTCGGTACGAGCTATCCGTGGATCAGATAATGTGATGGCAGACATTTTGTCTAGATGCCCACATGATTCCACCTAACTGTTGGGTCTTGGACTTCTTAACACATCTAACTCTACAACAGTTCTTTTTCTATATCAAGATAGATACACATTGTAATTTGTAATATAGTGATTGTATCACTACTATCACTACGTTCATTGATATATATTCACCGCTGTTCTTTGATGATTTTTCTTCTTTGTCAATCATGTACTTATAGTGCTTAAATATGAAATTGTTATATGCATTGTGTCATTGCCAGCATTGTAGTATACGTTGGTGGCACCTCCCTGGAAATATTTATACTTAAGAGAAATGCTTTCTCTGAGATGTTGAGATATATTCTCACAAGTCGATCTATGCTTCGACTTTACCTTAATTTGACATTATAAATTGCTCTTATTAGTCATTTGCGCATTATTCGTGCGTTGTGAGCCTATTGTATGTTGCTCTCAGATGAAAAAAAAAATTCATTTTTTTCCCCTGGGGTTGCGATAGTCTGTTACCAACAGATTACTGGTGCCAATGTATGTAGTTATTATAATATTTATTTGTCTGAGGGAAAGTATTTGTTTTTAGAATCAAAATGCTTTCCTGGTCAAAGATATATCACCCATGATTGATTGATACTTTTGTTATATGGGTTATCTCCCCTGGATATCGAATTTGGCGTATGAATCTAGATTTCGTTAGTCTGTTCCTTGTTGGGCCAGAAACAGATTGTTCTTGCTTAGGTTTATGCAGGAATGTTTATGGTCCGAGTCTATGTTTACTCCGTGTCTATTTCAGACGATTCGGTCTTATATCGTGATATCTTTGTATGTCTATGTGGGACTATTTTTCCTTGTACTGAACTATGGGGTCAGGCAGTTTCTGCGCATGCGAATAGGAAAAAGGGTCTTCCGTGATGATGGAATTCCTGGTGAATGCCATGTCGGAGACCAGTTCGAATTTTGTTGATCGCTGTGATCTATTACGGAGAAGAAGATAGTTTCTGATATGATTATTAAGTCTATGAGTTCCCCATTGTTTATTCTGTAACGCCAGGAGAGGGCGTATGTGTTCTGCTAGTGTATTTCCCATGCCTACGTAAAAGAACTTCTTTGCTGAACTTTTCCTTGCGAGGCTTAGATGGGCAGACGTCTACATGATGATTATCTATATCAATATGTCGGGATGACATGTTACCTAGCAGCACTGAATATGATTGTATGCGGCAGTTATGATGAAAGAATATGCTGATTCTTGTAGAAACATTTGTGTTCGTGAACAAAGCTTTTGTTGAAGCTTTACTATGCATTTGTGTAGTGAGTAATGCTTACTGGAACCAGAAGCCATTTTGGATCCTATTTTTTGTTGATCATCGATCAGAGAACAGGGATGCCCCTTATTATCAGGTGATGATTAAGAGATCACAGTTATAAAGAAAACCCAATACTGGTGGGTTAACATTGTCTTCAGAAATATTTGCTGAACTTTACCGAAAGAAATCTTCGCTAGAAAAGAGGTTCTGTCTAGGAGTCATGCTTGAACATTATTTATTAACTGACATGCACGGTCAGTAAGGCCTGATTGTTATATTTATAAACAGTGGAAATCTAAGTGCTTGTCTACGGACGTTCCATTGTAATGTTCTTCAACATGAATGCCAACTTAAGATTGTAGACCATTGATCAACAGTATGATGATAAATGTCGACCTGTTTTCCTGTAACTATACTCGTACTGTCCAAGTGTGTGCGTCCAATTAAACTGTATGAAACGACCACAGTAGTTCCAGCCATCCTTGACTTCTACATGTGATTGGAGTGAGTGTCCTGTGTACCTGTAGAACTGTCATCCATTCGCGTCTTCATTATTGATGTTTACACTCACTCATTCCATCAGAATATACGCATCTAACAGTACACCTTGTCAGGGCCCCAACAGTCGGTAACCTGATCCATTTAAAGAACATTGTGACTGGACGAGCAATATCACAAAAATAAACATTTATCACGTACTTAAGTGGATACCAAAAACACAAACTCAAGGAAAAGCGATCTGACGAAATCTCTAAATTTCAAAAACTAACAAACTATTTGGCAATGTCAAGTTTGTCAACACCTACAGTTGAAACAAGCCAAGCAAACACCAGCAGAAACATAAAACAGGAAGCGAATTCAGGGATTTCAAAGAATACAGTGACCTCGAAAATTGGCCCATAACAGTTGATAATGATTTCATAGAGAATTGTTTAATGCAAGACAGGATTTTTTTCAAAATAAAAAACTCTTAAATACCGAATCAAGCAGGGTTTAGAAGGAGCAAAACAGAAGTTTCTCAAACAAATATTTTGAAGAAAAAAAATTGCCAGACTGTGAAGAGATCATGGTTAGTTTATTCAAAGAGCAAAGGCTGTATGTACTGTTTTGTTTGCAAACTCTTTTCTAAATGCCAAACATCACTTACAACAGGTGGGTTTTCTGACTGGACGAATGTACTCAGAACTCTGGAGAATCATGAAGACAGCATGGAACATAAGAGGGCGATGTTGTGTTGGATAACAAGAAAAAAAAAACATACTGTGGATCAGCAACTTGAAGAACAGATGAAAAAAACCATACAGTACTATTTTGAAGTACTGAAATGAGTTGTTGCTGTTATAAAGTTTGTAAGTGAAAGAGGTTTGGCATTTAGAGGTCATGAGGAGAAGTGGGGCTCACCAAATAATGGAAACTTCATGTGGGCCATTGAACTTATTGCAGAATTCGATCCATGTTTACATGAACATCTCGAGAAATGTAAAAATGAAAAAGTAAATGCTACTTACCAATCCAAAACCGTGTATGAGAAAATGATATAAATTATGGGAAAACATGTGCAAGATGAAACTGTGAATCAAATCAACAACCTAGACACCAAATACTACTCAAACTGTGAATCCAATAAACAACCTAGAATCAACAACCTAGACACCAAATACTACTCTATTATTGTTGACTCTACGCCTGACCTGTCACATGTTGACTAGCTGGTAATTGTGGTTCGACACTGTTATAATTGAAAACCCTGTGAGAGATTTTTAACATTTTTACCGACAGAAAACCATTCATCAACGACTTTGTTCAACAAAATACAGCAAGTCCTGGGTGAACATAAGCTTTCGCTTGAAAATATCCGTGCTCAGTCCTACGATAATGCATCTAACATGAAGTTCTCGAAGAAAGGGCTGCAAGCACTTTTTAAAAACATTAACAGGTACGCAGACTATGTTCCATGTGCAGCCTGTGATGAAGTACTAAGATTCTGTCTTTCAAATGGCCCATGTCTTTTTCTCCTTGCATTATTAACACTATTTTTAGGAGGGATTATAAGTAATTTCCCCCCCCCCCCCCCCCCCATGTTTCTTCTCCTTCTATTATTTACGTTTTTTTCAGACAGAGACTACGATGGAGTTTTATCTTATCTGCATTATGTTTCTTCTCTATGAATAGTAGGTGGTGTTTAGTGTTGTTGCGTAGGGAATTGTTGCAGTTTTATTCTAGAGGAATGACTGTAGAGCTTAGATCAGATTTGCACCAGTTTTAGTCTTTTTAAAGCTATTGCGTGCAATAGACGTATTTTTCGGGAGTTAAATTATTTCGGCCATTTTTCGCTTCATTTAGCAGTAGAGGGCTGAGCTTAATTCCCGATCCTTTGTTTCAATGGGGGGGTAGTGACCTTTAGCACGCGCTAGCAGTAACAGGGTGAGTCAGAGTTGTTTACAGTTTTCTGATTGGCTGAGATCAAACTGCATTGAAAGGCAGCCCGATCATTGGGGCTTAGAACAAAGCCGCACAAATGACGTCAGAGGTCAGCGCGGGGGTCTATGATTACACTAGTCAACAAACAAAATGTACCAGAAATGAAAATAGCTGATCTTAAGTAATTTTGGTGTGCTGAAAACGAAAATGACATTAAAAATGTTGATTGGCTCTAGTTTTCAAGATATATGCTACTAGCTTATTTAATTACGGTCAATTTATATATATGACGCAACTGTTGTGGTACATAATTTTTTCTAATGACCAATAAAAATGTAACTAGACGTTGATGATGCAATCCTACCTATGATTACATCACCTTTGTGTATAAATATCTTATATCTGATAAAATTTTGTCATTAGTTAGTGCATTTGTCCTTATCAAAAGTATCGTAGTCAGAAATGGCTAGGACATGTGTGAACAGTGCTAATAATTTCTGTTATATATGTGGTGAGGTGACATTTGTATCACAAAAAGGAAATATAACTAAAGTGGTTAAGAAGGCGTACAGTTTGTATTTTGGCTGCAGAATAGGAGATCAAGATAAGAGCTGAGCGCCACACATATGCTGCTATACATGTGCAGCACATCTTAAACTGTGGTTGACTGGCAAAATGCAAGCTATGCCTTTTGCAGTCCCAATGATTTGGAGAGAGCCCACTGATCATCTCAACAACTGTTACTTTTGCATGATCCCTCCAATTGGGAAAGGCATATCAAAGAAGAACAAATGGACTTTGGAATATCCAAACATCCCCTCTGCAATACGTCCGGTACCACATGGCGATGACCTACCAGTTCCCATAGTGCCAGAATCATTTTCAGCTGCTTCCACTGATGAAGAAGAGGACATTGGTGGTCCTGAACCATCAATCTCAAGCGACCTAGATTTTGAGCAAACTACATCCACTAAACCACACTTAATAACCCAAGGTGAACTGAATGATCTCGTAAGAAATCTGAATTTACCGAAGAACAAGGCGGAGCTTTTGGGTTCCAGATTGCAACAGTGGAATCTCCTGGCAGAAGATGTTACAATTTCTGTGTATAGGATACGTCAGAAGCCGCTTATTACATTCTTTTTCAAAGAGGGTGACCTTTCTGCGTGCCACAACATTTCTGGTTTAATGGCAGCCCTAAAAAAAATTACATACCGGAAGAGTGGAGGCTTTTCATTGATTCATCTGTGATAAAATTAACCGTGATACAACGTTAAAATATCTCCAAAGATAAAATGTAGGGATAAAAACTAATGCGTAAGCTACTAGCAGACATGATCGCCCACGCCGCGGGTCACCACCCGCCATGGAAATTAACTTGTTAGACGTGAAGGCAAAACATTTACCCTTGGAACGGGATGAGAACGGAGATCAAAAGAAAAAAATATGACTGAACATATGCTTGAAACTAGCAAGGCTAAAAAGATGCAATTGGTGGGGAAAGGAAAAAAATTCACGTCCCCAAGTTGACACAAGGTAAAGAAATCGACAAAAGGGACCTTAGCTATTATACGCAACAGTCATTTCTTGGACGCTTTTGCGATAACTTAGTCCGTTATTTGAATTCAGCGGCAAACGCATTACAGAAGATGCTCGAAAATATTTAAAAAAAACCCCAACTAACCTTGAAAAGTAACTTTTTCTTAATAATAATGTTAGGAATATAAAACCTAGCTGGCCTGATGGCCCATCTTGAGCAGTGAAATAATATGCTTTAATTTATACAGACGGATAGATAATAAGAAAGATATTGACAAAAGACTGTGTTGTTCATATCAGCGAGCGACTGCATTGAAACAAAAAATGTCACTAATTTTCAAAAACTGCAGACTTGAGACTCAAGTGCTAAAATCCAGTTGGAATGAAAGGAAGGGAATGTGGTGGAGAATTGTGGCTAAAAATAACTTTAAAGGCAAAATTGTGTAGGGGACGGCAGAGTTGGTTCAAAAAAAAACAAGTGTGTTTTTGTAAAAAACGCAAGTAGAGACAGACGGACCAACAGACAATAATACATACTTGACTGAGGTATGACTGAATTGACTTTGTTAGGAGGTTTGAATTTGAAAAGGAAAAAAGGCGGTGATTGGCCATAGATGAACATATTATTGGCGCTCAGACGCGCATTTTTGCCATTCATCATAAGTTGTCCAGTAGTAGACACAGTAATTATTCAGTGGTGTATTTCCCAAAAGCTAATTGAAATATTTAGAGGGACGCCATACTAGAGCCAGCAGCTCAGCTGAGTTTTGCTAGCATATAACTGTGTTCTCTATTCATAATTCTGGTAAGACTGAAAGTATTTCTTTGTATATTTTAATATTGTTTAATGTTTCGAGTGATTTGATACTGCCATATCATAATCTATCCCTTACAACAAGTAATGATTCGCTCTAGACCCCCCGCCCCAGTTCAGGGTCTAGAGACAAACAAAATACATAAACTCCAGCAAGGATTATGAAGGGCGGATCAAGTGTTGAGATCAGTGGAACATATCACCTATCCTATTCTATGGCAAGAAGCTAATGATCATATTTCAGAATATGTAGTCTGGGGGAACTTATCCTATGTGAAACCAACTTGGTAAGATGTGCTTGTATGGTCAGAGAGATCTGACCCCGTCTATGTGGTGTTGTTGTGTGTAGAGTTGTGTGCAGAAATGGTTTAGAGGATGGAATTCTGACACATGACCAATACTTTTATTTCAGAACTGTGAGTTTTT
This sequence comes from Oreohelix idahoensis, assembly GCA_024509875.1. Lineage (NCBI taxonomy): Eukaryota > Metazoa > Mollusca > Gastropoda > Stylommatophora > Oreohelicidae > Oreohelix > Oreohelix idahoensis. The sequence continues at coordinate 398,215 of JAMPIV010020367.1, forward strand.
TATTTGGCATCAAAGTGGTGTCAAATGATGTGTTGAATAATACAAGAGTGGACCCGTGCAGTCTTATATTTTGGCAGAGCAGCCTTTTATTGCCCCCAAGCACGGAGAGGCGGGGCCACCAGATTCCAGCACCAGAACTACTCATTCAAGATACGTGAGCGTCTGGCCTGCTGGAAATTCACCAACTTATTTTCTAACACACCAACAATATTCCCATCAATAAATGGACAATGTTTAGTCGCCATAGACAGGGAGTGATGAGGCCACCCCAACAGCACATCCATTAATCGTTCTCCCAGATCAATTACAACTATAAACAGTAGTAATATTAACTAGTCTTGTAAAATACATATGTACACACCTTTCATTTATTATGCCATATATTCATGCATTTCATTCCTAATTTCAAAACCTTTCATATGTTCTGACCAAAATAAAACCTTGGTTCAGAACAAATAAACTTAAAGAAAATTTACTATCAAAATTTTACACAGCTTGAGTTAGTTCAGTGTCGTATAACATTCTATTAATATTATTAGACTTATTAAATATCTGTGTGTGTGTATGTAAACTACCACAACACATTACATATCATTACCCTAGAATTTTAACGTAGCCACATTCATTAGTAAAAAAAGATAGGTATGAGGTCGTAGTGGTAGCAAGAAGGCCCTTCTGTAAATTCACAGCTACATTTATCTCAGGAGCCTTCACAGCTGACCTCATGCATCACACTAGGTAATATCACAATCATACAATACCATCAAATCCACTACATATATTGGGGTCTCTTGTCCCGGGATAATTAGCTTAACAAGTAATATTAGGATCTCCTCGTGGGAGAATTAAATTAGGGGAACAAATTATAAAAATTAAAAGTGTCCCTTAAAATTAAAAGTGAAAATAAAGGTTGGTGAATCTTCACAGCCAGTGGTAATTAATTAGTTAACTGGCTAATTAGAATTACTTTAGACTATAGTAATTAGAATTACTTTAGTGGTTGGAAATTTAATCTTGCTCATTGCTAAATTGTCTAAAAAGTATGGCGGAGCTAGCCAAATTCAGATCAGCTGCTGTGCTAACGGCAAAGGATATGGGAATGGATGGTCAGGTTTTAATTCAATATGTAACGGCTGAATGTGATAAGTATATTGAAAGAGAAGATAGGAAGGTAGCTGAAGAGAAGAGGTTGCAAATTGAGGCTGATAGAGAACTTAAGAGGTTACAAATTGAGGCTGACAAGGAGGCTAAAGCATTAGAGGCAGAAGAAAAACGACAGCAAAGGGAGGCAGAAGATAGAAGGTTGCAAAGGGAGCACGAATTACGACTAAGGGAGCTGGAGCTACAAGGCCAGGCTCCTGAAAATAGTGCTAGCCCTTTTGCCTCAGATGCTACGCCCAGTCTGGGAGACTCAACATCAGCTATGGGGTTTCATTTAGAACCTTTTGTTGAAAAAGACGATGACATAGAGGGGTACCTCGGACGTTTTGAGTTATTAGCTACTACATATGGGTTAGAGAGAGAGAGGTGGAGTTTAAAGCTATCACAGGGACTGAGAGGTACTTCTTATGAAGTCTTCGCAAAAATGAACAGAGAAGACCAAGACAATTATGACATGTTAAAGCAGGCTTTGTTATTAAGGTACGAAAAAAATGGTGAATTTTATCGTAAGAAATTTAGAAATGCCAAACTGTTGTCTGGGGAGACATACCACCAATTCTCTGCCAGACTGGAAACCTATTTGGAGAAATGGACGGCTCTGGGGAAGACCCAAGATCTTAAGGAGATGATCATGATAGAGCAATTGAGAGAGTCCATGGCTCCAGACAATAGAAAATTTCTCATGGAACAAGGTGCAGAGAAGTTGGGGGAGGTTTTAAATGTCGCTGAGAGGTATCAGGCAGCCCAGGCAGAGGTAAGTGGTGCTAAAAAGAAGCACATAGACAATTTTAAAGCTCCACAGCAATTTAATAAATTTGATAATAGAGAACAGGGAAATAAAGGTAGGACAAACTTTGAACGGCCAAGAAATGACTATCGAGACAGAAACTCACAGTTCAATGACCAAAAATCCAATGAAAGAAAACCGTTTAACCAAGGAAAAAGATGGTGTAAATGGTGCAAGAAAGATAACCATAACACCGAATTTTGTAGAAGGAAACCTTCAAACATTGCTGCAATGAAGTCGGGGACTCAAAGATTAAAGGTTAATCCTAATGGACAGCAGGAACCTTATCGCCCACCAGTTTGTGAGGATGTTATTTGTAATGGGGTCACCATACGGTGCGTTTATGATACAGGTTTGGATTATGATTCAGTTGTGAAGTCTAGCCTAGTGGACCCAAGTCAGTATACCACAGAAACAGTGGAAATACAAGGGTCAACTAGGGACATACCACTCATGACACTTCCCATCGCAAGGATAACGGTGAAAACTCGCTATGTGGAAGGAGAAATCAGAGCAGCAGTGATAGATGAACCAATCTACCCTCTGATATTGGGGAGTAGATACGTCTTCTTGGGGAATCCCGAGAGACCTGTGATCATGGCGACAGTGCAGACCAGGTCACAGAAGAAGGAGGAAGAAGGTGAACCTATAAATGCTCTTCCAGAGGAGATGAGGAAGGCGCAGGCTGAGGATAGGACACTCAAGCCATGTTTTAAAAAAATTGCCCAAATGCCACACACCTCCGAGCAAGGGGGAATATTTTATGAAGGACAGATTACTATATAGGAAGACAGGAACTAGATCCACTGGACACGGACAGTTGGTTCTTCACATGGTATATAGGGCAAATTTAATAAGGAGCTTACATGTTGGAAAAGATGGGGACCATGAAAATGTCGGTACCATCTGCCAAAAAGTTGCTCGCAAATACTATTGGCCGACGTAAATGTCGATATTGAAAACTTTGTAGAAGCATGTGGCGTATTTCATGAGGGAACACCCACAAAGGGAAAATATGTGCAGGACCTAGAAACGCCACGGGGCACTCTTAGGCCTGGAAAAAAAAATTATTATACTCAGGTAGACAAAGTGCAATGGGAGCCCCCTTTTCACACCCAGTCTTCACTTGAATGGATTAACATGGCCACTATGCGACGAGTACAAAGAAGAAATTTAACCCAGAATAAGCTGACAACCCCTCGGTCAGGATTATATAAACTGGAAGAACAGAAAAGAGAGCGAAGATCTCTCACAAGCAATCTAAAGTGGGAAGATAAACCCAAGAAAAAAATTGGTAGTGGTCGATTTGTGAGTGATGATTCTAGGAAGAAAAGTCCTCACTATAGCGCTTCTAATGGAAGGGACCCGACAGGTTCCATGAAAAATAAGTATGATAAATTAAAAATCCAGATGTAGCTATTAAGGACCTGGACAGATGAGAAGGCGAAAGAGACTGTTACCTCATCTTATCAATACGTGAACGAACTGACCACTCGTTTGAAAGCTGGATGGAAACTGGCAAATGATAATTTGAAACAAGCCAGGAAGAAACATGCAGCATATTTTAATTGGAAGGCAAAGGACAGAGAACTAGCTGTGGGAGAGAAGGTGCTGCTTCTACTACCCGGCAGCCAGAATAAATTACAAATTGGATGGCAAGGTCCATATACGGTTCTAGAGAAGGTGTCTAGAACAAACTATAAAATTGACAAAAAGGGGAAGGAGAAAGTTTATCATGTAAACCTGTTAAAGAAGTATCTGGACAGACCACTCCAGGAAAGCACCCCCTTACTGACCTTGGCTATCGCAACCCAAATGCAAAAGGAACCACTCACCTCACATGAATACCCATTACATCCTTGTGAAACAGCAGCACAGGTAAAACTCAGTAAGCACCTGACTAAAAATCAGAGGGAGAGAGTTCAACAGGTTCTGGAGGAACATACAGATGTATTAACAGATAAACCAGGTGTTACGCACAAATAATTACTTTTTTCCAAAGTCTTTTTATGATCGTTTTTTGTATGTATGATCATTATTTGACTGAAATGCATGTTATATATATTTTATGGTCAAAGGGACAGAATCCGATATATCGATACTGCTATTTTTTATGAGTTTACCTCCTCTTGTATAGAGACACGTTCGGTCTATAATGTCTTGAACGAAGCGTGACCATATCTCCTTATTTGGTAGTATCAGTCAACTGTTGTAGATGTTTGAAACCTTTCTTAACGCTTCTGTTCATGTCCATAAAAGGCGCGACTGTGTAAGACTTTTATCTCGAATGTTCTTAGAATCGTCTTATTGTGAACAGCGACTCAGAGATTGTCACTCTGCGCATGTCTCGACTGGGTTGTCGTTTTGTTGTTCCGCCCAGGTCGGGGAGTTGAGAAATGGACTGATTAGCGAGCGGACGCGACTGCGTCTTGTGATTCTCTGAGGGAAATACATTGTCTTTGTGAGTTAGTTAGCTAACTAGACTATTTCCCCGTATTATTCAAGCCTGCCTGGAGGCATATGTTCATGGTTGATTTTCCGAAATAAGGTAATTCCTCTTGTATCGAACTTTAGGCTATCATCTAGAGGTTCGTCATTTTGTCGCCTTTTTGCTCGCCTGTGTGATTCAAAATGGAGAGGTACTTTGACTAGGATTAAGTCACCGGTATCTTTATACCTGAACTATTTATATATCTATGGGTCGCTCTAGACCAACAAGACTATTGTCTGTGTTCCAGGATTCGTTATATCAGAGATCACGTCCAAGTCAGATGGTTAGACTTAGGAAGGTTATAAAGGTCGAGCTGACCTGTAATCCATGTATGCTACTCACGTGCAGACAGTAAACGGACGTATTGTATACATCTGATCTGCTAGCATCAGGAAGGAATAATTATTATTGTCTATGAACATTAAGGATCTGCAGCTGACCACGGTTGCAGAAGTTATATGTATTATTTATCAAGCTTCGCTATGATATTTGTTTTTCCATACAACTATTGAGTATTGACTTCTACATGACTGTCAGTTAACATGAGTTTGAATGCTGCATTCGTTGTGCTATGCCGATGATAACATAAGTATCATGACTGTTTTGTGGCGTGCAATAAATGGTATAAACCTAAAGCGAAGTTACCATTTTTATGACTCTACACGTCATGTTGCCTGTGGTGTACCCTGTGAACTGTTCTACTGCAACACACACAGCAACAATCTAAACCAGATAAGACACCCACATCTTGCATTGTAATACCTGGTGTCGATAGAGGTGGTAATTCGACGGCATCCTAATTCCACCCTTATCAATTCATGGTGGCCAATAGTTGGTTTATTCTGGTACCAACTCTCAAGGGGGTCAACAAACCCAGACATCATCAGCAGACTACAAGACAACATTGCAGTTGCTATTCATCACCTTTGATGAAATTTTTTGAAAGACGCAGCAGTACTGACAGTTGTTGATATTTTGAAACTACCCGGCGCTGCTCGGCGGTATTGAAGTTTGTCTACAAATAGAAGGACAAGTACCGAGCGAATGGATTTCCTGATCTGTTGAGAAGAAGGACAAGTGCCGTAACAACTGTTCCGGACTCAGAATTACTGTTGCAGATTCAGAAGGTCAAGTTCAGAAGCTGTTTCCTGTCAGAAGCTGTTTCCTGTTAGAAGCTCATTTCCTTCGTCATGGCAGTTTACGAGAGCAGATATGGATCAACGTTGGATCATTGTCCTAAGAATGCTGATCACATCCTGTTCTGACCTGTGCTGACGTTGTGGATACATAGAAGTTAAGTGGCCTGTTTTGTTTGTGAACTGTGCCCTTATGTTCTAACTGAGCCTTCTGTCTATCACATTTTTCGCACTCTTTATATGTTTACATGTTATATGTTATTTGGATTTGTATTTATATGTTTATATTTCTGCGGGTTTTCTCGGTTGGGCGGTGTCTTTCAGTAGATGATACCACGTCACAGAGGTTCTACTGTTAGCGTTTTCGTTAGGGACTGTGCGAATTTCCTATTGTGAAATTTGCTAGCGACAATCGTTGCTATATCTGTTTAGTTGTGACGAGTTGTGCTTTATTTTCGTTTTTTGTATATTTTTTTTTTTTTTTTCTCTTTCTTTCTGTTTTTTAGTTTCGATTTCAATTGTTTGTATTTGTAGGTCTCCTCTTTTCTATTATTCAGTTCTTCACGTAAATTTTTGTGTATATACTGTAGCGTCATTTGTTTGTCATATCTTCGCATTCTGTCATCATATTCTTTTTAGTTTCGCTGTTTATTTATTTGACTTATGCGAATGTTTTCGTATTGTTTGATCTTTGTTATTGTTTACATTGACTCTGATCTTTGTTATTGTTTACATTGACGTTGATCTTTGTTATTGTTTACATTGACTCTGATCTTTGTTATTGTTTACATTGACTTTGATCTTTGTTTTGTTTACATTGTTGGTACTTTGTTATTGTTTACATTGTCTTGTTATTGTTTGCATAGTTCTTGCATAGTTAGCTTTCACTATTGTTACATATATGCTCATGCACTATTGATCTATAGTGCACTTATCATAACTAGCTGGTGGTTTTTTCCTTATGCACTATTGTAGTGCAGTTATGATAAATAACTGATGGTTATGCACTGATTTGGGTAGTGCACTGATAATTAAGAGGTGACTTGTGATATTATTGTACAACTGATAATACAAATTGGTGTCAAGTCTTGTTTCCCACAGAGATTGGAGTAAACATAGTAATTATACAAGCACTTTATTAAGTCTTGTTGCTATTAAGATTGAAATAAGATAATTAATTATTTCAGGTTCTGTACTCACATTTTAGACATCATGTCTACATTTGAGTACTTTATTGAGCAGGGTAAAGCCCTTGGGAAGACAGGTGATAAATTAGAAGAATTTGCGACTGTTCAATATGCCAAGGCATTGAAGTCGGAGGAAAAGAAAATGAAAGAACTAACTGAACAAAAGAGAATAGATGCTGAAAATTTAAAACTGCAGATGCAGGTAGATGAAAAGAGATTACAAATGGAAATGGAAAAACAAAAAAGAGAAGCAGAATCTCAGGAGAAGAGACTTCAGGCTGAGCTTGAAAATAAGAGACTTGAAAAAGAAGCTGAAAATAAGAGACTTGAAAAAGAAGCTGAAAATAAGAGACTTGAAATAGAGGCTGAAAATAAAAGATTAGAAAAACAGGCTGAGGCTGAAGAAAGAAGGTTACAAAGAGAGTCTGATGAGAGAAAAGCAAAAATGGAACATGAAGAAAAACTCTTAGCTTTGGAGTTAGAAAAGTTGAAATTATCTAGTAATGCTAATGATGCTAATAAGGTATCATCTGCTAATAAGTCTAATGCTGTTGATTTCAAGCTTAATTTACCAGCATTCAATGCTTCAATTGATGATATAACATTTTATCTAGATAGATTTGAAAGTGCATGTAAGGTGCATAATATAGATAAAACATTATATGTTTATCATCTGTCCAAGATACTTAGAGGTGATGCTTTGACTTTGTTGGGTATGGTAGATGTGCCTGACAAGAACAACTATGAGGTTGTCAGGGCGGCATTGTTAAAGAAGTACCAACTTAACGAAGACGGATATCGTCTTAAATTTAAAAACATGTTACCAGAAACTGGAGTTGAATTCTCAGAATTCATCTCAGGCATACGTCTTACTTTTTTACGATGGGTTGAGCTTTCTAAGACAGAAAGTACATTTGAAGCCCTCATGGACTTACTTCTTAGAGACAAGGTTATGTCTTCTGTTAATGAAGCTTTTCTTTCTTTTCTTCATGAGCGTAAGCCTAAAAATATAAAAGAAATGGAAGAATACTGTAGCCAGTATGTTACTGCACATCCTCACATAACCATTAGCAACTCTAAGGTAAAAGAAGGTCTGCCAGTTGCTTCGGCAGCACCTTATGGCCCGAATTTTATGCGTAAATTTCAGGGTAGCCAGCAAAATTTCAATAAAAAGAGTAACCGTAATTATGCCCAGAACCATGGTAATCAATTTCAGGGAGATTCTTCTTCCCAGAACTGGAGACAACCTAATATTACACGGTATTCTATTCCCGGTAACTTTAGAAATTTTCATAAAGGTAATCGGTATAGAGGAAAATATTATTTGCAGAGACCTCAATACCAAGATAATAGAGGTTCTCAACAGCATAGAGATGGTAATGACAGTTATGGAAACTGGAACGCAAACCAGGATAAAAATTACAGTAGGGACTTTAATGATAATTGCAGAGGCAATAATGGTCGCGGTAGATCGCAACAGAAGAGAAAAAGATATCAACAGACAAACTCTGTTCAACAAGAATCTCAGGGAGCAGATAAACAGGTTAATAATGATAAAGACCATAATGCTATCGGATGCTCATCTTTTGACTTTGGTAGGGCAAATAAATGTATCCAATGCAGTACTTTATTTGATCCGAAAACCATTAGTACTCTAAGCTGTGGTCATCCTTTGCCCGCTCTTCCTGCTAATGTTGCTCATGATGGGAGAGGTTCTCTTATATTACATAAGGGGCTTGTAAATAGTAATCCAGTCTCGGTGTTGTTTGATTCTGGATGTACTACTGTCGGGGTTAGGCAATCTCTTGTAGATCCATTCTGTGCTACAGGAAAGGTCATCAAATGTGTCACATTTGGTGGCACGTTGGAAAAATATCCTACTGCCATAATACATATTGCTACTCCTTTCTTCACGGGAGAGGTCCACGCGTGTCTACTTCCAAACCCTATTGCGGACCTTATTATTGGTCGTATTCACGGAGTTAGGGAATGTACCCCACAGCAGATTGCTGTTTGGGAAGAGCAAAACATTGAAGCTACCAATACGGTGGTCACAAGAGCACATGCTCTGGATCCACCTCAAACTTCATTAACTAATAATGATGAAGTAAATGAACAAAATAGTCACTTGACTATTACACGTGACTCATTTATCAAATTGCAAGAAGAAGATCCGTCGTTACAAAAATTCTTCATTCTAGCAAAAAAAGGTGATCCTAATCAAAATACTAATAGAAAATCTTGGATATCTATGAAGAACGGCGTACTTGTACGTATGGTACAAGACTCGACTACATCCACTCATTCACAAATTCTTGTGCCTAAGAGCATGAGGGTGCAAATATTGCAACATGCTCATGACTCGCAATGTGCTGGACATATGGGTTTTTCCCGTACAAAGTCGAGAGTTCTTGCGGCTTTCTTTTGGCCATTTGTGAGCAAGGACATACGAATGTACTGTCGCTCTTGCAAAGTATGTCAGGAGGTCAAATCTAAAGGACCACGACATGCTGCGCCTATTCAGGCTGCTGACATTCCAATTCGCCCTTTTCAAAAAATGGCAATAGATATTATCGGTCCTTTTAGAATTAAGTCGGCTAGAGGGCATCAATTTATTCTTACATGTGTCGATATGTGCACACGTTGGCCAGAGGCAATACCTCTCAAGAGCATCTCAACTGCTGATATCGCAGACGCTCTTTGGCTGATATTTTCTCGCTTGGGTTTTCCCGGAGAAATATTGTCAGACCATGGCACTCAACTGATATCAGACACTATGTCACAGGTAATGTCTATGCTACATATAAAAAGGTCTCTCAGCAGTATCTATCACCCAATGTCTAATGGGTTGGTCGAACGTTTAAATAGGACTCTAAAAACTTTACTGGGTAAAATAACTGAGGATCATCCTCAGGATTGGGACAGGGTCTTACCCGCGGCTCTCTTTGCGTATAGAGAGGTCCCCAATGAACATACGGGGTTTTCCCCTTTTGAACTTGTCTTTGGCGCGCAACCGCGCGGCCCTATGTCTTTACTTCACGATCTAATCACTGCCGATAATATTAGCGATGAGACTCAGTCTTCTTATGAGTACGTCATTGCTCTTAGGAAAAAAATCATTGAGGCATGCAGACTAGCAACTTCGTCTTCCGAATTTGCTAAAGAAAAGGCAAGGCAGTTTGCGAATAAGAATAGATGTCTACGACAACTTTGTCCAGGTGACAAAGCTCTCGTTCTACTTCCTTCAAGGGAGAACAGACTTCTAATTGCATGGAAAGGTCCATATGCAATAGTCTCCAAAATTTCTGATGTCGACTATGTTGTCGATATTGATGGAAAGCATAAAACTTTCCACATAAATATGCTCACGGAATTTCATGAAAGACCAGACTATTTGCAGCCTATTTTCCAGGCAACGGACAATTCTCAAGTACCTCATGGTCAATACTCATCGCTGTCAGTTATACAGGATGAGGAAACTACTTTTTCTGATGTCAATCTTCCTCTTTCTATGGTCCCACTTTATTCTACGGAATCTTGGAAAAACGTGACCGTTTCTCCAAATCTTTCCGCTGAGGAACATCGACAAGTTTCTTCGATGTTGCAAACATTTCAGGATGTTCTTACAGACATCCCGGGACACACACATGTCATTGAACATGACATTGTGCTAACTGATCACAATCCTATCAGAGTCAGACCCTATCCAATACCTATCCATTTCCAGTCTCAAGTCGAAAAAGAATTGGATGAAATGATACGTTTGGAAATCATTGAACCATCCACTTCAGCATACTCTTCGTCTATGGTTATTGTTCGAAAGAAGGATAATAACATTCGCATTTGCGTAGATTATCGCAAATTGAACCAAGTTACGAAGTTCGACGCTGAACCTATGCCTTCATTAGAAGAGCTACTCAATAAACTTTCTAATTCTAGATTCTTTACCAAACTAGATTTGTCTAAAGGTTATTGGCAAGTCCCGCTAACTGAACGTGCCAAACCTTTTACAGCTTTTTCTACACCTAGGGGTTTATTCCAATGGAATTTCATGCCTTTTGGTCTTATGAACGCCCCTGCTACATTCGTACGCATGATGCGGCGAATTCTCGCATATCGTACAGATGTCATAGCATATCTAGATGATATCTGTCTATTTAGTGATTCCTGGGAAGATCACTATTTGGGTTTATACGAATTACTGTCTACTCTTCGCGAGTATAACTTGACTGCAAAACCCTCTAAAGCCTTTATAGGATTTAGTGAGATTTCTTTCCTAGGTCATCGTGTTGGTCATGGTCTTTTAAAGACAGAGGACCACAATGTTTCAAAAATACTTAACATTTCGGTCCCTAAGACAAAGAAACAAGTAAGGAGTCTATTAGGTTTGATCCAATTCTACGGACGATTCATTCCGAATCTGTCCTCCATTATGGCACCGCTTTCTACTTTATTGAAGAAAGGGTCGCCTAATTTGATCCGCTGGTCAAAAGAATGTCAATCCTCATTGGACCAGGTTAAAGACCTATTTTCATCTCCACCTATTCTTAGGTTACCTACTATTGAGAAGACTTTTGTTCTTCGAAGTGACGCCTCGTCAACTGGGATTGGGGCAGCACTAATGCAGGAGTATTCTGATACTCTGCATCCGGTGATGTATATCTCTAGGAAATTAAATGCTGCAGAAAAGAATTACTCGGTTTTAGACCGTGAGTTATTGGCTATGGTATGGTCTATTCTGAAGTTACAAAGATTTCTTCTAGGCGCACATTTCATTGTGGAAACCGACCAGAAAGCGCTTACTGCTATTCAGAGCAAAAACTTGAAGAGCTCGAGGTCCACTCGTTATGCCATAGCTCTTCAACCATTTCATTTCTCGGTTCGAGCTATCCGTGGTTCGGATAATGTAATGGCGGACATTCTATCCAGATGCCCACACGATTCCACATGATTCTTCTGTCATATATATATTTCCTGATATACAGTCCAATGTTATAATGACATGTTGGTAGATTTTTTTTTCTCACTTTTTTGAGGGGGAATTTATAACATTGTTCCATGTAATTATCTAAGAAGGCTTAGTTAGTGATATACGGGCCAAAAGATCACTCGGCCACATTTAAATAAATTATTTTCAGGATTGTATTGAGAGATTTACCAGTTGTCTTTAAGATTTGTGTTATTGATATTTTCGCAGCACATCATTGAAGATGCGAGATTGTGTCCATTGTGGAACTTTGAGTATATCAAGTCCTGTCCTAGATTGGGAGCGGATGATGTCCACATCTTCTTCTATTGAATGTTTTATGTCAACGAAGATCAACACATGTATTACTTATTAGTTACTGATGCATTACATAATGTAATAAAATAGTGCGGTATATTAATATATTACACCGCTATTTGCAACACATTGTATGATATCATAATAATATATTTGATTTCATATATTGGTATGAGAATAATTTGACTTTTATTATGATGTTGCCAGCATTGTGGTTTGTGTTGGTGGCACCTTCCTGGGATATATACGCGTATACTTAGATAAATTTTTCTCTAAGGACCTGGGATATGATCTCAGTTTTGCTCCAAGTGTTGAGCTATTTTGTTAGGTATATCCGCGCATCATACGTGCGTTAGGAGCCTAGATTTTTCCGGCTCCAGGATTTAAAAAAAAAAATGTTTCATTTTTTTTTTCCCGGGAGGGTGCGGTAATGTTACGCACAAATAATTACTTTTTTCCAAAGTCTTTTTATGATCGTTTTTTGTATGTATGATCATTATTTGACTGAAATGCATGTTATATATATTTTATGGTCAAAGGGACAGAATCCGATATATCGATACTGCTATTTTTTATGAGTTTACCTCCTCTTGTATAGAGACACGTTCGGTCTATAATGTCTTGAACGAAGCGTGACCATATCTCCTTATTTGGTAGTATCAGTCAACTGTTGTAGATGTTTGAAACCTTTCTTAACGCTTCTGTTCATGTCCATAAAAGGCGCGACTGTGTAAGACTTTTATCTCGAATGTTCTTAGAATCGTCTTATTGTGAACAGCGACTCAGAGATTGTCACTCTGCGCATGTCTCGACTGGGTTGTCGTTTTGTTGTTCCGCCCAGGTCGGGGAGTTGAGAAATGGACTGATTAGCGAGCGGACGCGACTGCGTCTTGTGATTCTCTGAGGGAAATACATTGTCTTTGTGAGTTAGTTAGCTAACTAGACTATTTCCCCGTATTATTCAAGCCTGCCTGGAGGCATATGTTCATGGTTGATTTTCCGAAATAAGGTAATTCCTCTTGTATCGAACTTTAGGCTATCATCTAGAGGTTCGTCATTTTGTCGCCTTTTTGCTCGCCTGTGTGATTCAAAATGGAGAGGTACTTTGACTAGGATTAAGTCACCGGTATCTTTATACCTGAACTAGTTATATATCTATGGGTCGCTCTAGACCAACAAGACTATTGTCTGTGTTCCAGGATTCGTTATATCAGAGATCACGTCCAAGTCAGATGGTTAGACTTAGGAAGGTTATAAAGGTCGAGCTGACCTGTAATCCATGTATGCTACTCACGTGCAGACAGTAAACGGACGTATTGTATACATCTGATCTGCTAGCATCAGGAAGGAATAATTATTATTGTCTATGAACATTAAGGATCTGCAGCTGACCACGGTTGCAGAAGTTATATGTATTATTTATCAAGCTTCGCTATGATATTTGTTTTTCCATACAACTATTGAGTATTGACTTCTACATGACTGTCAGTTAACATGAGTTTGAATGCTGCATTCGTTGTGCTATGCCGATGATAACATAAGTATCATGACTGTTTTGTGGCGTGCAATAAATGGTATAAACCTAAAGCGAAGTTACCATTTTTATGACTCTACACGTCATGTTGCCTGTGGTGTACCCTGTGAACTGTTCTACTGCAACACACACAGCAACAATCTAAACCAGATAAGACACCCACATCTTGCATTGTAATACCTGGTGTCGATAGAGGTGGTAATTCGACGGCATCCTAATTCCACCCTTATCACCAGGCCATACAAATTTGCTACAGTATGACATGAAACTGGTAGACTCAAACCCAATCTGTATGAGAGCCTATTCTATTCCATTCGCGAAGGAGACGGCATTGAAAGAAGAAATAAATTATTTGTTGAAGGAGGGGATTATTTCACACAGTGAATCATCTTTTAGCTCTAGTGTCGTTTTGTTGAGGAAACCGTCTGGGGAACACAGGCTGTGCATAGATTACAGGAAACTGAATGCTGTCACAGAAGGACAAGTGGATCCATTACCAGACACAAAACAGTTATTTGCCAGATTAAACAAGGCAAAATACTTTTCAAAGGTGGATCTTAGTAAAGGCTATTACCAGATTCCAGTGAAGCCTGAAGTGAGACCTTATTTGGCTTTTAGCACTTCGGATGGACATTATGAATTCAACATGCTACCATTTGGACTGAAAAATGCTCCGAGTGTATTTTCAAGGATGATGCGCAAATTGTTGGATCCCCTGAATAACCCATGTATCACGAATTTCATGGATGATATTCTCGTCGCCACAGAGACATTTGAAGAACACATTGACGCTCTAAAAATGTTATTTAATAGGCTTAGGGAGGCGAACTTAACTGCTAGGCCAACAAAATGTTGTATTGGATGCAAAGAGTTGGAATTCTTGGGACACACTGTATATCAGGGTAACATGACCCCTGACCCCAAGAACTTGGAAAAACTGCAGAGAGCACCTAGACCACAAACAAAAAAAGACGTGCGATCATTCGTGTCGTTATGCGGATTTTATCAAAAATACATCAAAGATTTTAACTCTATTTGTGCTCCTCTGACTGATCTGACTCGCAAGGGACTTCCAGATAAAATTATTTGGACTGCGCAAAGTGAATTAGCGTTCCAAGACTTAAAGGAAAAACTCACTAGCAAGCCTATTCTCAAACTGCCTGATTTGACACAGGACTTTGTCTTAAGAACAGATGCAAGTAATGTAGGACTCGGGGCGGCTTTGTTGCAAAGATCATCTTCACCTGATGGGAAACTGAACCCAGTCGCTTATGCAAGCCGCAAATTGAATAAGGCGGAACAAGGATATTCCACAAGCGAAAAAGAATGGTTAGCGTTAATCTGGGCAATAAAGAAGTTTCAAATCTATCTGTATGGTAGGACTTTTGTGGTCGAGACGGATCATCAGCCCCTCGTTTTCTTATCTCAGGCTAAGCATGAAAACGCAAGATTGCTGAGGTGGTCTTTATTGCTTCAACCTTATCAGTTTAGTATCCAATATATCCCAGGCAAATTGAATGTCGGTGCAGATTTCCTCAGTCGGCACCCCTGTGATCAAAATTAGAGTAGTGGCAGGCGTGAGGAGTAATTTTATCTATGTGTATCACTGGTTTTGGAACTTGTCGTAGGCATGTTTTCAAGTGGGGAGATGTGTGATAAAATTAACCGTGATACAACGTTAAAATATCTCCAAAGATAAAATGTAGGGATAAAAACTAATGCGTAAGCTACTAGCAGACATGATCGCCCACGCCGCGGGTCACCACCCGCCATGGAAATTAACTTGTTAGACGTGAAGGCAAAACATTTACCCTTGGAACAGGATGAGAACGGAGATCAAAAGAAAAAAATATGACTGAACATGTGCTTGAAACTAGCAAGGCTAAAATGATGCAATTGGTGGGGAAAGGAAAAAAATTCACGTCCCCAAGTTGACACAAGGTAAAGAAATCGACAAAAGGGACCTTAGCTATTATACGCAACAGTCATTTCTTGGACGCTTTTGCGATAACTTAGTCCGTTATTTGAATTCAGCGGCAAACGCATTACAGAAGATGCTCGAAAATATTTTAAAAAAAAAACTAACTAATCTTGAAAAGTAACTTTTTCTTAATAATAATGTTCGGAATATAAAACCTAGCTGGCCTGATGGCCCATCTTGAGCAGTGAAATAATATGCTTTAATTTATACAGACGGATAGATAATAAGAAAGATATTGACAAAAGACTGTGTTGTTCATATCAGCGAGCGACTGCATTGAAACAAAAAATTTCACTAATTTTCAAAAACTGCGACCTTGAGACTCAAGTGCTAAAATCCAGTTGGAATGAAAGGAAGGGAATGTGGTGGAGAATTGTGGCTAAAAATAACTTTAAAGGCAAAATTGTGTAGGGGACGGCAGAGTTGGTTAAAAAAAACAAGTGTGTTTTTGTAAAAAACGCAAGTAGAGACAGACGGACCAACAGACAATAATACATACTTGACTGAGGTATGACTGAATTGACTTTGTTAGGAGGTTTGAATTTGAAAAGGAAAAAAGGCGGTGATTGGCCATAGATGAACATATTATTGGCGCTCAGACGCGCATTTTTGCCATTCATCATAAGTTGTCCAGTAGTAGACACAGTAATTATTCAGTGGTGTATTTCCCAAAAGCTAACTGAAATATTTAGAGGGACGCCATACTAGAGCCAGCAGCTCAGCTGAGTTTTGCTAGCATAAAACTGTGTTCTCTATTCATAATTCTGGTAAGACTGAAAGTATTTCTTTGTATATTTTAATATTGTTTAATGTTTCGAGTGATTTGATACTGCCATATCATAATCTATCCCTTACAACAAGTAAGGATTCGCTCTAGACCCCCCGCCCCAGTTCAGGGTCTAGAGACAAACAAAAAACATAAACTCCAGCAAGGATTATGAAGGGCGGATCAAGTGTTGAGATCAGTAGAACATATCACCTATCCTATTCTATGGCAAGAAGCTAATGAACATATTTCAGAATATGTAGTCTGGGGGAACTTATCCTATGTGAAACCAACTTGGTAAGATGTGCTTTATGGTCAGAGAGATCTGACCCCGTCTATGTGGTGTTGTTGTGTGTAGAGTTGTGTGCAGAAATGGTTTAGAGGATGGAATTCTGACACATGACCAATACTTTTATTTCAGAACTGTGAGTTTTTTATTTGGCATCAAAGTGGTGTCAAATGATGTGTTGAATAATACAAGAGTGGACCCGTGCAGTCTTATATTTTGGCAGAGCAGCCTTTTATTGCCCCCAAGCACGGAGAGGCGGGGCCACCAGATTCCAGCACCAGATTCCAGCACCAGAACTACTCATTCAAGATACGTGAGCGTCTGGCCTGCTGGAAATTCACCAACTTATTTTCTAACACACCAACAATATTCCCATCAATAAATGGACAATGTTTAGTCGCCATAGACAGGGAGTGATGAGGCCACCCCAACAGCACATCCATTAATCGTTCTCCCAGATCAATTACAACTATAAACAGTAGTAATATTAACTAGTCTTGTAAAATACATATGTACACACCTTTCATTTATTATGCCATATATTCATGCATTTCATTCCTAATTTCAAAACCTTTCATATGTTCTGACCAAAATAAAACCTTGGTTCAGAACAAATAAACTTAAAGAAAATTTACTATCAAAATTTTACACAGCTTGAGTTAGTTCAGTGTGTTATAACATTCTAGTAATATTATTAGACGTATTAAATATCTGTGTGTGTGTATGTAAACTACCACAACACATTACATATCATTACCCTAGAATTTTAACGTAGCCACATTCATTAGTAAAAAAAAAGATAGGTATGAGGTCGTAGTGGTAGCAAGAAGGGCCTTCTGTAAATTCACAGCTACATTTATCTCAGGAGCCTTCACAGCTGACCTCATGCATCACACTAGGTAATATCACAATCATACAATACCATCAAATCCACTATATCATCCAACACGAGTCTTAAAGCTGGTTTGTTGAATAATGGTAATGTGTTACCGTCAATTCCAGTTGGTCACGCAGTTCATATGAAAGAAACTTATGAAAACATTAAGCAGCTTTTGAAAACATTCAGCAGCTTTTGAAGTGTATAAACTACGATCAGCAGCATTGGTCACTTTGCGGTGACTTAAAAGTGTTCGCTCTTTTGCTTGGACTACAGGGTGGATACACCAAGTACTGTTGCTTTTTCTGTGAGTGGGATAGCCGTGCACGAAGTGACCATTACATCAGAAGACATTGTCCAATCAGGCAGTCATTGCAGCCTGGCAGTAAGAACGTTGAGAACCCAGCACTTGTCGATACCAGCAAGATTTTGTTGCCACCCTTGCACATTAAGCTGGGTCTCATGAAAAACTTTGTCAAGGCAATGGAGAAAACAGATGAGGCTTTCAAATACCTCATCAGAAAATTTCCAAGACTGAGTGAAGCTAAAATAAGAGAGGGAGTATTTGTTGGTCCGCAAATTCGAAAACTTCTTCATGATGATGAATTACTTTGCAAGGAAAAAGCAGCATGGCTAGCATTTAAGTCAGTGGTGGACAATTTTCTTGGAAACAACAGATCTGATAATTACATTGAAATTGTAGAAAATCTCCTTCTATAGTATAAGAGTCTTGGCTGCAACATGTCTTTGAAAATTCATTTTGTGGATTCTCATCTGGATTTCTTTACGTCAAACTGTGGAGCGGTCAGTGATGAGCATGGTGAACGATTTCACCAGGACATTGCTGCTATGGAGACAAGGTATCAAGGCAATTGGAGCCCTTCAATGCTTGCTAATTACTGTTGGACTGTGACAAGAGACACCTCATCGATTGACTACAAGAAGCAAGCAAAGAGAGCTCGAAAAGCGACTGAATAATGACGGAATGGGTTCAAATGTGCCTTTTTAAAACATGATATGTGAACTTTAAATAATGTTTTTATTTTTTCTATCATTGTATGTTTAAATATCAGTTAATTGAGTATGTAACCACAATTTTTATAATGCTAAAGTAGAAAGACTAGCTGTTCATCCCAGAGAATTAAACAAGCATACATTATTTGTATTACTGTAATGTAAATTCATCATTTAAGAAAAACCAGAGCCAATTGGTGAATTTCATTATGATATTTGAAATCAGCATGTCAAAATCAATTAGAAATGGTATATTTAATTTCTGGTACAAATAACTTTTGAAAATGTGTTGAAAACGGTCTGTAGAGAAACCCGCACGTAATGGTAATGGAATGCTCCTCTTTAATGATTATTGGAGCTGTGGAATTGTAAGCACGAGGGGGCTGTTAATTAATGAATATTAATGAGGGACCACGTGGTTGTAACTACTGGGGTTTTAATTGATAACCTGGGGTTGTGTATAACTTGTGGGCAGTATACAGATGCTAGCGCAACTGTTTATACGTTATTGTTTGTGCATTTGTTGTTCTGTGTATTCAGAAGACGTGAGATGTCATTTTAGAGGAAATTATTTTGTATTACATTTTGAATGGGATTTATACTACTGCACGGGAATTTAATGAATCCTGGGGAGGTCTATTTTAATTTTGTTGATCACTGAATGAATTTAGTGTCAGTGTATAAATGGGCCAAAGTATTTTTGCACAGGTAGAGCCCAGTGAAAAACTGTTGTGTTTCAGGGGTAGTCATGCAGAACAAAGACGATCTAGGTCAGCCGGGCTGCGAGCTGATTACCAAACAGGGGAATGTTTATTTTAGAATCGGGTAGAGAGAAGGGAAGGGAGTTGAGTGGTGGGAGAGCTGATTTTGGGCAAGATTAATTGGTATGGTGGTGCATAACGGGAATAGTCAGGGAGTTATTAGTTATATAGGAATATTTTATTGGTGTGTTGGTCAGCTGTGCATTTTCTATTTGTCTACAGCGGGTAGCGGCACAGTGGGATAGAGCAAAATTTGGCACCACAAATTTCCCCACGGCAAAGTGTGGCCTCTCAGACAAATCAGAGTTTTGAGATATTGCCAGAGGCGGAAAAAGAAGAGAAATACGTTTTCCAAAGGCAGGGGAAGTCATTTCTCCAGTGGAATAGGATTGTTGGATAATTCCTAAGCTCTGATGCTTGATCTTGTTACACACGCAAATGAGCATGCTGCCAGATTTGTAGTAATTATTTCGCTTCGTCCCGGCCATAATAAAGCCGAAGGCCTACAGCCCAAAGAGGGGTAAACGGGCAGGTGAATCCAGATGTGTTAGTAGTAGCCAGCTATAACTTCCAGTCCAGAATCTAGTGGGTTCTTGTTATACCTTAGTCGTCAATCTCAGAAGTGTGGAGAGCAACAGGGTTAAAATCCCCTCTACAGGTGGTAGACCAGAAAGACAGAACTGAGACATAGTTTGGTATAGATCATAGCAGAGGTCAGCTGCTGAAGTTTAGAGGTGCAGTTAGCTGTGTAGCAGTGTTCAGGAGATTTCAGGATAGGCCCTGTAGTAACGAAGTCTGTGCATAGATTGTGTAGACAATTCGTAGTAGTTCCAGCTGACTGTGTAATTAGCAGTAACATTAGAATTTAGAATAGCTAGTAGAGGAAGGCTCGACATCTGAGACCCCACCAAGTTCAGTGTGGTTTGTTAATCTTAACTTATTTTCCTATCCAGGTTCAATTTGTGGGTGAAGGGTTGGGTTGATGTAAAATCACGTTTTAACTGTGCATTCTTTGTTTCCAGGTGTGCGTACATGCACTTTATTTATTTGCCATGTATTTGAGTTTTGTTTAAAGGTGTAAATAAAACTGTACATTATAGTCTGGATCAGTCAATTTATTTACGTGCAGTAGCTATCTGTTGTCTGTATCGTGGTGTATGTGAATCTTATGTTAACCTTATCCCCTTAGGGTAGTTAGAGGTAGTTGAAACTATAGCGATCTAATACGTCTGGAGTGGCGAGGAAGAGTCAACTTTGGTTCTTAACCTCGGAACCAATAGTTTCAACTGTTCACATTTTCACTATCATTTTCATCTAATCTATCTTTTTCAGTCTTTCTTCTCACTAGTGTCTTGTCACTATACGTAGACAGCCTCTAGTCTTAAATCCACGTCGTGACATAGCCAATTCACTTAACCTTGTTGGAGAAAAGGCAGTGTCTACTGTATCTGAAGTTGATGACTATTTTGGCATTTTGCAGGAGCTGTATGTTTTCTTTTCTGGATCTCCACGAAGATGGGGGATTTTAAACACACAGGGCAATCTACATTTTTCTCTGAAGAGCTTAAGTGTAACTAGATGGTCCGCACACTATGAAGCAGTCCGGGCAATTAAAAATGGATATATTGGTATTTTACAAACTCTCAAACATATTTTTGAAGACTCAGAAGAGAAGCCTGAATGTAAACGAGGTCCAAAGAATTTATACAACAAGTTGGTACAGCTGGAATATGCTATTTTAACAGTCGTTTGGGAAGAAGTGATGAAACGTTTCAACAAAACAAGTAAGAAACTCCAAACCCCTGGTTTTGATGTATTTGAAGGTTATCTTCTGCTTTCATCTTTACTTTCGTTTGTTAAAGAACTCAGAGAAAATTCAGCCGATAGAATTGCACACTATGAATCAGAAGCAAAAGGTTTGTGTGAAGATATCACTTCAAGTTATTACAAAGATGATTGACCACAAATTAGTAAACGAGTGTTATAGATAAGATTATTTTGTAAAATGTGCTTCATGTAGTATGTTCTGGTAAGTTTAACTTTTCCTTCTGAGCACAAATCTCTTATGGATACACCCATTTTATATTTTCCTCATTGCTAATTTTCTTAACTTATAATTTTCTTGGTATGTCTTCAATGAACTAATTCTAAATGATGAAGGCAATCATTAAAATAGTTAAGATTTGAAGTCACATATACCAAGATGGATAGGGGTTTAGTGATCAGAACATACGCCTTCCAAGCAAATGTTCTGCATTCAACTCCCAGCAGAGTTGTTTCTTTTTTGAAAATTCATTCATTTGTCTTCAGATTGTATATGTGCGTTGTTGTGGATCTACTATAAAGCTTGAACTTCAGGTCCTCCAAGTCCATTTATCTCTATAATACATTTCTTTCCCCTCCTCACAATTTTTTTTTAATAAAAAGGGGCCCCTTTAAGAGTTCAAGCTTCAGGGCCCCTAAAATGTAGATCCGCCACTGATGCAAACACACATACAACATATATGCTGGCACATATACATTCAGAGAAGACGGGAGTTTTAGAAAGAGATGCTCAGTTAACAATGAGATGGTCGGTTAGAAATGAAATACTCGGTTAGGAATTTAGGAAACGTAAAAGATGATGTCTTAAACTGACAATGATGAACATGTTGTAACCAGATTGAAGTGATGAACATATTTTGTTCATGAAGGTCGCTATTATGGTCAGTAATTTATTCAAACAAAATTCAGCGTGTTCAGCCCACAGTAGGAATAACAATCTTAGTTTTTCGTTGAACATTAACTACCGCAAGCCGCTGTCAGCGGCTCACAAAATAATCACATTTGGACCGCAAGCCGCTCAGAGCGCCAATCTAATTTTAGTAATAAAACGAATGAAAAATGTACTGAAACACTCTCTGATCTGGTTCGAGATTTTAAGTTGCCACCGGAAAACAAATTCCCAAAGCGTGATTATTGTAGAACACTGGAAAATTGATATTATGTTCATATTTTTCAGCGTTTTGGGTTAGTTACCAAATCGTGAAAAACTGTTTACCGTGGCAACTAGTGATAGGACTACAAAAAGTGCGTGTACATCTCGTCTAACAGCTGAATAGGATAGAAACGTGTTTCAACAATTGACTAATAGATCTAGCGACGAGGACAAGAGTGAAAACGGTGTGCACATTGACTGAAATTGTGATTTTGATAGAGATGGGGCACAAGCAGTTATAATTGTGAAAATATTGCATGTCCTCGGCCATCGGAGGGCCGTTAAATAGCAACAACCTCTATTAGAGTTACAACCGGTGTTTATTGTAATAGTACATTCATTTATCTTTAAAATGACGTGTAATTCATAAAAATCTGTAAACATTTACGAAAACTACAGCTTACTTTGTGCAAACACCTACAGGATGAAAATGGGAAAAAAATTTAATTCGGCCACAGTGTGTTTTTCAGTTCGGTAGTTAATGTGTTTAAGCAATTTTCTTCAAATGATTTTAAGAAACTGCAGAAAGAATATTAAAAAGGAACACAAAATTAGTGTGTCTGGAAGTCATGGATGGAGTATGTAGTTAATTAAACTGATATTAATACATTGGTTCACTTGTGTGCATAGTCAGTCGTATTAATAAAACTTGAAAGCTTTCATTAGATCATTTAACCTAGTAGTAATGTTCTTATTATGGCGATGGGTGGGACATGCATTGAAGAGACCTGTGGATAGTACTGCGGAGCTTTCCTTGTTCTAGAACCTCTAGAAATTAAGATGATGAGGAAAGTATGGAATGAGCTTGTGTTGATGGCACGTGACAGGATGACGTGGCAAGTGTTTTTGAAAGCATTTACTCCTTGGGGAGCTCAAGGAAACCTCTTAGCTGTGATTAGTGCATGGTCGGCCTTAGACGATTTAATCCAATCGGGCACCGCTCCTAGAACGGTCAGCTTAAGACCAAAGCTGCCTATGCCTATTGATCTGGCCTTGCACAAGAGTGACGTGAAATATAATAATGAATGTCCATTGCACACATAAAAACAGATTGGCTGTGCCTTCTTTTATCCCATATTTTTGCATTTCAGACAATATGTTTTTATTTATTTTCTTTTTCTATACCTTAACACAAATGTTACTTTAATTTCGTAATTTAATTAAACGATATCTTGATAATTTTACACTACCCATGTTCGGGTTACAAACCGATGTCACGACAGCGCAAATGCAACGTGGAAAATACTATTGTCTCGTTCAGAATGATGCAGCCTAGAGCTGCTGGGTAACCTGTAGCATGATAAAGAACAGTGATACATTTATGCTCAGAATGTAACGTAGCATTAGTTTGAAGCTAAAATAATAGGCTTTGGGCGCCCAAGTTTCTTTTTCTCAATTAGGTGTCATGCAGATATACTACGTAAACAATCTTCTTTAAGTATATAGACATAAAAAATACGTTATTCATTGACAAAAATTCATTTTTTTCCCACGTGTTTTTATTTACCTGTGCTGAAGCCAGTAGTATATAATGGAGGAAACGAGGCGTTTTCAGGCGGTGGCGCGTGACTTTTATATAGTAAAATACTCCGATCGATTTCAGGCGGTGGCGCGCCAGGTGGTGGCGCGTGACTGTTTATATAGGGATATATTTTAGCCGGGGTGACTTTCTCTGACGATCAGACGCATGACTTGTTATATAGCAAAAAATTTGTTCGATAATGGCGGGCGTGTTGTTTATACAAAGTACTTAGACAATATATATAAAAAATATATAAAATATTTAAAAAATCGATAATGACAGAAAAATAAAAAATCGATAATTAGTAGGTTACTAAGGGGGTTTTTGAAGCGAGTGCAGCCTTTTTGTGCTGGCGAGGGTGACGACGCATGGGTGTAATGTGGTGTAGCTGGCGGTTGTAGGTTAGGGGGGGTTTTTGTGTGATGTTGGGTGTGTTATTTAGACATATATACATACAATATATATATATATATATATATATATATATATATATATATATATATATATATATATATATATATATATATATATATATATATATATATATATATATATATATATATATATATATATACTGAAGCACATTAAAAACGCACCACTATTATATATACTGATGCCGAGAAGCTGGCAAAAAAAAGTGCGGGAATGGATTTTCCCCGTGTTTGCCATGAGGTAGAGAGCAAATGGCTGCTGGAATGGAAAGTGCAAGATTCAACCCACGGGTGTGTTTACAGACTACACGAAAACGATGAAAGTTACACGTGTAACACGATTCCTAACAGCTATGACCCTGAAAATGTGTACGCGTTGTGGCAGTATACTCGGTATAAAAAGGCCGTTGAGACAAAACACCCAGTACATGTGCTTGAAATGCCACGACTATCTGAAAACGACCGCCAACGAGCCATTGGTATGTTGGAGACCGGAATGAGCTCGTGGGCCATTGCCAGAAGGATGAATTGCCACCACAGCACTATGTACGTCTCAATGAACGTTACGGAACCACTGGCAGTGCCCGGGATAGACTTCGGAGTGGCCAACCACGAGTTACTACCCCTGCGCAAGATCGTCATATTGTGCTGAGTCACCTAAGGAATCGTACTCTCCCGGCAAGTCAAACAGCAAGAGCAATAGTGGGTAGACATGGGCAAGTCTCTCGAATGACAGTCATACGACGACTCAGAGATACAGGCCTTACTGCAAGACGAACTTATGTTGGGCCAAACTTGACTCACAGACATCGTTAGCAGCGCCTGCAATGGGCAGAGCAACATATCAGATGGACTAGATTGCAGTGGAATGCTGTCCTATTCACAGACGAGAACAGATTCAACATATCCTTCGCAGATGGACGTATGCGGATGCAGCGACGGTGTGAAGAGCGCTTTGCAGATTGCTGAGTCAACCGATTTCGAGGTGGCAGTATTCACATTTGGGGAGGATTCAGTTTTCACCATCGCTTGCCTCTTCACGTCTTCCGTGGAAATGTTAATGCTGTGACATATCGAGATGAGGTTCTGGATGCACTGGTTGCTCCTGCGTTCACAATTTATCCAGACTTGCAGCTTCTCCAGCAGGATAACGCACGTGCATTTTTTGTATTTTTGGTTTTCTCCCTTGCCTGCACAGAATGCAATGAATTTCATAACAATCAAATGTACAAATTAATGACCAGCATGGATTCATAGGAAAATGAATAAAGATTCCAAATATGTAAACTTGTACACACTTATATTTACATTTCACACTCTGTTCCTGGATTATACAGGTGGTGCGTTTTTAATGTGCTTCAGTATATATATAAAATATATAAAAAATCGATAACGACGGAAAATATAAAAAATCAATAATGGCGGGTCAGAAGGTTACTAAGGGTGTTTTTTTTAAGCGACTGGAGGCTTTTTGTGCTGGCGAGGGTGACGACACATGGGTGTAATGTGGTGTAGCTGGCGGGTGTAGGTTATAGGGCGATTTTTGTGTGATGTTGGGTGTGTTATTTAGACATATATACATACAATACATATAAAAAATCGATAACGACGGAAAATATAAAAAAATCAATAATGGCGGGTTAGTAGGTTACTAAGGGGATTTTTGAAGTGAGTGGAACTTTTTTTGTGGGGGGGCGTGGGGGGACGCATGTTGGGGTGTAGCTGGGGGGGGGTAGGGGGGGGGGGACGATTTTTGGGTGTGGGGGGGTGTTGGGGTGGGGGTGTGGGGGGGGGGGGGGAGTGAAGTGTTAGAGCCTTCTCTATACTAGGAACAGCATCTGGAGGTTTGAGTGAAGTGTTAAAGACTTGAGTATACTAGGGCAAGCACAAAGAAGTGGGAGTGAAGTGTTAGAGACTTGACTATACTAGGGCCAGCGGCTAGAAGTGGGAGTGAAGTGTTAGAGATCTGACTATACTAGGGCTAACATCTAGAGGTGGGAGTGAAGTGTTAGAGACTTTACGAGGTCTAACAAGAAGAGGTGGAAGTGAAGTGTTAGAGACCTGACTATACCAGGACCAGCAGCGAGAAGTTGGAGTGAAGGGTTAGAGACCTGGTTAGACTAGGGGGGGGAGGTGGGAGGGGGGTGTTAGAGACTTGGGGGGGGGGGGTCCTGCATGGGGGGGGGGGGTGGGAGTGGAGTGGTAGAGACTTTACTAGTGCCAGTATCGAGAGGTGGGGATGAAGTGTTATAGACATGACTATACCAGGGTCAGCATCGAGAGATGGGGGTGAAATGTTAGAGACTTGACTATTTGAGTGCGCGGGATGGGTATTGGTTTTGGCTGGCGAGGGGATGACGTATGTTGGGGTGTAGCAGGTGGGTGTTTGGTTGTGTTGGCGCACGTCTGTGGTGGTGTGTGCGCTCGCGTCTGTTGTTATGTGTGTGTGCGTGTGTGTGTGTGTGTGTGCGTGCGTGTGTGTGTGTGCGCTTGTGCGGGTGTGGTTGTGTTTGTGTGCGTGTGTGTGTGGGGGGGTGGGTGGGGGGGTGTGTGGGGGGGTGGGGGGGGGGGGTGGGGGGGGGGGGGGT